>ML660216.1:5480927-5786485 GCA_007570785.1 Antilocapra americana
CCTGCCATATGACCCAGCAATCCCACTGCTGGGCATATACACCGAGGAAACCAGAATTGAAAGAGCCACGTGTACCCCAATGTTCATCGCTGCATTGTTTACAATAGCCAAGACATGGAAACAACCAGTTCAGTTCTTTGGCGAATAGCCTTCTTTATGATGTGAGTATTGGACCATAAGGAAGACTGAACACTGAAGAATTGATGCTTTTGAGCTGTGTTGCTGTAAAGAACTCGTGAGAGTCCCTTGGACAGCAAGGAGATCAAACCAGTCAGTTCTAAAGGAACTCAACACTGAATATTCATTGGAAGGACTGATGCTGAAGCTGAAGCTCCAGTCCTTTGGCCACCTGATGTGAAGAGCCGACTCATGGAAAAAGACCCTGATGATGGGAAAAACTGAAGGCAAAAGGAGAAGGAGTAGACAGAGGATGAAATGGTTGGATGGCATCACTGACTTGTTGGATATGAGTTTGAGCAAACTCTGGGAGATAGTGAAGGATAAGGAAGCCTGGCTTGCTTCAGCCCATGGGGTGGCAAAGAGTTGGACATAGCTTAGCAACTGGAACAACAACCAGTTCAATAATTTCTACTTCTCCGTTGTTTTTCAAAGCTGTTGCAAATAATTTTTACAGTCTTTTTTTTTACTGGACATTTGCTTTTACTTCTCTTGTGTAAATGCTGAGGAGTAAAATATTTGGCTATTACTCTAAAAGTCCATTTTAACTTTATCAGAAAATGTCAAAGTCTCTTCTCCAAAGTATTAGAGTTTCAGCTTCAGCATCACTCCTTCCAGTGAACACCTAGGACTGATCTCCTTTAGGATGGACTGGTTGGATCTTCTTGCAGTCCAAGGGACTCTCAAGAGTCTTCTCCAACACCACACTTAAAAAGCATCAATTCTTCGATGCTCAGCTTTCTTCACCATCCAACTCTTACATCCATACATGACCACTGGAAAAACCATAGCCTTAACTAGACAGACCTTTATTGGCAAAGTAATGTCTCTGGTTTTAAATATGCTATCTAGGTTGGTCATAACTTTCCTTTCAAGGAGTAAGCGTCTTTTAATTTCATGGCTGCAATCACCATCTACAGTCATTTTTGGAGCCCCCAAAAATAAAGTCTGACACTCTTTCCCCATCTTCCATCTGAGATGGAAGATTTCTTAATATATCCTGAGCAAGTCTGTATTAGCTTTATGCAATACACATCATTTCTTCCAAACCTAAAAGCTTGCTTTTGTATTTTCTTAGTGTCTTTCAAATTTGTACAGTTTTTAATTTTGATGAATTTCATACTTTTTTTTTTTCTTTTATTGCTTCTGCTTTTTGGGTGAACTATTTAAGAATATCTTGTTTATTTAAAAGTCACAAAAATGTATCTTCTAGTTTATGGTTTCAGCTTTTATGTTTGTGATCAGTTCAGGCTAATTTTGGAATATGGTTTGACTATACAAGGAGGAAAAAGGAAAGATGTTTTTAAAGGCCTGAAATTGCACAGCGTCTGGTGAAGACGATTAAGTCTACTGTAGTCTCTGTTCATCTGGGCAGAATATGTCATTTCTTGGGGGCTATCTGTGTTGGGTCTGTTTTTGTTGACTGCTTTATTTGTCTCTCATTGTGCTCCATTTCCTGCTTCTTGGCATGTCTAGTAATTAGGTTCAAGACTCGATATATTTTACATTTTTGACTATCTGGGGTTTTTTAATAAACATTTTTAAAATAAATGTTTACTAAGTTAATTTTATTTTGGCAGGCAGTATAAATAATTTATACTTGAACTTAATTCTTTACAGTATTATTTTGAGCTTTATTAGAGCAATCCAGACTATCCTTTTCTCTAAGATTCAAACCACTAAGGTACAGGCTTTTTGTATACTCTACTGAGTACTCATAATGACTAACAAAGACTCAATACCCTAGCTGATTGGAGCTCAAATGTTTTCCAGCCATTTCTGAGCTCAGAAAACTATGAAACTCATCATTCTTTGGTTATTCTTTGTCTGGCCTGATTCCTTTGAGGAGGCAGCGGAAATTTAAATATATTTGAAGTTCTCTTTCTTCAGGTACCCCTCCTCTCCAGGATGGAGCCCTATAGCTGGCCACTGCCTCAGCCTCCCTGAACTTAGGTCTTTTAACTCAAGTCACGTGTCCTTTTAGATGTACTTCCTGCTCTCCAGGCTGTCACATCCCACCAGAAAACCAGGGCAATTGCTGGCTCGCGTCATTTGTTTCTCTTCTCTCAGGAATTGCAGTGCTGTTCTACCTGTTGTCCAGCGTCTAGAAGCAATTCTTTCATGCACTCTGTCCACTTTTCTAATTGTTTCTGACAGGAGGATAAATCCAATCTCTGTAACTCAATCATATAGCCAGATGTGGACATCTTAATTTGCTTTTTAATGAAAAAAGTGTATTTTCAATTAGGTTTCTAAAATTGGTATCTAAAATACGTAGGACCAAAGATTTTTCTCTTAAATTGTGAACTCTGTGCAGAAAGACTCTAATGTTTACTTTTTTGGTATTAGTTCATGACGACAATTATTTCCTTATAATACCTTGGATCACAGAGTTTTTCTACATTTGATGTTGCTCTTATTGTGTTCACCAGGAAAAATAACTCTGATTGCTGGAAGTAGAACAGGATTGTTAGTTTTCTTCATTTGAAGACAGTAATTTGCCTTGCTTGCTTGCAAATAATATGCTAGCTCTTGATGACGGATTAAACTTACCTCTAGAGGAATGTGCAAACGTAATTACTAATAAGAGAATGTCCTGTAGCTACACTTAGCATGCATACATATTTAAGTGTGTCTGTATGTGTATGTATATATGAAGAGAGAGAATATTTTAATGATATACCTTTATGCTTTTCATAGGGATTAAATACATTTAGTCTCATCTTTACATTTCAAACATCTTTTACGGTAGAGCAGTGTCTTTCAGGATGCTATACAGAAATTCATAGGCAAAGTACCAGTGGATCTGATTCATCAAAGTATTTAATTCTTTTACATTTTGCTATTTCTGAATTATTTTTATCTTAATTTCTACAGGCTGAGACGCTAGAAAACTTATTTTTTCTAAATAGGAATTTGAGGGTTATGGTCCTTACCATGCTGTCAAGTAATAACATACATAATGGTTTGAAAAAAAAGTAGACTATTTTGATGAGAATATCATATTGTCATGTGTTAAAAGTCTCAAGATCCATTCCCTGACATTGATTGTTCTGAAATAAATTAAGATATGTTAGAGATGACTTGACTTGGATTGTCATTTTGCAAATGTACAATGTTGTGTTTTTCAAAAATATTTTTCACACAGACCGTTTAATTGAGAGGCAAAAGTTCAGATAGCAGTTATACACATTAGGCTTTGCATATTTGATTTTGGAAAGTACATATTCAGCATGGCACTCATAGAATTAAATGCACAGCTGCCAAAACTGTTAATGAGAACTGCATGCTTAATTTAGTTCTACATGGAAAATATATCCCTTCCTGCTCAATATTTTCAATCAAAAAAATTCATTAAGAAGTGTTCTTATCTACATTTCATTTTCAAGACACAACAAAAAAATGTTATATTCCATTAAAAATTAATGTTTAAGTAACAAATTTCAGAAATAAAATATTGACTTTTCCAAGTGCTTTTTGTGAAAATTTAATTTATGAATAAGAAAACTCCTGAAATATGATTGTAGCATTTCAATTTTTTTTCCTGTGCTTGCAGTTATTATGCAAATATTATTGCTATTGCAAAAGACCTTTGTCATGAATTACTTTGTAATAGAGCAAGGTTATTGAATACTCTTTTTAAAATGAATATATCTGTGATAGTATTGTACATAAGACCTAAAGATAAATTGATGGTGGTAAAACACTAAACAAATGCACCCATTTTCCGCCACCTAGAATGTCAGAATTAAAGATGTTTATCCAAATGCTTTAAATCACTTTATTTTTATATTTTCAAGCTAGGCCTGTAGTAGTAAATGTGAAACAACGAGTGTACTCAGCTTTCTTCTTTAGCTGTCACTAAGATGGTGTCATAATGTTTAGAGATATGCTCTCTAACTGTCAGCATTTGTTACAGTTCAGTGATGCGTGATAAAGTGTGAGGGACATTGTCTTCCTGCACTGTTAAATGTATTAATGCAGGATGATATTTCCCAATGACTTCTTACTCAAGGTCAAAATAATGAGATTCATCTGTATTTTTTCAGGAATTTGTTTATTAATCAATGTATTTTTTATCTTAACCTGTTTCCTTAAGTTTGTTAGGTACTTGTTACATTTTAAGATTTAATGCAATTTAAAGAACCCGTCATTTTTAATGTTTAATTTTATTTTAAATAATCAACTATGATTTCTCTATTTATTAAATACATAAAACCACATTTTGATTTTCTTTTTGTTGTTTCTTATGAAATATAACAGAGGTAGGATTGTAGATTTCTCTAATCCATTTACATTTTCTTCCTGTTTTTGACTTCAGTGAATAGGAAAAGTGTTTTGTGAAATAATTATTATTATATGATAGCCAGTCATTAATTCTACTTTTTCAGTAATCATCTCTTACTCATATAGTACTTACTTTGAAGTTTATAACTTGCTTTCGCACGCAATATTTACTTTCATTCTGATAACAATTCTTAGGCAGGTATTTCAGAAAACGTTACCCCTGTTTTAAAGGTGAGGACATTGAAATCATGGATGTTAATACCCTAAGCTAAAAAGCTTAAACTTAAAGCTAGGCTTTTTGGCCTCAAATCCAATACCTTTCCTTATATTCAGTTTGTATTTGTTCACATTTATGGAGAATTTGAAGATTGCATAGCACTGGCATAAACAGAACGTGTTTTTATAGAAAAAAAGTTCAGTTCAGTCGCACATTCATGTCCGACTCTTTGCGACCCCATGGACTGCAGCTCGGCAGGCTTGCCTATCCATCACCAACTCCCGGAGCCTAATTAAACTCATGTACATGGCGTCAGTGATACCATGCGACCATCTCATCCTCTGTCGCCCCCTTCTCCTCCCACCTTCAATCTTTCCCAGAATCAGAGTCTTTTCCAGTGAGTCGGTTCTTTGCATCAGATGGCCAAAGTATTGGAGTTTCAGCTTTAGTATCAGTTCTTAAAATGAATATTCAGGACTGATTTCCTTTAGGATGGACTGGTTAGATCTCCTTTCAGTTCAACGGACTCTCAAGAGTCTTCTCCAACACCACAATTCAAAAGCATCAATTCTTTGTTGCTCAGCTTTGTTTCTAGTCCAACTCTCACATCCATACATGACTACTGGGAAAACCATAACTTTGACTAAATAGACTTTTGTTGGCAAAGTAATGTCTCTGCTTTATAATGTGCTGTCTAGTTTAGTGATAACTCTTCTTCCAAGGAGCAAGCGTCTTTTAATTTCATGGCTGCAGTCACCATCTACAGTGATTTTGGAGCCCAAAAACATAAAGTCTTTCATCAAGAGACTCTTTAGTTCTTCTTCACTTTCTGCGATAAGTGTGGTGTCATCTGCGTATCTGAGGTTACTGACATTTCTCCTGGCAGTCTTTACTCCAGCTTGTGCTTCATCCAGCCCAGCACTTCTCACAATGTAGTCTGCATAGAAGTTAAAAAAGCAAGGTGACATATTTAGCCTTGATATACTCTTTTCCCAATTTGGAACCCGTCTGTTTTTTCATGTCCAGTTCTAACTGTTGCTATTTGACTTGTATACAGATTTCTCAGGAGGCATGTCAGGTGGTCTGGTATTCCCATCTCTTTAAGAATTTTCCACAGTTTGTTGTGGTTAACACATTCAGAGCCTTTGCAAAAGTAGAAACTGGAGCCTTTTATATAGAGTGAAGTAAGCCAGAAGGAAAAACAACAATACGGTATACTAACGCATATATATGGAATTTAGAAAGAGGGTAACGATAACCCTGTATGTGAGACAGCAAAAGAGACGCAGATGTACAGAACAGTCTTTTGGACTCTATGGGAGAGGGCAAGGGTGGGATGATGTGGGAGAACGACATTGAAACGTGTAAATTATCATATGTGAAATCAATCGCCAGCCCAGGTTTGATGCTTGATACAGGGTGCTCAGGGCTGGTGCACCGGGATGACCCAGAGAGATGGAATCAGGAGGGAGGTGGGAGGGGGGTTCTGGAAGGGGAACACATGTATACCCATGGTGGATTCATGGCAATGTATGGCAAAACCAACACGGTAATGTAAAGAAAAAAAAGAAAAGTATAGATATTTTCTACTACTAAGTTATACCGCTTCTCCTACTAAGCAAAAGTAGATGTTTTTCTGGAACTCTCTTCCTTTATCGGTGATCCAGCAGATGTTGGCAATCTGATCTCTGGTTCCTCTGACTTTTTAAAATCCAGCTTGCACATCTGAAAGTTCACGGTTCACATACTGTTGAAGCTTGGCTTGAAGAATTTTGAGCATTACTTTGCATTACCAGCTCCCAGAGTTTACTCAAACTCGTGTCCATTGAGTTGGTGATGCCATTCAACCATCTCATTCTCTGTTATCCTCTTCTCCTCCTGCCTTCAATCTTTCCCAGCATCAAGGTCTTTTCAGATGAGTCAGTTCTTCACATCAGGTGTCCAAAGTATTGGAATACAGCTTCAGCTGAATATATGGTTTCAAAATACAAATCCTCCCCAAACAGCACAGTAGGTTTCAAAGGACTTTGTTTCTTTTTCTTTTTACTGTATACTGCATAATGCTATGATATTGTGAGAGAAGAACTTAATAAGGTGGAACTGATTGGATTGAGATTTGTATACCTCTGTGGATATTGTTTAATTGTCCATGTGATGGTGTTGTTAAATAAGGAGATTAATGTAAGTAACATAAAGAAAAAAAATAAGAATATTGGAAAAACAAATTTATTTCTAATGTACAATTATTAAAGGTGGCATTTTGAGCTTATAAAATATGTACATTTCATTTGGAAACATTTCATTTATATCAAGTTGGTTAGATTTTATTTCAAATAGCATTTGTTGGATACTATGAAAATGAAGCACTTAAACAGAGGTAGACATGTTAGAAAATATAAATTAATAGAATGGGTACTTTAGGATTATATAATTCAATGGATTTAGTTTATGTCTTAAGTATATTCCTGAAATATATGAATCTGCTGTCTTTCATGTGTTTATGTTCTAATAGAAACTTTTATGTAATGAAAGAAGAATTGTTGTATTTATGGCATACTTTTTATTGATTTTGAAAAGAATAATTTTTAAGTAGCTAAATGGTGTTATAGAACACCAAAGTGGGTCACCATTCCTTTCTCCATGAGACTTCCTGACCCAGGGATCAAACCCGGGTCTTCTGTATTACAGGTAGATTCCTTACCATCTGAGCCACAAGGAAGCCCAAAATGGTGTGATATATTTAATTAAATACCATCAATTCTCATGTAATGCTCACAGACATAAAGAGCTTTTGTTTAATATTAGTTTGATTAATACTATTTGAATCATACTTTGTGGCTTGGAATAATGTTATATAGAAAAAATAAGGACCAGTAATTTAGAGACTCATATTGACAGAAGAGGTTAATCAAATCAGTCTTTCCACTGGATTTTAAAGTACTGAATAATTTAAAAAAATTTTCTCAAAAGCATAGATGAGTTGACAATGTGGTAATTATAAGGCAAATCACTACGGCAAAGGAGAATTGAGAAAAAAAGCACCAAGGAAGTTTTGCCCTGTTGGCCTTTGTTCATAAAGGGAAACTTGATAAAATGTCAAGAATGTTTTAAATAATCAGTTTCATGCAAATCACACTGTGTTCCGCTAATGCAGAAAAATTGGAAATTAATATTAAAAAATTTAACTTGAAAATTCCGAGAATTAGAAAAATTTTTAAATGCAAATGCTAATGGGACCAGAATGAATTGATGTAAAAATCAGAAAATATGTGAAATTGAATGATACTGAAGATGTTACTTATGGAGTCTTGTAAGATACAGCAGGAGCAGTGCATGCATGCTCAGTCATGTCTTACTTTTGTGACCCTGTTGACTTTATCTGGGCAGGCTCCTCCATCCATGGGACTTTCCAGGCAAGAAAAT
Source organism: Antilocapra americana (assembly GCA_007570785.1). Lineage (NCBI taxonomy): Eukaryota > Metazoa > Chordata > Mammalia > Artiodactyla > Antilocapridae > Antilocapra > Antilocapra americana. Next base: position 5,489,032 of record ML660216.1, read on the forward strand.
TGGAGTGGGTTGCCATTTTCTTCTCCAGGGATGAATCTTCCTGATCCAGGGATCCTTATGTTTCCTGCAGTGGCAGGGGGATTCTTTACCATTAAGTCCCCTGGGAAGACAGCAAAGGCAGTACTTAGAGAAAAATTTATAGGCTTAAATGTTTATATTAACCAAAGAAAGAATCCAAATAGTTCTGTCTAGTAATTATCACCCGTAACATTCTGAAAATCTTTCCTGCCAGTTTTCCATTCATAAGTGTAGAAGAATGGGGGATGAAAGGCATGAAGCAGACAGAAAGATTCATGGTAAATATGGGTGTTACTTTCATGAAAATAATTCTATTTCATTTTACTTTAATTCAACACAACAAATTGAAACTTAACTGAAAGTAAAATAATTCTTGAAATTCAAAACATTTATTACAATAAAAGATGGTAATTTTTAAAATAATCCTCTAAGGTTGTAGTAAGAAAGTATGAAAAATGTTAAGATTTCCGATTCTAATTTCTTAACTTTCTGTTAGAGAATCTTTTGATTCAGTTCAGTTCAGTCACTCAGTCGTGCTGACTCTTTGCGACCCCATAAACTACAGCATGCCAGGCTTCCCTGTCCATCACTACTCCAGGAACTTACTCAAGCTCATGTCTATTGAGTCGGTGATGCCATCCAACCATCTCATCCTCTGTTCACTCCTTCTCCTCCCATCTTTAATCTTTCCCAGCATCAGGATCTTTTTAAATGAGTCAGTACTTCGTATCAGGTGGCCAAAGTATTTTAGTTTCAGTTTCAGCATCAGTCCTTTCAGTGAATATTCAGGACTGATTTCCTTTAGGTGGACTGGTTGAATCTCCTTGCAGTCCAAGGGACTCTCAAGAGTCTTCTCCAACACCACAGTTCAGAAGCATCAATTCTTCACCCCTCAGCTTTCTTTATGGTCCAACTCTCACATCCATACATGACTGCTGGAAAAACCATAGCTTTGACTAGATGGACGTTTGTTGGCAGAGTAATGTCTCTGCTTTATAATTTGCGGTCTAGGTTGGTCATGACCTTTCTTCCAAGACACAAGCATCTTTGATCTCATGGAGGCAGTTACCACCTGAAGTGATTTTGGAGCCCATAAAAAGAAAGTCTGTTACTGTTTCCTCATCTTTTTGCCATGAGTTGATGGGATCAAATGCCATGATCTTAGTTTTCTGAATGTTGAGTTTAACCCAACTTTTCCACTCTCCTCTTTCGCTTTCATCAAGAGGCTCTTTATTTCCTCTTCACTTTCTACCATAAGGTATCATCTGCATATCTGAGGTTATTGACATTTGTCCCAGCAGTCTTGATTCCAGCCTGTGTTTCCTACAGCCCAGCATTTCACATGATGTACTCTGCATATAAGTTAAATAAGCAGGGTGACAATATATAGCCTTGACATACTCCTTTTCCTATTTGGAACCAGTCTGTTGTTCCATGTCCAGTTCTAACTGTTGCTTCTTGACCTGCATATAGGTTTCTCAGGACACAAGTCACATGGTCTGGTATTCCTATCTCTTTAAGAATTTTCCACAGTTTGTTGTGATCCACACAGTCAAAGGCTTTGGCAGAGTCAGCAAAGCAAAAGTAGATGTTTTTCTGGAACTCTCTTGTTTTTTCAATGATCCAACAGATGTTGGCAATCTGATCTCTGATTTCCCTGCCTTTTCTAAATCCAGCATGAATAGCTGGAAGTTCATAGTTCACGTACTGTTTAAGCCTGGCTTGGAGAATTTTGAGCATTCTTTTGCTAGCATGTGAGATGAGTGCAATTGTGTGGTAGTTTGAGCATTCTTTGGCATTGCCTTTCTTTGGGATTGGAATGAAACCTGACCTTCCAGTCCTGTGGCCGCTGCTGTTTTTCAAATTTGCTGGTGTATTGAGTGCAGCAGTTTCACATCATCTTTTTGGATTTGAAATAGCACAGCTTGAATTCCATCACGTCCAGTAGCTTTGTTCGTAGTGATGCTTCCTAAGGCCCACTTCACTTCACATTCCAGGGTGTCTACTTCTAGGTGAATGATCATACCATCATGTTTATCTGGGTCATGAAGATCTTTTTTGTATAGTTCTTCTGTGTATTCTTATATTGTTTGATTAGCTGCTTTGATAAAATAAACATGTTTTCATTAGCATTTCACATATCCCCTGACCATTTTCTGAATTTTTTATTTGTATATTCTCTATATTGTGCTGACTTGTAAAGGTCACCTCCTATTCTATGAATTCCTGTGGTTGCGTAGTATTGGTTATGTATTGTGATGGATTTGATATATGTTACCAGTCCTTTTACTGGAGAAGGGAATGCTTTCCCACTCCAGTATTCTTGCCTGGACAATCCCCTGGACAGAAGAGCCTGGTGGGCTACAGTTCAGAGGGTCACAAAGAGTCAGTCATGACTGAGCGACTGAGCATACCAGTTCTTTTACCAGAGCTAGCTCTTTAATTTTGGTTTATGTCTTAGTTGACTCAGTTTCATTGTCAGTTGTTTCTTTCTTTTGTATATTTTTGTTAAGGAATTTTCGTGTTATATGAGCTATATTTTCCAAAGATGTTTCCAAAACTTTTTCTGTTCTAGTACCTTTAGTGTCTCTGTCACTGTCTCCGTGTTCTGAAGCCAAAAGAAGTACCTGTTTTGTTTAGTAAATAGTTTCATACAGACAGCTTAACAAATTTTTATAGTCTAAAGACCTAACAGCTATTTTTAAAATGTATGCAAAGTAAAAAACGATTAATATTTTATTTCATTCTGATTTACCCCTGTCAATTACTAATGGGATATATATGTCTGCTGGACACTGCATGGCTTCCAAAGCCTTAGAATCTGATTGTGCAATGTAAATGTCCTATTCTATATTGATTTTCATATGTTTCTTGCCTTTTATCATAGCAAGTACTGAATATTCAGCACAAAGATATGACTTTATTGAACGGAATGTCACACAATCTGATGTTTCAGTTGGGTTCTACTTAACGCAATCATCTGTGTTGTGTGTTTTTAACTAATATCACAGTATATACATTTAGTGTTTGACAGAAGTTTTCCGTATTGAACTGACATTCCAACGATCATCATTCATTCTACTATTTGTGGCACTTTCCCATCTGTGTTACCACAGTTGAGACTAGAAGATCCTTGCTGTCCCTGAGTTTGCTGAATATTGTTCTTGCTTCTGAGAGCAGTTTGATCAGGCAGAACCCAGGATTTGGATGCTGAGGATGAAGGATGACCCTGCATTCTTATAGTTTTTCTTTCAATGAACAACTTCTCTCTCCAGAGTAAACTTCAGTGCCCCTAAATCAAAATCTCTCCAGTATCCCAACTCACCCTCTGTTAGTATATCCTTGACTGAGCACCCTTACTTTACTGATTGCACACCTTCTCTCTCACCTCCTGAATTTGCCCCAGCCTGCCCTGCAGGGAAAATGTCTTGTTAATGATAATTCCTAGTGTGTAGTATATCTTTGTGCCACTTGAGACTCGTACTGACCTGAAACAAGATACTCAACAGTAATAAGTCCTTCTTAAGTAGACTGGATATATTAGTATATCAGTCATCATTTACATCCACACACATACTGCTTTTGGTAAGACTATATATTTAAAATGGATAATAAGCAAAGACCTACTATATAGCACATGCAACTCTGCTCAATGTTATGTACCAGCCTGGATGGGAGAGGGATTTGGGGCAGAATGAATACACATATATGTATGGCTGAGTCCTTTGCTGTTCACACGAAACCAGCACAATATTGTCATTTGACTATACCCCCAATAAAAAATAAGAAAGTGTAATGTTTGAACAAAGAATATATTGATTTTAGTAAAAGAAATAAAGAAGATGACATATTGGGTTGGTCAGAAATTTGGTTGGATTTATGTATGATGGAAAACCCAAATGAACTTTTTGGTCAATCCATATATAACAGTACTCAGTGGTAAAAATCTGCCTGAAATGCAGGGAACCCAGGTTTGATCCCTGGGTGAGAAAGATCTCCTGGGGAAAGGATTGTCTACCCACTCCAATGTTCTTACCTGGAGAATCCCGTGGATGGAGGAATGTGGCGGGCTACAGTCTATGGGGTCGCAAAGAGTTGGACACGACTGTGTTACTAACACTTTCACTTTTCTTTCAATACATAACCTCTATAAATTGTGGGATAAATAGTTTGTTTTCCTATAGCAATTGTTTTTGGGAAGGATTAGGAATAATTATATTTTATAAATTATCCAGTAGACAAGGCAGCAGAGGTTTATTTGAAGCATCAGCTGTCCTAGTAATTATACTTAGAGTTAACAGTGATTTGGCTCAAGCAATTTATTTTTAGTCTCTATATTGCTTAAGCATCTGTCCATGAATTAGTTTTTGTAATGTTTCAATATGTTCTGGTTCGTGTTTGGCATATTTTCTTCTGTTATAATAATTAGATAAAACCATAGACTTTCTGATAGCCCTTGGAAAATATTTACTAAGTTCCCTTACACAGGCAGTAAATTAAATTATTTTAAGTTAATAAATCTGCTTTTCATCTTATTTGTATTTTATATTAGTGATTAACTTGCAAATCAGCTTTTTGGAGTACACAAACTAAATGGGGGCTAATTTGAAATAAAATAAGTGAAAATGTCACAAAGGAAGATTTTTATCACTGATTGATAAAAAAAAAATAAAATATGTTTTTCCTAACTCAATTTATGACATTATTTTGAGCTTTCATGTAAGAGGGAATCTATCTTCTAGCGCCCATATAAGAGTCATTCCCACATGGAGAAATAATCAGTAAATGTGGCATGCTCTTGTTAGCCCCTCTTGAAAATCCTTCGCACACATGTATTTCTCAGTTCTTATGTTTAACATGTTTCTTGCCTGCTTAAAATCTCCATATTTCATGCTTTGATGATCGAAATGTAGTTAGGCAGATGAATGAGTCAATTAAAAAATTGATTCACAAAACTTAATATTAGCCACTTTAAAGCAAACAATTCAGTGTGTTTTCAAACATTCACAATGCTATGTAGCCACCACCTCCATTTAGTTTCAAAACTTTCTCATCAACACAAAATAAGATCCTGTACCCATTAAGCGTATACCTCATCACCCCCAACCCTGCACCGGTCAGATACCTGACCTCCACCAGCCTGAGTCAGCGCTATGGATTTACCTGTTATGAACAATGGAGTCACACACGGGGCCTTTTGTGTCTGCCTTCTTTCACTTAGCAGTGTTTTCAAAGTTCCTGTTGTAGCACGTATCAGGCCTTCACTGTATGTGTATACTATGATTTTTTTTTTTTTTCATTGATGGACATGCATACTGTTTCCAACTTTTGGCTGCTATGAATACTGCTGTTAGGAGCATGACTGTACTTGCATTTGAGTACCAGTTTTCCACTTTAAGGGTATATTCCTAGGAGTGGAATTTATGGTTAATATATTTTGTTCTATCTTTATCTTTTGAGGACTTACCGAAATGTTTTCCACAATACAAAATGAACCCTTTTAATCCCCTTCAGCCATGTACAAAGGTTCCAGTTTCTCCACATTTTTGCCAACTTTTTGTTATTTTCCGTTTTAAAAATTATAGCTATCCTAGTGGGTGTGAAGTGGTATCTCGTGGTTTGGGTTTGCATTCCAAATGACTAATAATTCTGAGCATTTTTTCAGCCATTTGTGAATCTTTTTGGGAGAAATGTTTAAGTCCTTTGCCCATTTTTTAAGTGAATTGTTTGTCTTTCAGTTATTGTAATATATTCTGGATACTAGGCCCTTATAAGATATATTATTTGCAAACAGTACCATTCTGTAGGTTGTTTTTTTAATTCACTTTCTTACAAAGCCTGCTTGATGCACTAATGTTTTAAATTTTGTTGAAGTCTAATTTATATGTTTACTCTTTTGTCGTTTGTGCTTTTGCTATCCTAGCTAAGAACTCACTGATAGAGCTAAGGTCATGAAGATTAACCCCTATTGTTTTTCAGAGTTCTATGGTCTTACCTCTTATATTCAGGTCATTGATTCACTTTAAGTTAGTTTTTGTATTTCATGTGAGAAAGAAATTTGACATGTTTTTCTTTTTCTTATTTATTTTTGCATATGGATATCCAGTTGTCCCAGTACTATTCCTTTTAATTTATATTTTTAATTGAAGGATAATTGCTTTATAATAGTGACTTCGTTTCTGCCATACATCAAAGTGAGTTAGCCATAGGTATACATATGTCTCTTCCCTCTTGCACCTTCCTCCCACTTCCCAGCCTTTCCCATACCTCTAGGTCATCAGAGAGCCCCACTTTGAGTTCCCCAAGTCCTACAGCAATTTTCCACTTGTCTCAGGACCATTTCTTAAAGACACTATTTTCCCCCACTGAATGGTTTTGGCCACCTTGTCTTGGCCCCCAAAATCAATTTGCCATAGATGTATGTGTTTATCTAGACTCTCAATTATATTCCATTGGCTTATATGCTTATCCTTACATAAGCTAAATTTCATAGAAATTTTATCTGCACTTTTAAGTTTATTAATCTATAATTTTCATTGTCACACTGATGTAGATACTGTGTTGTAGGCACTGTGCTAGGCAGAAGGGAACATAAAGTTGAACGTGACACTGTCCCTCCTCCCCAGCAAGAGCTTCATGTTTAGCGTAGTGCCACCATAAGTAAATCAGCAAGTTAAATTCAGTCTGATAAGTGTTCATTTTGAGGTAGGCTCAGGATGCTATGTTAACTGCAGATGATTAGTCTAATCAACCATGGGACCTTATGTCCTTTGCCAGGAGTTATTTTTTAAGACAGTGTATGCCTTAGTCACTTTAGGCTAGGAGAAATCTCAGGAGAGATTTCTAAGGGGTTCCGGAAGTGAAGTTTTATTACTCTAAAGAGAAAGCCATAGAAAGTTGATCTCTTTCCAATGGAAATGAATTAGGAAATGTGTTCCCTGAATAGTATCAGCGATCTTCCCTGAAGCTGCAGTAGAGACTGCAGAGCAGAGAGTCCAAACTGAACTGAGTCCTTAATGGCATCATTGAACTGTTGGCTCAACCAGCCCTGAGGAATGAACGACCTTTATGTGAGCGCATAAATTTCTTTACTATTTATGGCAGCCTGAACATGGAATTATGTTTCTTGAACTTGAAACATCCTTATTATGAAGGGGGCATAGTGCCAGAGGTACATCTAAGTATGACTAAAGATCAGATACAACTTCCCAGAAATAAAGACATTTGAATTGAATGTTAAAGAACAGCACTTACCTAAGCAAAGAAGAAGGAAAAGGGCATTGCAAGAAGGAGCACAAAGTGGTGATTACAAAGAATAAAACACAAGCTCTGCTAACAAAGATTTTTATAGTATACTTAGGATAATGAAATATAGATATACAAAGGCAATGTGTATTCTTACATGCATTCTGCTTCTTAGTTTTCAAGTCAATCCAGTTAGGGAGGTTGGTGAGTGTAAGGGAATAAGTAGGAGAGACATTGAGAAATTCCGGAGCTCAACAGTGACATGCTTGAAAAAACAAAAAATTGTTGAAGCCAGAGGTGCTGATACCACATCAAAGTGATAACTTAAGTAAGGAACTTTCAGAACATCTAAGTCATAATCAAAACATCCTGGTATGTTCTAGTTAATGTCTACCTATAGTAGTATATTAAATCTGTGACATACACTTGTTGTTGTTCAGTTGCTAAGTCCTATCCAACCCCATGGACTGCAGCATGCCAGGCTTCCCTGTTCTTCACTGTCTTCCAGAGTTTGCTTAAACTCATGTCAATTGAGTTGGTGATGCCATCCAACCATCTCATCCTCTGTCTCCCCGTTCTCCTCCTGCCCTCTGTCTTTCCCAGCATCATGGTCTTTTCCAGTGAGTCAAGTTTTTGCATCAGGTGGTCAAAAAGTATTGGAGCTTCAGTTTCAGCATCAGTCCTTCCAATGATTATTCAGGTTGATTTCTTTTAGTATTGACTGGATTGATCTCCTTGCTGTCCAAAGGACTTTCAAGAGTCTTGTTACCAATCGTAAGGAGGTGACGCCTTCTGATATGATCAAGATCATATTGTGAAAGGAGGAGAAACATCATGAGAACATATCTAGTGAGTTTCTAGAACTGAGCATTGGTTATTAATATACTGACAGAATGGCCGTCTAGTCTACTGGCAGCAGGGTGGAGTGCCTCCAACTGTGGCAGAAACTCTGCTGCTTCAGATGATGATACTTACTACACTATTTTTTTTCATTGTGATTTAATTTCCCAAATTGGGCTTCCCTGGTGGCTCAGCTGGTAAAGAATCTGCCTCCAATGTGCAAGACGTGGGTTCGATCCCTGGGTTGGGAAGATCCCCTGGAGAAGGGAAAGGCCACCCACACCAGTATTCTGGCCTGGAGAATTTCATGGGCTAATAATGCTTACCACACTATGTTTTCATTGTGATTTAATTTCTCAGATTGCCTGGATTTAACACAAGAATGCCCTTTTCAGATTGGCAAAACTGCTGATTATTCCTGCCATTTTTTCCCCAATATAAATTAATGATTTGTGTGTTATTTTAGTTTTCAGTGCTTTTTTAAGTCATGATTCTGATAAAGCTGTATAGTATATTGGTTAAGACTGTTCATTCTGGAACCAGCCTTCCTGTTTGGGTTTGGATACTAGCTGGGTCACGTACTAGCTGCTTCAATTCTTTGCCTCTAAGAAATAATGAAAGGATAATAGTTATAGAACCTTTATTACTTAGTTGTTGTGAGAATTAAATGTTGTCCATGTTGAGTTGTCTAGAATAGTACTTGGCATGAAGTTTGTAGTCAATAAATGTTATTCTAATAGGTATTTTATTGCCATACAGTTATTCCATATCTAAAACATTGATGAAATCAAATTTCTGGGTTTATGAGACAAAAAACCAGAAGTTGTTCTCTCTTAGGCCAGTTGAAATATCCATGCTAAAAGATATACTTGATCAACTAGCCAGTTTCCCTGGACTCCATTGTTATCTTCCATCTGATGTAAACATGGTGCCATTTCATGCCACAGTAGAGTAAATGAGATAGCCATCTGATCAGGAAATAGACTCCTAGAGGAAAGTGATCTTCCCTTCTTTTGCAGAGCAAGTGACCTTTTGGCCCAGAGCCTGACCTCTGGTCATCTGACTCAATAATCCTATAGTCATTTCATTGTATAATGAAAATATAAGAGTTTCTAGTCCTCTTCTGCTTCTCTTGTTCTCAGATTAGCAGGATTCATATAAACAAGTGCAGTTTGACGTTCTACAAAGAGGTTCTACTGGTCAAAGCAGTGCCTTTCCTTGAAAACTCATACCCCTTGCTGTGTAGATGATTTTCATTCTAGAGCACGTTCTGCTAAAAGATGATATGGGAAGATCTTTGGGAAAACATAGCATTTAGGTAATGCTGCATTAGTCTCAAGAACAAGTTTTTAATTCTACTCATAGATGTAAGCATCATGTATTGTATAATTGTGTAACAGAACTACACTGCCTGCTTACTCATTAAGTTGTGTTCAACTCTTTGCGACCCCGTGGACTGTAGCCCTCCAGGCTCCTCTGTTCTTGGGATTTATCAGGCAAGAATACTGGATCGGGTTTCTGTTTCCTTCTCCAGGGGATCTTCCCAACCCAGGGATCGAACCCACATCTTCTGCATTGACAGGAGGATTATTTAGCACTGAACCACCTGAGAAGCAACAAAAATATAGTGAACACATCTTAATCTCTCATAGCACGTATACGTTTAGTTTATCTTATTCATATTATTTAGCAGACAGACTGAATGCTGTAATGGAGACCCTTCAGAAAACAATATGATAGAAATGTGTTTGTCTGCTGTGGTATTCGGTTCAGGGCAGGCAGGCAGCTGTGTTCCACAAGCTCATCCAGGACCCCCGAGGTCCATTCTCTCATTTTCTTCTGTGCTCCAGGTGTTTCCTCCTTTACAAGCTGCAGCTCACTCTCAAGTACCACGTCCCTATCTTCCAGCCCACATGACCATGAGAAATCAGAACTTTTTCAAAATAATTTTTAAAGAGTATTCTTCAGTGTTGGTACCCATCACTTGGTTTACATTTCCGTGCTCAGAATTTATATACTAGTTTCAAAGCACTATAGAAAATACGAGCTCTGCAGCTCTATTCTTGCTTCTTATTCTGGTACTAAAAGGAAGAAGGGAAGAATTAGCTCTGGAGAATAGTTAACAGTGTTACGTGAATCCATGGGGTGGGATAAGTGGTTTCTAGTGACTAGGTAAAGGCAAGGATATTATATAAGCAGGTAGTCCAGTTATCTGGATGTGAAGGAATTGCTTATTACATGCTTATGAGGTTGGAAATGAATACAATTGTGTAAATCCAATCAGTGTTACTGGGGATGGAGCAGTGTATCTTTATGGCTGGGATAAAGAAAGAAAGAAAAAACTCAATGCTTGATTATTTTTCTATGGTCTTCAGTGAATAAGCCAGTTGACTGTAAATAAGAACTCCTTATCTTTTGTATTCAAAGTAAAGATAAAGATTAGAACTAGAATGTTTCTTAAATGAGCATTTTATGCTTCTTTAAGAATTTATTTGACGTAGGATGTTAACTGTCTTTCTGTTTCTCATTTCACTCAAATGTTAGCTGATTTTGTTTATTTTAGCAAGCTACATAATTTTACATGTTGTGATACTGTGGATATTTCTGTAGAGTTCTCAAAAACCATAAATAATGAAGGGAATATGCATCGAGTGATGGAATATGCTCCATTATTTATTTGTTTTTTTAATCACACTAGGAAATCCTAGTAGGTATACTGAGATTATCACATACACATACAGTTTTTTGGTAAGCCACAATACATGAATAATATAAAACTAAGTTTTAAAATCCTGAGTCAGTATTGTAAATGCAAGCTCTAGGCCCTAAAGGTAAAATTTCAAGAGACAGTATTCTTGTCCATTATTCATTGCAAAAATACATGTATCTCTAATGGGAAAACCACTTCTATCATGAAGTACAGAAGATCTTTGAGTCTTAGTCCTGTTTATGATAATGTAAGTGTTTTTATCACTATTAAGTTTGCAGGTTGGGTTGTTCTGGGACTCATCTCGAACAGTTTCTTTCAATGCATTGAATTTAGTTTATAGGTGGACACTGTAAGGAAACAAACATTCTTTTCTCTTATAATCTTTAGAGTAATTTCAAAGGCACGAGTTGAAATATTTTGGTAGCAGACATACAGCCATGGGCTCTGATTCAAAAATAAACCCAGTGAATAATGCTAATAAATGATTACCTGCATTTGTTTCTAATTGTTTCCACCATAAATAGAATGTGTGGCAGCTTACTATTAACACCATGTGTGTGACATAGGCATTTTATAAGCTGTAAATACTGTAAACATGAACTAATATGTTTCTTCACATTAATACTTCTGACAACAAATTTGGAAATCCTGAAGTACTTGGATATCAAGGATGCCTTAGAAAGTGAGCCTTTTCCTATTTCCCATGGTAGAAATGAGAGAAGGCCTGTATTTGGCATTGGCTGTAGGTAAAGTTTTTCTTATTATAAGAGAAAATTACCTTTATTATATTTACTTTTATTATCCTCAAAATCTCTACTATAATAGAGAAAAGGGGAAGAGGAAGCAAGTGTTTTATATATCTTGATAATATCATACTAATGATACCATGATCTGAAAGTTAAAATCAGTGTCAATGAAAAAACTCAACCACACTAATCTGATCCAATAAAACAACTTAGATCACTTCAAATTTTTGTATATATAGCATGCCATTATTATTATGTAATTTTGTTATCTTGCTAAATTATTCTTGCTATTTTCTAAGTCACTGCAGTAAACAGATTTTTTTATTTCATGCTACACAGTAGCACTTCATTAGTGTCTATAATGGCATTTGAATTCAATCAACCACATTAAACACTGACCTATTTCCAGAATAGTTTGAAGAATAGTGATAAGTATATTTGGATTTTGAGAGTCTTAGATTCGGGTAAAAGGTAACATATTTTATGGCTGATAAAATTTATACTGGAACAATGAGTTTAATTTACTCCCAGACAGTAAACAAATAAGATGTCAAAAATTCATGTAATTTAGTAGTCCATTAAGCTGGGTAGTCATATCCTATATAAGCCAATGGATTTGAGTAAAACTGTATTTGGAAAATCATCACTGTCCTTTACTATTTGAATAAAATTTAGGAAAATGCTTAATCTGAAAGATTTTATGCTATTTGATTTTTTTTTTTACCACCTAGTAATAAATGTTATGGTCAGGAATTTAAGAAGTAGATACAATTGATCAATTCTAGATAGATTATACTTCTAAATATTTTAGATGTATTTTTAAATACACATTACAAAATTTGTGGAAACAAAATATGTGTTACTTATTAAAACATTTTAACAACCTTACAGTAGACAAAGATTTCTTAAATAGGACATAAAAATCGTAACCACAAAATAAAAATTAATGAATTAGATTAATTAAGATTAATAGTTTATGTTCATTAAAGTATATGATTAAGATAGTGAAAAATAAGCTACAGAGTGGGAATAAGTATTTGCAATGCATAAATCTCACAAATGAGGTATATTTAGAATATATAAAGAACTTTTTACAAATCAGTAAAAAGGGATGGATAACCCAATAGAAAAGGGGATAAACATTTGAACAGACAGGTCTTCCCTGGTGGTCCAGTGGTTAAGAATCTGACTTGCTATGCAGGGGTCTCAGTTCCACCCCTGGTCTGGGAAGATCCCACATGTTGCGGGAGAACTAAGCCCATGTGCCACCACTACTGAACCTGCTCTCTGGAGCCTGCAGACTGCAACTACTGTGCCTGTGTACTGCACCTTAGAGCTGTGCTCTGAAACAAGAGAAGCAGTGCGATGAGAAGCCTGATACCTCAACTAGAGACTAGTCCCCACTCGTCTCAACTAGAGAAACCCTGCACTCAGTAACAAACCCAGCACAGCCAAAATTAAAAATAAATAAATAAATAATAAAAACAAATGAAAAAATAATTGAACAGGCATTTCACAAAAGAGAATATCCAAATACCCAATAAGCATATGTACAATATGTCAGTTTCATTAACCATTATAAAAATGCAAAATAAAACTACACTGAGCGAAGACTACACATCTATCAAATGGCTAAAATGAAAAGACAGACAATGCTGAGTCTGTCCATGATGTGTAGCCAATGAAACTCTTATCATAAATAGTAATATAAATTGATGCAGACAAAGCATTTCACAAAATTCAACACAGATTCATGATTATTAAAAAAAACGAAAACAATTGAGGAATAGAGGGGCATAGGCTTCCCAGGTGGCTCAGTGGTAAAGAAGGACCTGCCAATGCTGGGAATGTGAGTTCAGTCCCTGGGTCTGAAATATCCCCTGGAGGAGGAAATTGCAACCCACTCCAGTATTCTTGCCTGGATAATTCCATGAACAGAGGAGCCTGGTGGGCTATAGTCCATGGGGCCACAGAGGGTCAGATGCAACTGAGTCACTAAGCACATATACATTGAAGCTCCTCAAAAAATAAAAATAGAGCTACTATATGATCCAGTAATCCCACTTCTGGATATATATATATAAATCTGAAGGAAATGAAATCAACTTATTAAAGAGACATATTATAATGCAACATTATTCACAATATCCATGATATGGAAGGAACCCAGTGTGCACTGACGAATGAATTGGATAAAGAGAATATGGTATATACACACAATTGAAATATCAATTTATTCTTAAATAGGAAGAAGAAATTGTTATTTGTATCAACAGCATAACATTATCCTAAGTGAAATAAAAGAGTCACAGAAGGACAAATACTATATGGTTCCACTTACTAGGTTGGTGCAAAAGTAATTATGGTTTTGGACCTTGAATTTTAAATCATTATACCTAGGCTCAAAAATATCTTTATTAACCAAAATAGTAACCACTACAATGAACACATTTTTGCTGATGATAAATGTTATTTTATTCCTATTGCATAAAAATCCGTGCTTTGGGATTTGACGAACTCTTGGAAAGCATTTTCTACCTCCTGATGGTTGTGGAAGCATTTCCCCTGCAAAAAGTTGTTGAGATCCTTGAAGAAATGGTAGCTGGCGAGAAGTCAGGTGAATATGGCAGATGAGGCAAAACTTCACAGCCCAATTCATTCCACTTTTGAAGCATTGGTTGCACAACATGCAATCGGGCGTTGTCATGGAGAAAAATTGGGCCCTTTCTGTTGACCAGCGCTCACTGCAGACATTGCAGTTTTGGGTGCATTTCATCAGTTCGCCAGGATTCAAAAAACTGCAGTAGATCAGACAGGCAGCAGACAACAAAACGTAACCGTGGCCCTTTCAGTAGTGCAAGTTTGGCTTTGGGAAGTGCTTTGTAGCTTCTTCTTGGTCTAATCACTGAGCTGGTCATCTCTGGTTGTCATATAAAATCCACTCTTTTGTCACACACCACCATCCAATAGAGACATGGTTTGTTGTCATTGCATAAAATAAGAGAAGATAACTCTTCAAAATGACTTTTTTTTTCTGTCAATTCATGAGGCAACCACTTATCAAGCTTTCTCACCTCTCCAATTTGCTTCAAATGCCAAACAAGCATAGAATGGTTGACGTTCTTGGGCAGCTTCTCCTGTAGGTCTAAGAGGATTAGCTTCAGTGATCTTCACAGTTGGTCATTGTCAACTTCTGATGGCCAGACACTGTGCTCCTGATCTTCAAGATGCTTGTCTCCTTTATAAAACTTCTTGAACCCCCACTGCATTGTACATTCATTAGCAGTTCCTGGGCCAAATGCATTGTTGATGTAAAGAGTTTGTCTCTTCTGCTTTATGACCCATTTTGTACTTGAATAAGAAAATCACTTGACTTTGCTTATTGTCTAATGTCGTTTCCATAGTCTAAAATAAATATACAGTAAGCAGCAAGTAATAATTCATTGGCAAAAACATAAAGCAGGAAATGTGCATCAAAATTATGTATAATATAACCATATTTATTTAAGAGTATATTCCAGTATCAACCAGCAAAGCTCAACAGTGCAAAACTGCAATTACTATTGCACCAACCTAATACAGTGCTTCTTAGAAGCAGAGTCTGGTGGTTGCTGGAGCCTACAGGGAAGAAGAAATGGGAAACTGTTTTTCCAAGAGTGCTGTGTGCTTTGCTTAGTCACTAATGACTTTGCAACCCCCTGGACTGTAGCCTGCCAGGCTCCTCTGTCCATGGGGATTCTCCAGGCAAGAATACCAGAGTGGGTTGCCATTTCCTTTTACAGGGGATCTTCCCAACCCAGGTCTCCCACATTGTAGAAAGACTCTTTACCATCCAAACTAGCACGGAAGTCCAAGAATACTGGAGTGGGTAGCTTATCCCTTTTCCGCGGGAACTTGCTGACCTAGGAATCATACCAGGTTCTCCTGCCTTGCAGGCGGATTCTTTACCAGCTGAACTACCAGAGAAGCCCTTTCAAAGAGTATATAGTTTCTTTTATGTAAGATAAAATAATTTCCAGAGATGTCTGTACAACATAGTATCTATATTTTAAAATGTGATATTTTACACTTTAAAATTATTAGGAGGGAAGATCTCAACTTAATTCTCCTTACCAAAACACAAACACACACACACACACACACACACATGCACAAACACAAGGAAGGTTTTAGAAATGATGGATGTGTTTAGTGCCCAGGTTGTGACGATGGTATCTTGGATATATTTTTGAATTCATCACAATATCTACATTAAATGTGTTCAGTTTGTTGCTTATCAGTTATAACTCAATAAAACTAAAACAAGTTCGTTGTGTGGTATAGTATCAAACTTCTGAAAATCAGTGAGTTTAGCATGGTCAGAGTTTACAAGGCCAGTACATAAAAATGAGGGACTTTTACACACACTCACTGAACAATGAGAAGTTGAAATAAATTGAAAAGGTGATACTAGAATATCTCTGAGAAACATGAAACATTTAAGGAATTATGTGCTGAAAATTACAAAAGACTGATGAAAATAAATCAAAGCCCTAGGTGGAGAAATCTACTTTTCTCATTAATCTGAAGAATCACTATTAACATTTCAGTAGTTCTCTAATTGATCTATAGGTTTCATATAACGCAGATCAGTATTCCAGTATATACTTTAATATAAATCAGTAAGATTACTCTAAAATGCATAATAGAATATGAAGGACTTAAAAGTAGCCAAAACAGTTTTGAGAAAGTGCTAAACTGGAGGATTCATGACACTTAATTTCAAAACATTTTAAAGTAATTATTCTCAACAGGGCACTGTTTTGCATTCCCAGGGAGAGGAAACATTCAGCAATCCCCAAGGACATTTTGGTTTTCATATTTGGGAGCTTGCTACTGGTAAAGGGTAGAGATCATCTTAAACATTTACAACAACTATTTTTTTTTCTAATGTTTTATTTTATTTATTTTTTTCTTTACATTATCATGTTGGTTTTGCCATACATTGACAAGAGTCCACCATGGGTATGACTATTTATAATAGTCTCAAACAAAGAATTCAGTTCAGTTCAGTTCAGTTGCTCAGTTATGTCCAACTCTGTGACCTCACCGACTGCAGCAAGCCAGGCCTCCCTGTCCATCACCAGCTCCCGTGGCTTGCTCAGACTCCTGTCCATAGAGTTGATGATGCCATCCAACCATCTCATCCTCTCATCCCCTTCTCCTCCTGCCTTCAATCTTTCCCAGCATCAGGGTGTTTTCTAATGAGTCAGCTCTGCACATTAGGTGGCCATAGTATTGAACCTTCAGCTTCAGCATCAGTCCTTCCAATGAATATTCAGGACTGATTCCCATTAGGATGGACTGGTTGGATCTTCTTGCAGTCCAAGGGGCTCTCAAAAGGCTTCTCTAACACCACAGTTCAAAAGCATCAATTCTTCATCACTCGGCTTCATTTATGGTCCAGCTCTCTCACATTGATACCTGACTACTGGAAAACAGCATAGATATGACAAGACAAACCTTTGTCGGCAAAGTAATTAATGTTTCTGCTTTTTAACATGCTGTCTAGGGTTGTCATAGCTTTTCTTCCAAGGAGCGTCTTTTAATTTCATAGCTGCAGTCACCATCTGCAGTGATTTTGGAGCCCAAAAAAGAAAATCTGTCACTGTCTCCATTTTTTCCCAATCTATTTGTCATGAGGTGATGGGACTGTGTTCCATGATCTTAGTTTTTTAATGTTTTAAGCCTCCTTTTTGACTCTCCTCTTTCACTTTCATGAAAAGGCTCTTTAGTTCCTCTTCACTTTCTCCCATAAGGATGGTATCATCTGCATATCTGAGGTTATTGATATTTCTCCTGGAAAACTTGATTCCAGCTTGTGCTTCATACAGCCTGGCATTTCTCATGACTTACTCTTCACAGAAGTTAAATAACTAGGGTGACAATATACAGCCTTGATGTACTCTTTTCCCGGTTTGGAACCTGTGTGTTGTTTCATATCTGTTTCTATTTGCTGCTTCTTGACCTGCATTCAGACTTTTCAGGAAGCAGGTAAAGAAAGTGAAGTCGTTCAGTCGTGTCCAACTCTTCGAGACATCATATACTGTAGCTTACCAGGCTCTTCTGTCCATGAGATTTTCCAGGCAAGAATACTGGAGTGGGTTGCCATTTCCTTCTCTAGGAGATCTTCCAGACCCAGGGATTGAACCCGGGTCTCCTGCATTGTAGGAAGACACTACCATCTGAGCAATCAGGGAAGTCCAGGAAACAGGTAAGGTGGTCTGGTATTCCCATCTCTTTAAGAATTTTCCAGTTTGTTGTGATTCACACAAAGGCTTTGGTGTACTCAATAAAGCAGAATTAGATGTTCTTCTGGAATTCTCTTGCTTTCTTTATGATCCAGTGGATGTTGGCAATTTGATCTGGTTCCTCTTCCTTTTTTAAATGCAGCCTGAACATCTGGAATTGGGTTCAACTCTTTGCAACTCCATAAACTGTAGCTTGCCAGTCTTCTCTATCCATAGAATTCTCCAGGAACTATACTGGAGTGCATTGCCATTTCCTTCACCAGACGACTTATTGACCCAGGGGTCTCCTCTATTGCAGGCAGTTTCTTTACCCTCAGTGAAACCCTTCAGTTAGGTCCCCAATACTTCTATTTTATATAGTAGTATGTATATGTCAATCCCAGTCTTCCAATTTAAGATATATCAGTTCAGTCACTCAGTCGTGTCTGACTCTTTGCAACCCCATGTACTGCAGCACGCCAGGCTTCCCTGTCCATCACCAACTCCCAGAGCTTGCTCAAACTCATGTCCATTGAGTCGGTGATTCCATCCAACCATCTCATCCTCTGTCGTCCGCTTCTCCTCCTGCCTTCACTCTTTCCCAGCATCAGGGTCTTTTCCAAGGAGTCGATTCTTCTTCAATGTCAGGTGGCCAAATGTTGGAATTGCAGCTTCAACATCAGTCCTTCCAGTGAATATTCAAGACTGATCTCCTTTAGGATTGACTGGTTTAATCTCCTTGCAGTCCAAGGGACTCTCAAGAGTCTTCTCCAACACCACAGTTCAAAAGCATCAGCTCTTTGATCCTCAGCTTTTTTTATAGTCCAACTCTCATATCCATACTGACTACTGGAAAAATACCATAGCTTTGACTACCCAGACCTTTGTTGGCAAAGTAATGTCTCTGCTTTGTAATATGCTGTCTAGGTTGGTCATAGCTTTTCTTCCAAGGAACAACTGTCTTTTAATTTCATGGCTTCAGTCACCATCTGCAGTAATTTTGGAGCCTAAGAAAATAAATTCTGTCCCTGTTTCCATTGTTTCCCTGTCTGTTTGCCATGAAGTGATGGGACCAGATGCCATGATCTTAGTTTTCTGAATGTTGGGTTTTAAGCCAACTTTTTCACTCTCCTCTTTCACTTTCATCAAGAAGCTCTTTAGTTCCTCTTCACTTTCTGCTATCAAGGTGGTGTCATCTGCGTATCTGAGGTTATTGATATTTTTCTCTCAGCAATCTTGATTCTAGTGTGTGCTTCATATCAAAATCAAAATCATGATAAATTAGACTTACTAAGTAAATAGAAAAATGAACCACAGACTGACAAAAAATTTTGCAAATCTCGTATCTGTCAATTTATACCTGATATGTGCAAAGAATTCTCAAAAAGCAAGAAAACAAACAGTGCAGTGTTTAAGATAAATAAAAAACTTGGGCATACAGTTAAACAAAAAATGTGTGCCCAATTAGCATATGAAAATATACTCAATATCATTAGTCTTGCTTAATATAAATTAAGACAATAATATAATACTGCTTCTACTACTAGCACTTTACTATATTACTATTTTTCTATTATTATATTAGTATATTACTGTCATTATACTATTATTACTAACAGTAGTATTACTTCTACATGCACAAAATAAAAATGAAAAGAAAAATCTTACAATACCAGAGAGTAATGCAGAAGAACTAGAACTCCCAAAGACTGCTATTGGGAATGCATTATCCTGTTTATTTTTAGAAAAAGTTTTTAATATACATAAATATGTATATACCATGTGTCTTAACAATCCTATTCCTTCGTATTTACCTCATGGAAAGAAAAACCTAAGTGCAGGGGAAAGCTATACATGAACATTTATGGTAACTTTAAAACACCAAGACTTGGAAAGAATCCATGTTTGTTCACCTGGTAAACAAAGTGGGATAGCCATATAACTGAATGATAACTTAAGTACTGAGAGAAAACAAAACAAGTGATACAGTGGCATAGATGAATATCAAATGCTAATATTATGCTAAGTGAAAGAAGTAAAATTCATTAAACTGAAAAGATCCCATTTGTATTTGTATAAAATCTGGAAAACACAAAATTATAGGGCAAAAAATAGATGATTGTCTCATCCTATGGGGAGAGATTAAGTAAGAAAAAGGGGAAAGAGAAGATTTGATGGGATAAAACTATTAAAATTTTTTCATTATGGTGGTGGTTACACAGTTGTATGCACTTGTTAAAACTCATAAAACTGTAGTTTAAAGGATGGTCTTTATACTATGTAAGTCATACCTCAAAAAAACTGACCTCAAAATTTTAAGGTATGACAACAAATAAAGCCTAATGTTTTCTATTTAATAAAAATAAAATTTAAATAGATAATTAATATGCCTGCTCTTCTTTTCAACTATCTGTGTGTGCATCTGGATTTTCTTCATATATTTCAGTCAAGACAATATTCCCAACACACTGAAAATAGAAGTATACATGACAATTTCGTCATCTTCTATTAAGCTAGACATTAAAGAGATTGGCAAACATATAAAAAATGCCATTCTATTTACAAATTTTTAGTTTCATTAAATTTCAAAAAAATGAATTACTTTTGATGTCATGAATCAATCAATACGTTTTCAAATATTTTTATTTCTAATGGTAAATTTAAGTAGCAGTAATTACAAAAAGTTTGTGGGGATCTTTAGTATATTTTAAGAGGATAAAGGAGTCCTTACGTTGCAGGAAGGGGGACCCTTTCCAGGGCCCAAAACTGGGCTCTTGTCTAACACTCGGAAATGAATTGTCCGAGGAGACACATGTGCTGACAAAGCAAGAGATTTTATTGGGAAAGGGCACCATGGTGGAGAGCAATAGGGTAAGGGAACCCAGGAGAACAGCTCTGCCACATGGCTTGCAGTCTAGGGTTTTATGGTGATGGGATTAGTTTCCGGGTTGTCCTTAGCCAATCATTCTGACTCAGAGTCCTTCCTGGTGGTGCATGCCTTGTTCAGCCAAGATGGATGCCAGAGAGAGGGATTCTGGGAGGTGGTCAGATAGGTGGTGTCTCCTTTTGACCTTTCCCAAACTATTCTGGTTGGTGGAGGCTTATTAGTTCCTTGTTCCTTACCAGGACCTCCTGTCGTAAAACAGCTCATGCAAATGGTCGCTGTGGTGCCTGGCCAGGGTGGGTGGTTTCAATCAGTGTGCTTCCCCTAACACTTAGACCAGAAACTTTGAGGACTGTTGCTTGAGAAAGCAAAAGACCAGTGATTTGGAAGGAAACAGCTGTCCAGAATGACTACAGGAGCAGAGCTGCTAAACACTGTGAACCAGTTACATTAAGATCTTTTTTTGGTACAGAAGTAAACTCCTTGCTTTTCAGGCAGTGGGTTGATGGATCCCGTCCTTATAACAGGCAACCTTACCTTAACTAATATGAAAACCATGAACCACCAAACACTGCTGTTTATTCAAACACTGCTACATTCTCGGGTTTAGTTCTGAAAACAATAATGCATGTAGGCATTTTGAACACATTTTGCACATGAAGAAACTGAGTCTCAAAAAGAGGAATTATCTTTGGTCAAAGTCATACAGCCAAACATTTTCTTATTCAGGCTTTATTTCAAAACCAGTATAGCTTCATCACATAGTATGCAGGCTTGGAGACAGACAGACCTGCTTTCATATCCTTATTTAAGCATTTACTACTTTAAAGAGTTGATGGCTATTAAATGAAACTTGTATAGTACCTATTTTGCAGTGCTGTTTGCATTTTTAAAAAATGAATGGATATAAAATTTAGTCTCAGGTAAATACTAAATACATTATAACTATTATTATGCCTCACTCAGTTCAGTCTCTCAGTTGTGTCCGACTGAAAAACTGACCTTTTCCTGTCCTGTGGCCATTGTTGAGTTTTCCAAATTTGCAGGCATATTGAGTGCAGCACTTTCACAGCATCATCTTTTAGGATTTGAAATAGCTCAACTGGAGTTCATCACCTCCACTAGCTTTGTTTGTAGTGATGCTTTCTAAGGGCCACTTGACTTCGCCTTCCAGGATGTCTGGCTCTAGGTGAGTGATCACGCCATCGTGATTATCTGAGTTGAAGATCTTTTTTGTACAGTCGTTCTGTGTATTCTTGCCACCTCTTCTTAATATCCTCTGCTTCTGTTAGGTCCATACCATTTCTGTTCTTTCTCGAGCCTATCTTTGCATGAAATGTTCCCTTGGTATCTCTAATGTTCTTGAAGAGATCTCTAGTCTTTCCCATTCTGTTGTTTTCCTCTATTTCTTTGCACTGATTGCTATGAAGGCTTTCTTGTCTCTCCTTGCTATTCTTTGGAACTCTGCATTCAAATGGGAAAAACTTTTTTTTTTTCTCCTTTGCTTTTTGCTTCTCTTCTTCTCACAGATATTTGTAAGGCCTCCTCACACAGCCATTTTGCTATTTTGCATTTCTCTTTCTTGGGGATGGTCTTAATCCCTGTCTCCTGTACAGTGTCAACGAACCTCTCTCTGTCCATAGTTCATCAGGCACTCTATCAGATCTAGTCCCTTAAATCTATTTCTCACTTCCACTGTATAATCATAAGGGATTTGATTTAGGTCATACCTGAATGTTTCACTGCCTTTCCTCATTTTGGAGTAAGGGAGATTTCATGGTAATTAGAAAACTACCTGTAAGGTGCTTAGAGGCAACATTTCTGGCATGTTAGCAAACAATAAGTGGTAACAGTTATCATTTCTGCCTTTGTTGTGCCTGAGTATTTGAGGAAACCTTTGTTAGCAGACTCACTCTTGAAATCCTTTTAGGTGCCCAACATTTTATCTAAAATTTCTAGTGAGGCACCGAGCTCTGAACTAGTTATTTGTAAGACAAAATCAGATATTTTCATTTCATGTTATTTCTCAGTTGAGTTTAGAGAATATAAGGTGAGGGACATTATCTGAGATATCAAGATTTTACCTCATCACTCAAACCTAATGTAAGGCTGAATATTCTTCCAAGAGACTCTAAAATACTTAATAAGGTCTGCACTGCTTGTGCTTTCCGTGTTCAGTGGTAGGAGGGTATATATCTAGCTTGTCAGTGCCTACTTACATGAGACTCTATAATGTAGATGAGAAACTATATAGCTTCTCTATTTAAACCTCTAACTTACTCATGAGAAAAGTAAATATTCTCCGCTTAAACACACTGTCCCTCTCAGAGAAAAATCATCAAAAATGTAATTCAGTGAAAGATTTTCTTTATCTTTCATTCCTCACCCTGCACAGTTCCCAACCCATTCTTAGTGGTTTTCGCTATTGCTAATTCCATATATAGTTTTTAGCAATTTTTTTCCTTTTTATACATATACAAGCACCACAGGATTTGCTAAGAATTTTGGCATGTAACCAAACTGGGTTCTTACCACAAACATAAAGAAGAAAATATCTGTGTCATACCATGTGGATCTATAGAGTGCCTGCTGAGAGACTTGACAAAGTAGATGTTAGAAACATACTTTAAATGTTCATCTAGTGGTGTGATTTCTTCTGTTTGTTTCTGGGGGTGATTCAGGGTAGAGTTAGCCTGAAGTTGTTATTGAACTGACCTTGAAGTCCCATTCATTTCACCCCACCCCGAGTTGTGTTTGAAGTAGAAACTGCAGAATGAAGATGGTGAAGATGAACACAGCTGTGTTTTAGTCTTTGGCATCTCAAGGCAAAATTGATGCTAGAAAACAGGCTTCTGCCTTCTGATCGCATGTTCTTTTGTGGTACTTTGTTCTAGCCCGCATATTCTCTTTTGTATGTTTTAACTTTTAGTCTGTGTGATATACACACTTTAGCCAAGGAAACAGCAGAAGTTATGGAGGACATATGAACGAGATGTTTTTTTTTGAAAGGGTCTTAAAGTTTATTGATTTAGAGTATTAGGGAAAAATATTATAATGCTCCTTTAAAACTATATGTTGATACCTTATAATAATGACTCCTGCAGCATGGAAATTAGTCTACATCAGATCTGCTTTGAACTGTTTATTAATTAGATAATATAGAAATGCTAATTTCAGTAGCCAGAGGAATTTATTTCTCTCTCATGGACCAGTTTAATATAGCTGTTTCTGCCAATAGTCTGTTTTCCTTCATATAGTGTGTCAAGGAGCCCTCACCCTTCCATCTGTGGCTCCCTCATTCCCTAGGTCTACCAATGAGCAGAACAGTGAATATTTAGTGCAGAAGGCACACTTGCTTCTTAAAAACCAGGACCTTGAAATGGTACAAATCCAGATCTGCTGCGTTGCACTGTTGTGAAATAGCCATAGGCTACCTAAGAAGAGTAGTTTAATCCATTGATGGATAGCTAGTCATCTCTGGCACAGACTCTTTAAGGTATTTATTACTTTAGTTATTGTCTCATTATGTGGCCCTGTAATCTAGTACATTAGCAGGTTTTGCAAAATTTTGTTTTAATTCAATGGAGCAGCAAAATAGCCACCATCACACTTTGTACAGAACATTTACACACAAGTTCTCATAGACAATGCAAAGAATATTTCCAGCATGAGAATCAGGTCAGTATTTGCTGCTAGTCTCTACCCTCTCTGAGTGTGCAACCTTGGGAAAATCTTTTAATCTCCCTGAGCCTGTGTTTCCTCATCCATAAATTGAGGGACTGTTTTGATCGCCAAAAGTCCTTTCAATGTTAAAATTCTGTAACATTTAAGTTATGCAATTTTTTTTGAAGTTTGTAGTGTGAATTTTTTCCCTTATTTATCACTTTAATGTCATTGTCATTTTAAGTCAGTAGTCCTACTGAAAGAGTAAAATTTTGGTATTTGTGTTTATTCATGCCTAGTTAAATTTAACAGCAACATGAAATAAATGATTACCTGTTTGGATATAATTTCATAATAAGGCCTCTGAAGGTCGTTTGAGATACTGCACTAATTAATGTTTTATTTCCAGCCTTCCTTAATTATTCTAGCCAGATGGCCCTTTATTTATGTTATTGCTAGAGGTTTCCAGCTGAGGTTGTTTGATTGTTGAAGAAAAATATGTGATGGCACCATAAGATAACTGTAATTGAATTGTTAGGTATGTTCGAGCATTCATGCCTTCTGTCCCTGTTTTAGCCACATCTGGGAAATAAGTTTGTTAACAAAGCACTTTGACACCTCATCTGATGCTTGAGTGGGATTCTGAACTGTGCAGAAGGAATTCAGATGGGAAAATGACTCTGCATTTATTGTAAAAGTATACACTTTGCAAACATCTCTCTGTGCAAAATTCATTTTGTGGATGATCAAAAAAAAACCTTTCAAAGAAGTGCATTTTTAAGGACATGATCTGTTTTCCAATGTCCTAATAACTTCAGGAATAAGCTGTTCCATTAAGGTCAAATTCAAAATTTGTGCAGATTAACCACCATTTACGAAGCAGTTAAATGGAATTTTTATGGCATAGAACTTCAAAAGTCTAAATGAATTATCAGCTGAATAGATAGTCCAATAAAAGAAACAGACTTAAAATGGAAGATAAAAGTGATAAAGTGACAGTAAATTAGAGAATAGAGCTAAAAGCCCCATTGTTATAAAGAACAACAATAGACCTCCTGAATTATCTGTGTTTCTTTAGAAAGTATCTCTGCTCCTTCTTTCACTTGTGAGTTTTAGAGTTACTAAATAAATTAATAGCATTTGAGCTGGAAGCTTCTATCAGCCAAGTTAGGTAGGAAGCCTTATTAACATGGCCATTGGCAACTTAACACTGGACAATTTTCTTCCAAGAGAACGTGATTTCATTATTATAGTACTTAAGCTGTGCACATGCAGAATAAATCAGTTCAATGACCTTTATTCCAATGTATTCAAAGACTTTGAGGACTTAGTGTATGCACAGTGGTTATAATTGTAATTAGCATTATTTTCCAATGTGCTAATAGTTCAGTCTGTATGCTGTTTGTTCATATCATAGAAGATCTGCTTGTCTTGTCTTTGCTTATCATGATTCATAAAGAAATAAAATCGTGTTGGTTAGAAGACTGCATTAAATCAAGTTATTGCTTGAATGTGTGCGTGCTAGTCGCTAAGTCGTATCTGACTTTGCAACCCCATGGAATGTAGCCCACCAGGCTCCCCTGTCCATGGGATTCTCCAGGCAAGAATACTGGAGTGGGTTGCCATTTCCTCCTCCAGGAGATCTTCCCAACCCTGTGTCTCTAATGTCTCCTGCATTGGCAGGCAAGTTCTTTACCATTAGCACCACCTGGGAAGCTTGAAAATAACATAATTAATAGATATTTGTTGTTAATTATTAAAGAGATATGAAATCAAGGAGATAATTTGATATTTAATGATATGGGTGAAGCAAAACAAATTACTCCCAATACAATATATCTACATGCACACACTCATGGATTCACTTGAGTAGGAAAACTGACCATGTGGATTTAAAAAGATTTTTAAAGAAACCAAAGAGGAAAATAAACTGTAAGGAGACTGTGTTACTGCTTTGCCTTCTGTTTTAACTTTGTCTATCATTTTGCTCTTTTATGTCAATAAAAGTTAAATGGCACACTTAAGTCAGCCATCTTAAAAGTACTAAATGCTGCTTTATAAGAGGAAAAGCTTAATAGTGTGTTTATTACTATTATTATGTTTCCATTTCTGTCATTTGATTAGTTGATTATCCCAACCTAGACAATTTCTCTCTACAGTACTCTTTTGATAGCAGTGACTGAAATCTCCTAGTTTGTATAACGTTGCACTTGTTTAGATTTGACCATGTGAGACATGTTCTAAGAAATATCTGCATATGCAGCTTAAATATACTTAGTTATAGGCAGAACAGGAGCCAATTTGAGTGTTCTCTTGGCTAGCCATAGAGAAATACTTAACCACAGCCCTTATTTCACCTTTTGGCCACCACCTAGTTTACAGGGCTTCCCTTGTAGCTCAGATGGTAAAGAATCTGCCTACAATGCAGGAGACCTAGGTTTGATCCCTGGGTCAGCAAGATTCCCTGGAGAAGGAAATGGCAACCCACTCCAGTATTCTTGCCTGAAAAATCACATGGACAGAGGAGCCTGGTGGGCTACTACCGTTCATGGGGTCACAAAGAGTTGGACTTGACTGAATGACTAATACTTTCACTTTCTTGGTTCATAAGGGGGAAGATCAATGTTCCTAAGTCGACATAATTAAAAGAAGAGTTATCTTTGAAAAGATAACCAAACTTTTCATGAAAGTCATACAGATTACAAAAAATTAGAGAGAAAGAAGAAGTTAGTGTCTTGCTAGGAATTTTTAAATGTACTTCTGTTGGGATTCATAAGGCTTCCCAGATGGCTCAACAGTAAAGAATCCACCTGCAGTGTGGGAGACATGGTTTGATCCCTGGATAGGGAAGATCCCCTGGAGGAGGAGGCAGCAACCTGACCCCAGTATTCTTGCCTGAGAAATCCTATGGACAGAGGAGCCTGGTGGGCTACAGTCCATGGGTTCACAAAGAGTCAGACATGACTTAGCGACTAAACAACAACAGGGCTTCATAAGAAGATGAAAGATGGTACCTTTAACTAACTTCTTTTCTTTATTTGAAGTTGACTTTTATAACTGTTTGTCATTTGTCAGTGATTGGTCAGTGCTGAGTTGATCTCTCTTCTATATAGCAGCAATGTCTAAATACTGTATATGAAACTTAAAATTAGGCAACCAAATTATACACTAGGATGAACTCTTTAGTTACCTACCATTGTGATCATAAAGATCACTACAGTTTTCTTGATTAAAACCTTTCTAAAATAAGGTTATAGGAATTTGTTATTTCTGTATACTCAGTGACCATTGTGTGAACACATTTATTATAAATTTTAGTAACTTCATGCTATACAATAGAATCCTAAAAATTGTTAGTAGATAATTACTCTTTGCACTTTTAGCCTTTTATATATATTTTTCACATTTTCATTCTATTTAAGGATACCATTTCTTTTTTCAAAAATATTTTCCAAAAATAGTTTTTGTGTTACCTTTAGATTAACATAGTCTAAAGAGAGTTAGAGATTTTTCTCTTTTGTGTTTTTCTTATTGTATATTTGAGATAAGAAAATCAATCATCATTCAATTCCTAGAAAATAATTCACATAAAGATTAAATATTGTTTTTAATAGTTGCATTGTTGTATTATAACTGACTAGTCCACTACATTTTATTAAACAAAAAAATTAGATACAAAGTGTTTAATATTAATCTTAAATTTTATTTTGACAAAGATGGACTTTTTCTGAATTTTCTTCTTTTCTAAATCATTGTTGGTTTTTAGTATAGATGAATTATTATAAGAAGTTTATAGTGAATATAGATCTCCCTTCTATGTAGTGAAATGAAAAGTCTATTATTGCCAATTTAAATATTATACTTATATAGTTTCTAGTTAAAAATATAGAACTGAAGCTTTTTTAATAGTCACTTTTTAAATAATAGCCTATACTTGTCACACATAAAATAATTGTTGCAGTAAAACTATAAACACTAAATCAATAGGTACTCTAATAAATGCCAGCAACCATAAAAACATTTAGCTCATAAATAAAACCCTTCAGATTTATTACTTTAAATTTAAAAGCTTTCATGTGCTTTTACTTTTGAACTCTGATATGTGACTTTTCAAAAGTGTTTACCAGTTGATTACTAGTATGCTTTTATATATGTGGCTGTGCATATGTAAGTATTCATCTGAAATGGTTGTTTATTTACTTTGTCTGTTAGTGCCTCCTTGTGGCTTTCAGTGTGAAAATCATACTCATCTGCATCAAATAAAGGGCACTAAGTGATAACACTGTAGTTATCTCCCCCAGGCATATGTTTCAAAATGTCTTTCTGCCTCAGATCTCCTCAGGCTGCACTGGCTTGTTCTGACTCCACCATGATTTCTCTTTTTCCAAATCTGTTCATAAGCTTGGTGCCTCTGTTTAGAGTGTTTGCAAACTCCTCCATTACTCCAAATAGGTCTCCATTGCCTAATAATGACAATATCCTTGTAGTGGACCTTCAGCTGACATTTCCCTTAAGTCCTCCTACCCCAGACTGCACATCCCATATTGTGGGACTTGTCATGCTGTTTTAGAATTCCCTGTTTACTGATTTCTCTCCCCAACTCTCTGAGTTCCTCGTTTGCAAAAATGGTGTGTTTTTTCGTCTTTACATCTCCAAAACAACACAGCACAACATCCTGGCACAGAGCTAGTACTAAATTAATGTTTGTTTCATTAATGTTTATAAAACAAAATTATTCATGAGGTCCACCTACACATGCAATGTTAAATGTGCCTATGTTCATATCTTTTTAAGCATCATTTCTAAATAATGTATCTTGAATGCTGATATTAAATGTGATTATCTTTGATTTCTCTTGTGAGACAGTGAAATAGCTCTCCATACTTGTCTCTAATAATGTGTTTATCCTCAAAACTGAATGCAGTACATGCAGTCTGAATCAGTCTATTCATCATTGACATTTTGTCAAAATAGGGGTAATTTTTAGTCTTTTCCTCATGAGAGAGGTTGGCATTGCTATTGTAGAAAAATGAAAATCTTATTTCTGTTTTACTGATGATGCCAAAGCCTTTGACTGTGTGGATCACAAAAAACTGTGGAAAATTCTGAAAGATATGGGAATACCAGACCACTTGATCTGCCTCTTAAGAAACCTGTATGCAGGTCTGGAAGCAACATTTAGAACTGGACATGAAACAACAGACTGGTTCCAGGAAAAGGAGTACGTCAAGGCTGGATATTGTCACCCTGCTTATTTAACTTCTATGCGGAGTACATCATGAGACACACTGGGCTGGATGAAGCACAAACTAGAGTCAAGATTGCTGGAAGAAATATCAATAACCTCAGATATGCAGATGACACCACCCTTATTGTAGAAAGTGAAGAACTAAAGAGCCTCTTGATGAAAGTGATAGAGGAGAGTGAAAAAGTTGACTTAAAGCTCAACATTCAGAAAACTAAGATCTAGGCATCTGGTCCCATCACTTCATGACAAATAGATGGGGAAACAGTGGCAAACTTTATTTTTGGGGGCTCCAAAATCACTGCAGATGGTGATTGCAGCCATGAAATTAAAAGACTCTTACTCCTTGAAAGGAATATTATGACCAACCTAGGTAGCATATTAAAAAGCAGAGACATTGCTTTGTCAACAAAGGTCCGTCTAGTCAAGGCTATGGTTTTTCCAGTGGTCATGTATGGATGTGAGAGTTGGACAGTGAAGAAAGCTGAGCACTGAAGAATTGATGCTTTTGAACTGTGGTGTTGGAGAAGACTCTTGAGAGTCCCCTGGACTGCAAGGAGATGCAACCAGTCCATCCTAAAGGAGATCAATCCTATGTGTTCATTGGAAGGACTGATGCTGAAGCTGAAACTCCAGTACTTTGGCCACCTGATGTGAAGAGCTGACTCATTGGAAAAGGCCCTGATGCTGGGAAGGATTGGGGGAAAGGGGAGAAGGCGACGGCAGAGGATGAGATGGCTGGATGGCATCACAGCTCGATGGCCATGGGTTTGGGTGGACTCCAGTAGTTTGTGATGGACAGGGAGTCCTGGTGTGCTGCAGTCCATGGGATCGCAAATAGGTGGACTGAGTGACTGAACTGGACTAAATAAATTTTTTTCTCACTCTTACTCATTTTCTCCTTGATTAGTTTAAAATTTTGTTACTGTTTATAGTTGCATTTTCACTTTTCGAGTGAAAAGTTGTAATTCCTTATAGTAAGACACTGTGTTTTATATAGCACTTAGCATGATGTTTTATATGTACTTGATGTTCATGTTTAGATAGCATGGGCTTCCTTGGTAGTTCAGCTGATAAAGAATCCTCATGCAGTACAGGAGACCCAGGTTCATTCCTAGGTCAAAAAAGGGACAAAGGCTGTTCTTGGCCTTCCCTGGTGGCTCTGCTGATAAAGAGTACACCTGTAATGTGGGAGACCTGGGTTCCATCCCTGGATTGGGAAGATCCCCTGGAGAAGGGAACAGCTACCCACTCCAGTATCCTGGCCTGGAGAAATCCATGGACTGTACAGTCCATGGGGTCACAAAGAGTGGGACATGACTGAGCGACTGTCACTTTCACTTTGCTAAGTGTGAGAATTAGACAGGAAAATAAATAATTTTCATTATTCCTTCAAATAAGAAAACCACAAATCCTGTGGCATTACATAGGTGATATTGTCATCTCCTGTTGAATCAAGGTGATCTCTATGATGGCTTTGTCTCATTGTATACTGTGGAAATGTCATTGTGCTCGTTTACAGGCCCAGTCCTTATAGGATTGGCACTACTTTTTTCCTTTTAGGATACTTGATCTTAGAATATTTACTCAGGGTAAGCCCACTGTCATGTAGGAATGTCTGTCTTCTTTGAGACCACAGTGTTGTGGGTAGAAGGAAATGGAATGAAATTTGGATAGAAGGAGCAAGAGAGATACAAATAAGCATCAAGATACCAGATATATGACTGGCAAAGCCATCTGAAAAGTGGATTTTCCATTCCTAGTACCCTCAGCTGACACAATATGAGTCAGAGGTGAACCAAGTATCCCACGTTCTTCCAGAATTCCTTACTCACAAAATTGTGAATTAAGCATTTGTATGGTTTGTTAAACTACAATACACAATCAGAACAAAGGCAATAGCATGGAATCTTGCCATAGTTTAGTCTCTACTTCATGAATAATAAGTATAAAAATACACTATTTTTTCAAAACAAGTATATTTTATTTGAAAGCTGTTAAGAGACATTGAAAATATCTTCATTATACAGCTTAAAAAATAGTGGATTATGAGTTATATCTTCATCATCCTTGGCAGCTGTCTCATGTTGTCATAATTTTGTGTATTTATTAATAAATTATCTAATTTATGCTTTTATTATTTAAATACTGGCATGAAAACAGTTTGTGGTGTTTAAAAGATTAAGTTGTAGGAGATAGAGTAAAATCTCATCCTGTAATAACTGTCTCTTGTTAATTTTGTAAATACTTTTCTTTGACTTGCATGTTTTGAGGCTTAATTTTGTACTTTTTGGGCAAGTCCAACCCACTTAGATGGCAGCAAGATAAGGGTAATAAACTGCTACAAATTGCTAGTAATGTGAATCTGCTTGAGTTATTTCTACATATTAATGTTTACAAGTTAAAATGATGAGGTGTGTTTGGGCTCAGTTGTGTTCAGCTCTTTGCAATCCCATGGACTGTAGCACACCAGGCTCCCTTGTCCATGGCATTTTCCAGACAAGAATACTTGAGTGAGTTGCCATGCCTTCCTCCAGTTTGATGGAGAGGTGAGTATGGAAACCAGATTAGAAAAGTGAGAAAGCAAAGAGAATGAGCACTGACAACCCTTTAAAGGATTTTTTTCTCTGCAAGGGAGAAGATTGTTTTATTGTTGTTCAGTCACTAAATGATGCCTGACTCTTTCACAACCCCATGGACTGAAGTCTGGCCAAGCTCTCCTGTCCATGGGATTTCCTAGGCAAGAATATTGGAGTGGACTGTCATTTCTTTCTCCAAGGGGATAAGATAAGGCTGCAGTTTTGGTGGAGGTGGTGGTGACTCAGAGACATGGATGGAACATATGTATGTACATATTTAAGGACATGTATAAATGTACATTTAGTCATGTACATTAATGGAGGTATATTAAGGAAGGAATGATGCTGAAGCTGAAGTTCCAGTATTTTGGCCACCTGATGCGAAGAACTGACTCATTTGAAAAGACCCTGGTGCTTGGAAAGACTGAAGTCAGGAGGAAAAGGGATGACAGAGGATGAGATGGTTGGATCACATCACTGACTTGATCGACATGAGTTTTAGCAAGCTCCAGAAGTTGGTGGTGGACAGGGAAGCCTGGTGTGCTATAGTCCTTGGGGTGGCAAAAAGTCAGACATGACTGAGTGAACTGAACTGACTAAGGAGGTTTAGATGCTAATAGAAACAGGCAAGAGGTAGTAAGTTAAACGTTCGGTAAAAAAGTAATTGACAGATTTGCATTCATGAAAAGATAGGAAAGGAACCATATTGTTATTATCAGTTTACATTGTTCTTTCCTGATAGCTTGGGCACTGAAAAGGCAGAATTCATACATTTGTTTGTATCCTCAGCACGTAAAACGTTACCTAGGGAATAGTAGTAGGATCTTCTGTATTTTAGCTGATGGAAAACAGGAACAACAGTCTGCTAAAATAGTTAATTTCCCTCAGAAATCTCCAAAGATCCTGGGCCAATACTTTCATTATATTGCATCTTTAAAAATTGTCAAACATAGATTCCTTACGTATTTTACTTACAGAAACATTTTTAAATTATCCACCTCAGACATTAGATAACAGTTTTAATAATTCTGAATTGGTATTAAGTGTATAATTTGAGGGCTTTTCTAATATGCACTAAATTAAAAAAAGTGATAAATGTGAGAGATGAATAAAACCAATATGGTTAAATTTAATAAAATACAGATTGAAGAACTGACATTTTTCCACAGTAATATCAGTGAGATATGTGATAAACCTTACCCAATATATAGTTTCCAATAGTATGAGTAAGATGATTATGGGTAGACAGCTTTTGTTTTCTTGGTCCCACATCTCACCTGTTCTTTTTTATTGATTGATTCAGTTTCAAGACATTCCAGTCTGTTTACATTAGATTAAGACTGCATACCAGCCACATGGTTCTCTGTCATGCTAAACTTTAAAATTTAATAAATGATCAGAAGTTATCTGGATTCAGTAATAATAAATCACAACGTAGTTCATGGATCTTGACTACAACTCAATTAAAATGAAATTTCATCTGGTTATCCTGGTGGTAGTAGAATGTTATTTTGGTAGGAGTGTGATGGTGTGTTCTCTGCATCCCGTTGTCATTTTTTCTGAAGCATATCGAATAATCATGTATTCTTAAAAATACACTTCTATTTGGAGGACTTTGTATACTTTTTATGTTTTTGCTGTCTCTCATATAATTTCAAAACACCAAAAAATTGTTGTTTTTTAAATGCTAGGAGAAACTAAATCCCAACGACTATCTCAAAAGTGGAATTATTAGCTTGATGGTAGCTTGATTTTCTTATGCCACAAAAAATAGTGTTCCACATAAGGCAAAGATAATTTTACTGAAAATCTTACTAGTTTAAGGGTGAAAAAAATCAGTTGACATATTCTTAATATTAGCTGATGAAAATTAATTTGTGTTAACATATAATAAAGTAAATAATATAAACATGGAAACTCTTAAGTGAAAAATATATACTGTTGTCTCTTCTGAAAAGTGACTAAAATTTTTCTTACCATACAAATTAAAATTTAGTACAGTTTTTTAAACTAGGTGTTTCTTTGTTGCTTTGTTAGTATGTACCAGGGTTTGTACCAAGTGCTTATTATTATAAATGATATAATAATAAATATTATAAATATAATATTTATTTTAAATAGTAATATAATATAAAGTAGAAATATTATTATACATTATCTCATTTAATCTACATAACAGTTCTATGAACTACTATTATTATTATTGCCATTTACCAATGAATAAACTGAGGTTCAGAGAGTTTAGATTGACTTGATATGACTATAAGCTAGTAACTAGGCAAAAGGAGTCAAAATCTGAGTTATTCCGAATTGGAAACCAATGCTTTTGTTCTCTGTGTTGTACTGTCTACATATATATATTATAAACTTGTAAATCTGTAATATTTGATTTATACTTTAAGTATTATATTGATACAGTCATAATTTTTAGATCAGTTCAGTTCAGTTGCTCAGTGATGTCCCACTGTTTCCACTGTTGTCCCATGTGTTTCCCATGAAGTGATGGGACCAGATGCCATGATCTTAGTTTTCTGAATGTTGAACTTTAAGCCAACTTTTTCACTCTCCTCTGTCACTTTCATCAAGAGGCTTTTTAGTTCCTCTTCGCTTTCTGCCATAAGGGTGGTGTCATCTGCATATCTGAGGTTATTGATATTTCTCCCAGCAATCTTCATTTCAGCTTGTGCTTCTTCCAGCCCTGCGTTTTTCATGATGTACTCTGCATATAAGTTAAGTAAGCAGAGTGACAATATACAGCCTTGATGTACTCCTTTTCCTAGTTGTAACCAGTTTGTTGTTCCGTGTCCAGTTTTAACTGTTGCTTCCTGACCTGGATACAGGTTTCTCAAGAGACAGGTCAAGTATTCCCATCTCTTTCAGAATTTTTCCACAGTTTATAGTGATCCACACAGTGAAAGGCTTTGGCATAGTCAATAAAGCAGAAATAGAAGTTTTTCTGGCAGTCTCTTGCTTTCTCGATGATCCAGCAGATGTTGGCAGTTTGATCTCTGGTTCCTCTGCCTTTTCTAAAACCAGCTTGAACATCCTGAAGTTCATGGTTTACGTATTGCAGAAGCCTGGCTTGGAGAATTTTGAGCATCCTGTTACTAGCATGTGAGATGAGTGCAGTGTGTGCTAGTTTGAGCATTCTTTGGCTTTGCCTTTCTTTGGGTTTGGAGTGAAAACTGACCTTTTCCAGTCCTGAGGCCACTGCTGAGTTTTCCAATTTTGCTCGCATATTGAGTGCAACACTTTCACAGCATCGTCTTTCGGGATTTGAAATAGCTCAACTGGAATTCTATCACCTCCACTAGCTTTTTTTGTAGTGATCCTTTCTAAGGCCCACTATTGTTTATATATTTAAATGTATTTAAATAATATTTATGTAGTATCTATTATTATGTATAGAACAGCACTAGGCTTTATGGGTTTCAAAATGTATAATAAGCTGTCTACTCTCAAGGAATATTCAATCAACCAAAAAGAATTCCATATACCAATAACATAATTAGTGTGTAGGCCAAATTGTATGCTTTATAGTAACATATATGCTAAAATGTTTGTAAATTATATAGAAGTTTTAAAATAAAATTCTATAGGGGTATTAAAAGAGAATTTGATGACATATTCCATTTTGGGGGACATGCGTCATTTAGAAGAGTTTCTCGAAAGAGATAAAGGCAGTCATTAATGGATGTAAGACCCTTGAATTGATTTAGACACAGAGAATGGACTTGCTGAGATCCATCCACTTTAGAATTAGGGTTCCTGTAAAACTGAACAGTCCCATTAATTTTCTTGTTCTGAAGCCGCCTATAGTATAGCAGCTATATTACTGTGATGTAGCCAAGGCGTTTTACTTGAAATTCTGGCACCCCACTCGGCTAATTGAGACATTTCTGTGCTGGGTCCATACTGTTTCGCCACAGTGCCTAAATTTCATTCTGGAGGATGTGCTCAACCATATTCTTACTTAAAGGAACCTTCTTATCTGGTCTCATTGAGCTTTCCTTCCTGATCCCTTAATCAAAGTTCCCCACTAACGGAATGGCTAACTATAAATATTTGCCAGCTTTTGTGGCTAAAGGCCTCAGCACTTGCTGACTCCCTGTATTGATGCATAGCAAGCTCCCCAGTTAATCACATGCTGTGGTGTCAATGGCAGAGTCAAATGTCCTGAACTTGGTTTAAGTAGCAGAGAACAGCCTCACCATAACAAAGGCATGGCACAGAGAATCAGTGAATCATCACATCGTTTTAAATCCCAAATGTCGTTTTCCTTGCTGTGCTTTTAGATATGAACAGTGATGATTTATGAGAATAATATGTAGGTTTTTGATCATTTCTATTTCTAATTTTCTATGGGAATGCATATATAGAAAGAAAATAGCTTTGTTCAAGATAGTGAGTCATTATTTTGCTTATTAACTTTTTATGTCCTGCCATTATGTATGAATAAGCATACAGCTTTGAAACAATTTAATGTTTTGCAGTAAAAACAGATTCAGACATAAAACATTTGTGCATTTTTCATGTTAATCTATTTTCATCTTCAAGGTTTACAATCATTTTCCAATACATGAAAATTACGATATGAATAATTTGATATAAAATTTTGTCCTCTTCACATTTCAAGGCTTATTTTTAGACACAGAAAAAAAAAAATCAGCTTTTCTCTGCTTCCTTCCACTCCTAGAATCAGAATCCAAACCACTTGTAGGTATTTTCTCTTACTGCGTCCTTCCTAACCTACTTCACTATGACTGTTTCCAGTGGTGAACTGCACAGGATCAAGGTCACCTTGCTCTGTGTCAAGCTACTCCTGTTCTTCACTGTTTCTGTATTTTAAAATGTGTTATTAGACATTAAATTCTCAGTTTTTTTGATTTAATTTTAAAGCCACAGCTGAATTTGTTTGGCTTAGGAACATTATCCCAGAAATGTTTTTAAGTGTACTTGGTCATTTGGCTACTGAAACTGAAGCCCACATGGGAAAACATCTAATGATTTCTCATTTATATAGAAAATGCAGCTGTGGGAGAAACAATATATTCGTTGTGGAAGCCAACATTAAAATAAAAATTATTAAGTCACTAAAGACTGTTATGGAGTGGGAGACAGGAGTTGAGGGGAGGGACTGAGGCATTTTTTTTAATTAGAAATATATTGCAGAGCCGTGGATTATTAAAATGAAAATTCCTTAAAAATCTAGTAAAAATTTCTCATTTTCCCAGAGGAAACTAAGGCACAGAGGAAATAAGTGACCTATCCAAGTGCACCCAGGCAGTTAATATTAACCAAGACTGGAACTCCATCTTATTAGTCTCAGCCAGTACTCTTGTGTTCTTTAAAAAAAGAAATTTAAGCACACTGTTGTGTTACAGGCACCAATGTTTGGCAGGAACTATACAAGAAACTCTTAATATTGTTACCTTTGGTTAAATAAAAGATGAGTTCATTTTATATATTTTTAAAATGTATGATTTCAAATGAATAAAATAAAACCTTAGCACATTAAGATTTTTATATTCAATGTTTTAAACATTTCTCACGTTAAAATTTGCGTTGGGAATACTGAGTCAATCCTGTTCTACTATTTGGCTGTTCTCTGAATCTTAGATACTTTTTAAGGAACTCATAAAACTGTTGTTCTGTATAGCATTTATCTAGGAAGCAGGCCTTCACAGTACTCCAAATCTGCCAAATGCCTTGATCTTGAAATTCCCAGTCTCCAGGACTGTGAAATACAAATGTTCATTGTTTATAAGCCACCCAGTTAATGGTGTTTTGCGCTAACAGCCTGAACAGACTGAGGTGGCTCCTACAGAAAGGAAGTAACATCAGGCCTGTGATGTCAATAGCATTAAGGTTGGGAAACCAAGCACTAGGTATATTAACTCCTTGATGCAATAGTAGTGAGATAAGAATCAGGAAATATATAACACCGTGCATGGCATTCTAAAAGCATTCCAGAACTTGATAGATACTGAGTTAAAATAGAAGTGATTATCACAGTTACCCATCTCTTTTTAGCAACCTTGAGTTTTTAGACTAACAAAATAAGAACACCTCTCTTCATCTTAAAAGTGGAAAATGAAAGCTAAAATAATGAGCATGTCAACTTGAAATCACAAAAATGTAATAGTATTAATTTTAATAAGCTTTGTGTTTTAGAATATAATTTTATATTTATAAAAAGTTCAAAGATAGTGCAGAGTTCACATATACACCCCAGCCCATTTGTTTATTGTTAATATTGTCTATGACCATGTTACCTTTGTCAAAAGTAAGAAACTGACATTGGTGCATTACCATTAACTGAATCCCCAACTACATTTGGATTTCCCCAGTTTTTCACTAATCTTTTCTTTCTATTCCAAGATCTAGTCCAAGGCATCACATCGTTGTCATGTCTCCTCAGCCCCTTCTTACCTGTGATGCTGCATACATAAAAGTTCTTCCTGATGTACAGCTCTCTGAGCTTTGACCAACGTATAATTTCATATATACACCATACACATGATGCAGAAAACTATTCCTTCTTCAGAATTCCTTCTGTGGCTCCTTCTTAGTCACTGTTCAACCCCTCAGCCTCTCACACCTTTAGTCTGCTCTCCATTTCTACAGTTTTATCTTTCCCAGAATGTTATCTTAATAGAATCGTTCATTACATAACCTTTGGGTACAGCTTCTTTAAGTGCACTTAAGTTTTATTCACGGTGTTGTGTAAAGCAATATCTCATTCTTTTATCACTGAATAATATTCCAGTGTATGGATATACCACAATTTCTTATTCACTCCTGTATTTAACCACATTTGGAAACTTCCAGTTTTTATTTATTATGGGTAAAGCTGCTACAAACATTTGTGTATAGGCTTTAGTATGAATGTATGCTTTTAAATCACTCAGTTAATACCTGAGAGTATAACTGGTGGTCCACATCATATACAAACACATGTATATGTTATAAAGTTTTATTTTTATTTTTCATTAGTCTTCATGCATTTTGATGTTTAAACAATGCTTTGACTTTCATTGAATCAGTCAAGTTGAAAATTGAACTGTGTCAGTAGAGAGAGTTGGTCTTAATAATTCAAACCCAAAAGAGCTTTTTTAAGGTAGTTCCTCTCCTGATTTATTGTGTCTGAATAGTTTCTCCCCCCACCTCCAATTTTATTGAGGCATAATAGCAAATAAAATTGTATATATTTAAAGTGCATAATGTGATGACTTCATATGTAGTGAAATTATTACCATAATTGTTAGTTGTATATGTGCCGTATCGCATAGTTACCTTGGTTTGTATGTGTGTGTGTGGTAAGAACACTTGAGATCTACTGTCTTAGCAAATTCTAAGTGTACAGTACACTACTATAACTACATTCACCATGGTGTATACTAGATCCCTGTTTCCCCCACCTTCCCAGCCCCTGGCAATGACCATTCTACTCTCTGCTTTTGTGAGTTCAACTTATTTTCTTTTAGATTCCGCATATAAGAGAGATCATATAGTATTTTCTTTTTCTCTGTCTGGCTTATATAACTTAGTGTAAAGCCATCCAGGTACATCCATATAGCTAATGGCAGGATTTCCTTCCTTTTCATGAATGAATGCTATTAAATGTTATATATACACATTACGTTTTCTTCATTTACCTGTCAGTGGACATCTAAGTTAAAAGTGACTGTAAAAGTTACTGTTGACTTTTAACAGTGTTTTGGTAGAGTCTTTAGGGTTTTCTCTGTGTAAGAGCATGCCAACTGCAAGCAATTTATTTCTTCCTATACATATGTATGCCTTTTATTTATTTTTCTAACCTAATAGTTCTTGCTGTTCCAGTACTTTGTTAACTAGAAGTGGCAAAAATGGGTAGCCATATCTCGGTCCTAGTCTCAAAGGAAAAGCTTTCATCTTTTCACTGCTAAGTAGTATGGTAGCTGTGGGTCTTATATGTCACCCTTATTATATTAAAGTACATTCATACTATATCACCAAAAGCCTGAATTTTGTCTGTTTCTTGTTCATATTGCCAGCAGAATGTAATAGTTTTCTGAGAAATATAAAATGTTTATAAATAGGGATATAGCAGATACACACAAGAATTGGAGTGTATCTAGATGTAGAAACACTGGATTTCCTCACTGAGTT
Organism: Antilocapra americana; assembly: GCA_007570785.1. Taxonomy (NCBI): domain Eukaryota; kingdom Metazoa; phylum Chordata; class Mammalia; order Artiodactyla; family Antilocapridae; genus Antilocapra; species Antilocapra americana. Next base: position 5,529,382 of record ML660216.1, read on the forward strand.
CACCAGAAGGTGGTATTTCATTGCAGCTATAAGAAATGTATATGACTTATCATAAGGTAAATGCTAACTTTGCAACATGTATCACTTTTGTAGCTGACATTCTATGTTCAGGTTCATTGTGTTTCTGACATATTCCCATCATTTCCTTTCATGAGAGAGTCTCTTCCTTGTGAACTACAGTGACTTTTTTATTGACATAATACAAGTACAAAAGCTTTCCAGCAAAGCATCACTTTTTAACAATAGGCCAGAAACACTCTGCCAAGCAATAAGTCATCTATATATTCACTGGAGCACAAAAATATTTCAGTGATATGCCAGGTAAAATTGACATCCTAGTAGGGAGATTTCAATCAAATGCAATTTCTTACACAGTTTTAGTAAAATTTAAGGTTTTTAATTGTGTATAATTATGTTTCTGAACTTCATGTATACATTGTTATATTTTTCAACTGAATTCCCAGCGGAATAGAAAAACTGAGAACAAGAAGAGGTGTTATTACTTAGAGGTGTTTTTTAAACAGTTCTACAATAACTTGTTTCCTTCTTCTTTGATTTAGAAATGTGTTACACTTCTGCAAGGTTTCGTATTTGATATACATTAAGAAACAAAACAAGAATTATTAGAGAGGGATTATACTAGCATTGGAACTAGTGATAAAGAACCTGCCTGCCAGTGCAGGAGACGTAAGACACACTGATTTGATCCCTGGGTCGGGAAGATCCCCTGGAGAAGCACTTGGCAAGCCACTCCAGTGTTCTTGCCTGGAGAATCCCAGGGACAGGGGAGCCTGGTGGGCTGCCGTCTATGGGGTTGCAGAGTCGGACACGACTGAAGTGATTTAGCAGCAGCAGCGGTAGCTGCCTCTTAACTTGTTTTAACTTCGTGCACAGTACTTACTCTGTTAATACTTCAGCTTCTTCTTCAAAAAGGGAAATAATATTCATCTAAATGGGAGCAATAGCTCTTAGCAACCTACTCCAGTATTCTGGCCCAGAGAATTCCATGGACAGAGGAGCCTGGCAGGCCACAATCCAAGGATCACAAACAGTTGGATATGAGTGAGCAACTAACATTTTAAGTTTCTAATATTGTGAATATTATATAGGACATTCTATGTTTGCTATCATTATTGCTTTTGAAGGAAAATGAAAATATATTTGCTCCAAATGTTGAACATATTTAGTTCCAACCATTGCTGTTAATTTATTTTATTTCAAGTTTCCTACAGTGAAGAAGGGCTTCCCAGGTGCTCATTGATAAAGAATCTACCTGCAGTGCAGGAAACACCGGTTTGTCCCTGGGTGGGGAAGATCCTCTGAGGGAGGAAATGGCAACCCACTCCAGTATGCTTGCCTGGGAAGTCCCATGGACAGAGGAGCCTGGCAGGCTGTAGTCCATGGGGTCGCAAAAGTGTTGGACATGACTTAGCAAGTAACCAACAACAGTGAGGATGAAGGCAGTGCATTCCTTTGCCATTATTTGATATTTTAAGTGTTGTATTATATTTATGTATGATATAGCACATATTATTAGATATTGAGAATTTACATATATATATTTCACAATATATTAAATATTGAGAATTTAATAATATATGGGTTGTCTTCATTCCCAGAGACACTAACCCCATCCTAACTAGGGAAAACAAAACATTATATTACCTACTAAGCAAGTAGTCTCTTTAAAATCATCTCACTTGGGGGGTAACAGATACATGTTATTCTTTAAGCATTTAATGGTTGATAGTTTTTGGTTTCTCACCTTGATTAAAGATTAAGATCTTCTTTTGACTAAAAAGATGTTTTTTTTAAGAGGGAGAGGAAAAGAATAATGTTTGCTTTTCTTTTCCAGTTTTATGAGAAATATTCGACATACATAGTGTATGTGTTTTAATGGTTCAGTATGATGGTTTGATTTGCATATGTTGTGAAGTGATTGCCACAATAGATTTAGTTAACTTTATCATTTCATATAGATACAATAAAAAATCTCTCTGTGTGTTGAGAGCATACAGAATCTACTCTGTTAACAACTTTTCCTGTCCATCACACCGCAGTGTTCGCTGTGTTATACATCATATCCCTAGTATTTATTTGTCTTCTAACTGGAAGTTTATATCTTGTGACATTATTCCTCCAATTTCTCCTCCCTATACCTCTCTGGTAACCACGAATCTGATCTCTTTTTCTATGACTTTGGTGAGTTTTGTTTATCTGTTTTTAGATCCCACGTATAAGTGAGATCATCCAGTGTCTGTCTTTGTCTGTCGGACTTATTTCATTTACCATAATGCCTTCAAGATCCATCCATGTTGTCATAAATGGTAAGATTTCCTCATTTTAAACAGCTGAACAGTACTCCATCTTATATATATATATATCACAAATTTTCATGTGTTTCTTATCCTAAAAAATCATAACTGAAATTTTACATTTCACTTCATGGCTTTGAGTTGGATTGTGGGCACTTGGAGTTAATTTTGGATATGATATTATGCTGAGACTGGCGACAAATGAGAAAAAAAGACTTCTGAATAAATTTCACATACAGATTTGTTTTTAGAAAATACAAGGATAACGCCACTGGATTTTTGCCAGTGGTCACTTTAAGTATAATCTTTAAAACTAAATATTTTGGTCAAAGCTTGAAAATAAGTCAATTAAAAACAATGTGATTATATGTAGTATATTATTCTTTTGATAATAAAACCTACTGCCATATGTGGGTGTCAAAACCAGGAATTATTCTAGGTGTCTTTATATCATGGAATCCTAACAATAATTTGAAACATTGTAAATGTTTAAATCCTTAGTTTAAAGATGGGAATAAGAAAGCACAGTTGATCTGCCCTAGATAACCCAGGTAGAAAATTTCAGGATTTGAGATTTCACTTGAGGTTGACTCCAATAACCTATTCTCTTTCCAACTTACTATGTCCTGTTGGAAAGAACACAACTTATTTCAGCAATTACTTGTAGATTATCTCCCACTAATTCTATATTTGTAATGTGATATACCATAGCATTTTAGAAAATAGTATATCAAAATGGAACATGTTTGGATTGGTACAAAGAAAATGATTAAGAGGGTAAAAATAACCCAAAGTGGTAGTATTAATTTAAGCAAATTTAACCTCAACATTGAGAAGTTAAGAATATAAGCTTCTTAGATTTTCAAAGCAATAACCTTTCCTGTTGCAGAAAGAATTTATATAAGACACTGATAACTATTTTTTTAAAGACTAGTCATATGTTATTAATGTCTCCAACTAACTGAATTATATTGCCTAATTTTTATATTAAAATTTTTTTGATCCAGTGTTCCTATTTCATTTGAGAAAAGAAGAAAAAGAGAAAATAAATCAATATTTGAATCCTCATACATGTTGAAGTCATGTGTCCATAGCAAATTAAATAGTCTTATGTTTTCAGTTTATGATACTTTGGTAGTTTTTCTCTTCCTCCCCTTACACTTTGTTTCAGCTACTTAGTTCACTGACAAATCTTCCCACTTCTCAGTTTATTTTTCCCATTTCAAATCCAGTTGGTATTTTATTTTACAGATTTTGAGAAAACAGTATATGTCATCTATGTATTCACTAAGAGATGCCCCGGAAGTGTATATTATTTTCTTCTCAGTGTTGAGTATAAAGCATGTGGTTGTGGAAGTATCATGGAGATGGATTCCGATGGAGAAACCCACAGGTGTTTAGGATGGCACCAGTGAAGTCAGAGCTTAGGAGACTTATTTGAGGCAGAAGTTTCAAACTTGAATGATATCACACCCACCTTTAAAAGAAATTTTGAAAAAAGAGCTCTCATCATTCTTATTTTTAACTTTAATTTTATTCTCTTCTATGTATATAAATATTAAATTAGATATAGTAAATTTGTACCCTCATAAGTCTATAAAACCAAAATTAAAATATCATTTTTTGAACAAAATGAAAATCTCCAAATTCAAAAACCCAAATAAAGAATATGAAGATCTTTTCTACTCCTCGTTTCCCTGTTACAATTTGTCTTTATCTTAGGATGTGAATGTAATGATATCTCTCCCAAGAAGTCTTTCTTAATCATCCCGGATACAGTGAATGAGCACTCTCCCCTGAACCTCTGTGAGAATCACACATCTTTCTCTTGTGGGACTTAGCTTGTAATATTTCATTACAGGGAGTAATATTGCCCTGAGCTCTTCCCTGGCTCAGAGGTACAGAATCTGCCTACAACACAGGAGATGCAGGTTCAATCCCTGGGTTGGGAAGATTCCCTGGGGAAGGAAATGCCAACTCACTCCAGTATTCTTGCCTGGAAAGTCCCAGTGACAGAAGAGCCAGGCAGGGTCGCTGAAGAGTAGGACATGACTTCTCAACTAAAAACAATATTACCCTATTCATTCATATGTCCCTTGAGAATAAGAACCATATCTTATTTATCTCTGCACACCATAAGCCTTGAATGGTATATTTTTCACATAGTTACTTATTGCTGATTATAAAAATAATACATATTAATTTTTGAAAATTTAGAAAATAGAACTCTTTAAAGAGGAAATTTTAATCACCCATAGCTCCAGAGATAGACACTACTAAAATTTCAGAATATATCTCTCCATTCCTTTATATTAATCATCACAGAAATGAATTAACAACATAGTTATTTTAAAGGGTAAATGTGTAAATGTATATATGTATTTGTATATGTATTGTTTTTATCCATTCAACCAGTGCTTTTGGTGACATTACCATATACCAGGCTTTTTTTTAAAAGTTGCTATCTGTATGATTTAGTATTGTGCTATTTTTACTTTCAATATATCAAGAGCATTTCCTCATATAATTAAGTATTATTCAAATATGAGTTTTATGACTAAATGCAATTATAAGTGAATCTAAGCTCTCTATTTTAACAACTATGCAATTATGGATGATTGTAACTTCATTCAATTTTTATATACATTTGTTTTGTGTAGATTAGTATCTTTCACATAAATATTTGTTGAATAAATAACCTCATGTGTTATTTTATAAGGCTGTGTGTCTAAGAATATATCTGTATGTTTACATGGTTATTATCATTCCACCAATGCTTTTGGAGGTCTGATTGCATGCCAGTCATTTGGTAATGTCTGGAAAAATAAAATTAAATGCAATTTCTGTACTAAAAATGCTTAGATCTCTTAGAAAGATAAATGAGCCAACAATTTCAGTACTTTAAGATAGAGCCCAGGGTAGAGCCAATTCACTGATGAAACTTAACAATAATGATGTTTTCAGTTTCCTTTCTAACTTGCATGTGTGTGTGTGTGTCTGTGTCTGTGTGTGTTACTCAGTCGTGTCCAACTCTTTGCGACCCTTTGAACTATAGCCCACCAGGTTCCTTTGTCCATGGAATTTCCAGGCAAGACTATTGGAGTGGGTTGCCATTTTTCTCCTCCAGGAGATCTTCCCAACCCAGGATTCAAACTTGCATATCCTGTGTCTCCTGCATTGCATGCAAATTCTTTACCTGCTGAGCCATCATGGAAGCTTACTTTACATAAAGAATGCAAGAAAGAAAGTGAAGTCCCTCAGGTGTCTGGACTCTTTTTGACCCCATGGACTGTAGCCTGCTGAGTTCCTTCATCCATGGGAATTTCCAGGCAAGAATACTGGAGTGGGTTGCCATTTCCCTCTCCAGTGAACTTCTGACCCAGGGATTGAACCCGGGTCTCCGCTTTGCAGGCAGACTCTTTACCTTTTGAGCCAGCAGGGAATCCCTAATTTACATAAGCCTAAGTAAATTAAGAACTCAGCATCAGGGACTTAAAATTAAGGGATGCAAAACACTTAGTAGAAAACATCACATATCTCATGCTTTCTCTTTCTCCCCACCCAACTTAGATTTCAGCTTTTGGTTCAATGAATAGAAAACGTTTTTGTGAGAGACCTTAATACATTTGCAGAATCAGCTTTTTGAACTGTCAGATGCCTTATTTCTTATAAGGCATAAGGTGAAAGTGGCACCTTCACTTTCACCTCCCCACTGATGCCGTTGATTTTAATTTCTGTTACAGTGACCCAGGGATTAATTTTTGTTCTTTCTTCATGTAAATTTATAACTATGTCTTCTCATGTAGTTTATAATTTTAATTAATAAAAAATAAAACAGAAGATACCACTGTTCTTAGGCATAAAGAAAACTAAGCGATTGAAACTTTCCCTCAAATCATTGAAAACCCACTGCAGATGCAGAACATTACATATGATAAGTGCAACAATTAATTTATTTTCTCTAGAAGTACCTCTTGAGAACTATTGAGCTAGGTCCTAATAATGAAGACTAGAAAGATTTCTTGCTCTCATAGAAGTTATATTCTAATGGATGATAGAAGTGTACACAAGATGCCAAGTACATTAACTTAATTTTTGTAAGATATTTATAAATGGATTATGTTTATAAGAACATCTTTAAATAATGTATATTAAATAAAAAATTATAGTGTTAATGATTACATGGAGTCATTAGCACTATAATTTTTTATAGGGCTACTATAGAAGACCTTCTGGTTTCCAGTACAATAGCTACTGGAAAAAATTTATGCCAAGATTCAAATTGAAATGCATATGACATGTATCTTCTTATGGAATGAATAGTGAGAACTAGAACACTGTCGTTACTCCCTTATCATTAGGTAGAGTCTTACTCTTCTCCCTTTAAGTGTGGACTGGAAGCAACTCACTTACAACATAGGTGGAGTGTATTCCTTCTAAGTTGGGGATGGAAGAAGCTGCAAGGCTTCTTGCTGTTCTGGTCTCTTGAAATACTTGCTATCTGGATGTATCAACATGCTTCCTCTAGGGAGCTACCATGATGTTAAAAGTCCAGGCCACATGAGGCAGGGACATGTAGGCACTCAGTTGACACACCCAGCTGGGTCAAGCCTCCACGTCACTCAACCCAGGTTTCAGGCCTATGAGTGAAGCTCTGTATGTGCAAAGAGGAAAGCAAAGAGCTATTTGGTGATGGCTATCAGGGAAAGAGGGCTGCCCTGATGGCTCAGGGGTAAACAATCTACCTGCAGTGCAGGAGACCTGGATTTGATCCCTGGGTCAGAAACATCTCCTGGGAAGAAAATGGCAGTCCACTCCAGCATTCTTGCCTGGAGAATCCCGTGGACAGAGGAGCCTGATTGGCTACAGTCCATGGGGTCCCAAAGAGAGAGACATGACTAAACACACACACACAAGACATAATCTTAGATCTCAAGGATTCAGAGTCTTAGGGTAAACTTTTCTAAATACTTAATTGTTTACTTGTCACTTTCAGACTTTGTCCAGAAGAGGTCTTTGAAAGTCTAAATTATTTAGCCTAGAATGCAATGCCTTTCAAATATGACCTTAACTTCTCATATGTTTATTATTTTCTGTAGCACATTCCAAACAGAAATCTGGTTTTCCTTAAAAAAAAAATGGTTTATATTTCTCAGTTCAGTCGCTCAGTCATGTCGGACTCTTTGCTACCCCATGGAGCCTGCAGCATGCCAGGCTTCCCTGTCCATCACCAACTCCTGGAACTTGCTCAAACTCTTGGCTGTAGAGTCAGTGATGGCATCCAACTATCTCATCCTCTGCCATCCCCTTCTCCTCCTGCCTTTAATCTTTCCCTGCATCAGGGTCTTTTCCAATGAGTCAGTTCCTCACATCACGTGGCCAAAGGGTTGGAGTTTCAGCTTCAGTATCAGTCTTTCCAGTGAATATTCAGGACTGATTTCCTTTAGGATGGACTGGTTTGCTCTCCTTGCAGTCCAAAGGACTCTCAAGAGTCTTCTCCAACACCACAGTTCAAAAGCATCGATTCTTTGGTGCTCAGCTTTCTTTATAGTCCACCTCTCACATCCATACATGACTACTGGAAAAACCATAGCTTTGACTAGACAGACATTGGTCGCCAACGTAATGTCTCTGCTTTTTAATATGCTGTCTAGGTTGGTCATAGTTTTCCTTCCAAGGAGCAAGTGTCTTTTAATTTCATGGCTGCAAGATGACCTGAATTATCTGTGTTCTTCAAAATTTAGCTCACTCTCTATAATCCAATTTAAATACTACTTTTCCATGAACTGTTTCCTGACTGCCTTTCCAAATATGATACATTTTTCTGCTGAAACCTCAAGAATAATTTGTGCCATCTTTTGATATTTCCTTCCACTAGACTGTAAGTTCCTTGCAAACAAAGGCTACTTATTTTTATTTATATCCTATGTACCACCTAGATTGAAATATTCCACACAGGAATTCTACAAATATTTACTGAATTGAACTGAGTTGAACCCAGTGCCTTGAACTGAAGTTGCATTTGTTCATGAATGCATCATGGATTTTAAAAGTATAAGACCAAATTTGATAAAATATCAGTATATGAAATGGAATTCCAGTTACTATCCCTTGACATGATTATTACAAAATGAAGATTAGTGTATCAAAACTGTTGAGGAAGAGACAAAACAGCTGAAATGTGAACACAACAATCTTATATAACACCCGTGAATCTAAATTTGCTATATAAAGTTGATCATTTTTTAATTATTTGATATTAATGAATGCATTTAAATCAACAAATTTCACCTCTAGGTATAGAGTTTTATAGAGTGAAGAGGAAGATGCCCTAAACTACATGAATGATCAATTCTGACTTCAAAATCCAATAAAACTCAGAAATTAAAATAAATTGACATTTGGAGTGAACCAAAGACAATGTAACATTCATTAGTTTCAGACTGAAAATCTCATTTTCTGTCCTGGGCCACATTATTTATTTGCTTAAGCCAAACAGACTCTTTCGGAGCTTCTGTCTTGCCTTATGTTCCTGTTCCCCTGGAAATACATAGCAACGAAGGTCCTTTAACAGATGTTCCTCTAGACGTATTAAATTCCAAGGTTCACTGTTCATTTTGTTCACCACAGCTATTTTTATTACAGCAAATAAAAATAGAGAAGTACATAAGATCAAAGGACAGTGTACCTACTGTGGTTTGCACCTGGCTGATGTCATTAATAGCACCATCATAGCTAACTTTATTGAGTGCTCACAATGCGCCAGCTAGTCTTATAAATGCTTTACATATATTATTTAATCTAATTATCTTAACAACCTTATAATGTGGTTTATTACTAGTCCCATCTTAAAGATGAAGAAAATGTGTTACAGAAATGTTTGTTGTTGTTTAGTCTTTAAGTTGTGTCCCACACTTTGTGACCCCAAGGGCTGCAGCACACCAGGCTTCTCTGTCCGTCAGTATCTCCTGGAGTTTGCTTCATTGAGTCAGCTGGGTTCCTGATTTTTCTACGAAAATCCTGACAAATATTTTAGTTAAAGTAGAAGCAAAAGATAGCTGAATCATTATAGTTCCTGTTAACATATCTTTTCTACAGTACTTATTTCTCTTCTATAATCGCTTGTTTTGTATCTGGTTGCTTGCTAGCATATATAAGCCTCCATGAAAATTGATTATGCTGTATTTAGCTCTATTTACCTTCAGTTTCTCAGTGCCTAGCATAGCGTCTTACATGTAGTAAGCATTTGGTTAGTATCTAATGCAATGCACACGTTGGATAAATGCATGTGTGCATGAGTGAACAGAGGGAAATAAGCTGATAAAGGGTCGTGGGTGTGCATAGTAAATGCTATGAAAGTAAGCCTAGGGGAATCTTTGAGTGATTTGGGGGCTCTTTAATGAAACATGTATGACCACAGGTGGAAACAGCACACACGTTTTATTTGAGTGTCACTCTGACAATTCCTTTACAGCAGGAAACTATCTAGAATCTACCATGTAGGGCCACCACTCAGAAGCAGAAGATGAAAAGGAAGCTTCCAGGGGAGAAGTGGTAAAGAGGGGGGGATTACATGTTTAGGTGATGTGGTTCAGCAGCATTGGAGAGTCTGCTCAGGTTGGAGAGCTCCAAAGGGCATTTGAGACTTTATGTTTTTGTTGCTGTTCAGTTGCTAAATCACATCTGACTCTTTGCGACCCCATGAACTGCACCACGCCAGGCTTCCCTGTCCTTCATTATCTCCCAGAGTTTGCTCAAATTTACATCCATTGAGTCAGTCTTCCCCAGTATAGCCTAGTCTTCCCCAGTATAGCCCAGGGCATTTACAGTCCCCAGCCCCCGGCAAACACTGTGGATTTGCCTGTGTAGGACATTTCATATTAGTGGAATCATACACCTTTGTGTCTGGCTTCTTTCGTGTGGTGTAACGTTTCTTCCATGTCATGGCGCATGGTTCTTCATTCCTTTTTATGGATAGTCTATGTTTGATTTACCGCTGCCTAGGGTGATGGGTTGGGGGGCTGTTTTCTCCTTTGCCTATTATGAATATGCTGCTGTGAACACTTGTCTGCCAGTTTTTGTGTGGTTGTATGTGCTCATCTCTCTTGGGTGTATACCAAGGAGTGGAATTGCTGGAACATGTGTTAATTCTATATCTAACTATCTGAAGGACTGCCAGATCACTTTGCAAAGCAGCTACACTGTTATGTGATTCCTGAGCAGTGTGTGAGGTTCCCAGTCTCTTCATATCCTCACCAGTACTTATTATCTGCCCTTAGGGCTTCCCTGGTGGCTCAGATGGTAAAGAGTCTGCCTGCAATGCGGGAGACCCAGATTCGATCCCTGGGTTGGGAAGATCCTCTGGTGAAGGAGGTGGCAATCCACTCCAGTGCTCTTGCCTGGAAAATTCCATGGACAGAGGAGCCTGGTAGGCTACAGTCCATGGGGTTGTAAAGAGTCGGACACAACTGTGCGACTTCACTTTTTTTTTGTCTGTAGCCTGGGGCTAGCAGATGCAGGGCAGTTATCTGGGGTGTACAAAGCAGACAGGCTCTTGTTCAGTCGCTAAGTCATATTCATCTCTTTGCTACCCCATGAAATGTAGCAGACCAGGCTTCCCTGTCCTTCACTGTCTCCCGGAGTTTGCTCCACTGAGTTTGCACCACTGAGTCAGTGATGCCATCCAACCATCTCATCCTCTGTCACACCCTTACCCATCCGCCTTCAATCTTTCCTAGCATCAGAGGCTTTTCCAGTGAGTCGGCTCTTTGCATTAGGTGGCCAAAGTATTGGAATTTCAGCTTCAGTATCAGTCCCTCCAATGAATATTCAGGGTTGATTTCTTCTAGGTTTGACTAGTTTGATCTCCTTGCTGTCCAAGAGACTCCCAATAGTGTTTTTCAGCACCAGACTTTCAATTCTTCTGCACTCAGCCTTCTTTATGGTCCAATTCTCACATCATTATATGACTACTGGAAAACCCAATTATCCATACAGGTTCGTTAGTTTTAACAAATGTACCACACTGTGGGGAGTGTTGATGATGAGGAAAGCTATGCATATGTTGACACAGGAAGTGTATGGGAAATCTCTTTGTCTTTCCCTGAACTATATTGTGAACCTTAGAAACCTTAAGAACCAAAAAATGGTTCTCTAAAAAAATAAAGTTTAAATGAAAAAAAAAAAAAACACATATGTTTGACTGTATGAAGCTTTGTTGGTGAAGTGATGTCTCTGCTTTTTAATATGCTGTATGGTTTGTTGTGGCTTTTCTTTCAAGGAGCAAGCATCTTAATTTCGTGGCTGTGTTCAACATCCACGCTTTTGTAGCCCAAGAAAATAAAACCTGCCATTATTTTTACTTTTTCCCCATCTGTTTGCCATGATGTGATGGGACTGGATGCCATAATCTTAGTTTTTTGAATGTGGAATTTCATGCCAGATTTTTCACTCTCCTTTTTCACTGTCATCAAGAGGCTCTTTAGTTCACTTTCTGCCATTAGACTGGTACCATCTGCATAACTGAGCCTATTGACATTTCTCCTGGCAATCTTGATTTCAGCTTGTGATTCATCCAGCCCAGCATTTTGTATGATGTACTAGGCATATAAGTAAAAATAAGCCAGGTAACAATATATAGCCTTGACGTACTCCTTTCCCAACTTTGAACCAGTCTGTTGTTCCATGTTGGATTCTAATTGTTGCTTCTTGACCTGCATACAGGTTTCTCTGGAGGCAGGTAAGGTGGTTTGGTATTCCCATCTCTTTACGATTTCTCTACACTTTGTTGTGATCCACACAGTCAAAGGCTTTAGTGTAGTCAGTGAGGTAGAAGTAGTTTCTTTTTGTTTTGTGATCCAGCAAACAATTTGATCTCTGGTTCTTCTGCCTTTTCTAAATCCAACTTGTACATCTGGAAGGTCTCAGTTCATGCACTTGAAGGATTTTGAGCATTAACTTGCTAGCAAGTGAAATTGTACACTAGTTTGAACCTTCTTTGGCATTGCATTTTTTGGAGATTGGAATGCTCTAGCTGACTAAAAATCTGCTTGTCTGGGCTATGTTTTAGACAATAGAGTTACAGTTAGTTACTAATTGTGTCCAACTCTGCAACCCCATGGATTGTAGCCTGCCAGGCTATTCCATCCATAGGATTTCCTGGGCAGGAATACTAGAGTGGATAGTCATTCCCTTCTCCAGGTGATCTTCCAAACCAAGGATCAAACCCATGTATTGCACTGCAGGCAGATTCTTTATTGTCTGGGCCATAGGTTGTATAAAAATTTGAGTCTGGTGCTGATGGGCTGTTGAGCTAATGGGTCTCATCCTTCGGTGAAGAAATAAACAACCTAAGTGCCAATGTATAGAGATGATGTTTGACTCATTTGTATAACAGTAAGTAAACAGGATATAAAAGATAATAATCCAAGAAAGAGAAGAAGTGATTTTATTGGCTTTTACCCAGCATTATTTCATATACTTAATTTTTTCAAGCACGTCAAGCTAAAAGATTAGATCATGGTAAGCAACAAATTTATACCAGTGTACACATACTCAAATTAATGATCATTTCTATGATTTGAGTTTCAGTGAAACCACAACTGAACAATAAATACCAATCTCCATAGATTAAGAAATAAGTTATGAATGGTTTTATGAAAATTGATTATGAAATAAACTTTCACTTTTATTAATATAAAAAGGAATATTATATGGAGAATTCATTATGGGAGAATGAATTAAACCCCTGAAGAAAAATGAATCATGATGTTACTTTTATTACTGTTCCACTATGTATTAGGAAAACTCACTCTAGCTTCTCTTTTAAGAGAGAGACTGTTTGTAATTGTTTAATGTCATTTGAATACCTGTAATATATTATTTGAGTTAACCTTTTATTGTATCATCTGTTGGAGTGCAAAGGGTCGCACAGAATCAGACATGACTAAAGCATCTTAGCACAGCACTTCTCCTACTGAGAGGAACTTGTATCTTAAGTCAAATGCTTAGGATGCGTATTTTTCACAGACATGACTAAAATTGTCATGAGTCATAGATGCCAGTGAGGGAAACAACCTGAAAGTCCTATCCAATCACTGCATCTGGACCTGGCTTTCTTAGTCCTGAGACCTAGGAACTGCAAGGATAATGTCTCTGTTCACTCTATACTCAGTGGACAATGGTAGACAAGGGATTGGATAAACAGAGCAAACACTTGTATTCAGAAATATGAGGAATGGAAGATAGGCAGCAAGCACTTCGTCTCCAAGCACTTTGAAAATTCACTGTGTGGTGACTGTGAGGGTGAAGAATCTCAAACTGTCTGTTGTTTCTTGTAGTCCCTGGGTGTGCTCTCAGGAAGGAACTTCGCTTCTATTAGCCTTCTTGGCCACATCTGAAGTAGCTGTTGTAGAATATACCTTATATGGGGGCTGTGAAGCTTTCTCTTCTCACTTTCTGCCTAAAGAAGGTTGGTAGCTTAAGGGAAATTTTATGTCTTGAATGATGGCATTATTTTTTTATTGCAGATTTGTGGTTTCTCTCAGAAACTCATAGGGCTTCTTCTCTATTTGATTGCAGTTAAGTTCCATGTACCAGTAACTCTGTCCATGGTTCTTTTAGAGACATAATTCTCAGGTTTACTGCTTTCTTTACTTTCTCTCCCCTTACCTCACTCTTTAGACATGGTGGGGGCTGAATTGAGCTATCTGACTTCTGTACAAAGGCTGAGCTTTTAATCTGATCTTTGTTCTAAGTTGTTTATCCAGTTGAAATATTTTAGAGTACATCATCGCTGTATTATATTTGCCCTGTGGCATCATAATCAGCTCAGCAATTTTCAAACTGGGCAGAAGCTATAACTTTAATTTGATCTCTGACACAATGTTAAATTTTAATGAGCCTTTGACACTCAAGAGTCTTTCTCAGCTGTATTTTTTACTGTTTAGGGTCTATGGCAGTTAGCTTTCTCAATATTGTAAGACCTTGAATTTTTGGACTCTCTAATTTCCATCATGTTTTTTTGCAAACTAATTCTCTCATGATCAAAGATCTTTCCTTAATACCTTGACAAATACAACCTAACACACTCCACTGATGCTGTGAATTCCAATCTCTTCCCTTAAAGTTTGAATGGACTTGATACCTAGCTTGTTTCCCAAGTTATCAAAGACAGCATTTAACCAGGTATCTTTCCACTGGATAACATGGATTGCTATCTAGTCAACTACCAGTATGAATTTTCTCACAACATAGCTACTAAATCAGTGCCACATGGCTTGGGTTTTTGTTACAGCAGTGCCTTATGCCAACTTTCAATTGTGGGTTAGTCAAGATATGCTTTGTAATACTGTGACAATGAATCAACATTGACATCTCAAGCTTTATACAACATGGTCGATTTCTTACTCCGCTAACATGTCTAAAGGAGATCAGTCAGGGACTTCTCTTCTACACAGGACCCAGGAACTTAGAGTAACATAAGAGCAACACTCTAGATTCTCGCTGTCAGTTCTTATTAAGGGCTTCCCAGGTGGCGCTAGTGGTAATGACACTGCCTGCCTGTGCAGGAGACAGAAGAGACACAGGTTCAGCCCTTAGGTCAGGAAGATCCCTTGGAGAAAGGCAGGGCAACCCACTCCAGTATCCTTGCCTAGAGAATCCGATGGACAGAGGAGCCTGGTGGGTTACAGTCCAAAGGGTAGCAAAGAGTTGAACACAACTGTAGCAACTTAGCACGCACAATACTTACTGGTCAACGAACGCAGCCATTTATAGAGAATTCGCATCTCTGCTTTGGCCCAGAAATGTTAGAACTTTGTCACCAAATTTCTGGGTTGAAATTTGTATAAGCATCAATCTTTGTTAAAAATTTACTATGTTTCATAACTACTGATAAAGCATACAAACATAGATAAATAATCCTCCCAAGAAGATTTTCACTGACTCTAAGTGTTTTAGCCTAATTAGATTCTAGGCTAGTAATCTAGATTTTTGATATATACAGTTTTGTCTAATAATATGTCATGAGTTCTTCTATCAGTACACAGTTCATGATAACTGTCTCCATATTCCTTTATTGCTGTTAGCCTATATTAATAATTACATTTTTTTAATTGAGAGGAAAGTTTTTAAGAAACCTAGTAACGTTTTAAAATGCATTTCTATTAGCTAAAGGTTTTTAATTTAAACTTACTCAACCACTTTAGTTGATCAGTTGTGTCTGACTCATGGACTGCAGCATGCCAGGCTTCCTTGTTCATCACCAACTCCTGGAGCTTGCTCAAACACATATCCATCATGTCAGTGATGCCATCCAACCATCTTATTCTCTATCGTCCCCTTCTCCTCCTGCCTTCAATCTTTCCCAGCATCAGAGTCTTTTCAAATGACTCAGCTCTTTGCATCAGGTGGCCAAAGTTTTGGAGTTTCAGCTTCAGCATCAGTCCCTCCAAATGAATTAAAATTGCTAATACTTGGCAATATATTGTTTACTAAGTATGTGCTTAGTTGTTCAGTCATGTCTCTTCTACATGATATTTATGTACTTAATAAGATATTTCTAATAAAAACAATTTTTCATGAGCCTTCCAAATTCAATGCATTTGAAAGAAGTATTAAAACTTTCAGTTCAGTTCAGTTCAGTCACTCAGTCGTGTCCGACTCTTTTCGACTCCATGAACTGCAGCATGCCAGGCCTCCCTGTCCATCACCATCTCCTGGAATCCACCCAAACCCATGGCCATCAAGTCGGTGATACCATCCAACCATCTCATCTTCTGTCATCCCCTTCTCCTCCCACCTTCAATCTTTCCCAACATCAGGGTCTTTTCCAGTGAGTCAACTCTTTGCATCAGGTGGCCGAAATATTAGAGTTTCAGCTTCAACATCAGTCCTTCAAATGAACACCCAGGTCTGATCTCCTTTAGGATAGACTGGTTGTATCTCCTTGCAGTCCAAGGGACTCTGAAGACTCTTCTCCAACACCACAGTTCAAAAGCATCTTCAGTGCTCAGCTTTCTTCACTGTCCAACTCTCACATCCATACATGACCACTGGAAAAACCATAGCCTTGACTAGACTGATCTTTGT
The DNA here is from genome assembly GCA_007570785.1 of Antilocapra americana. NCBI lineage: Eukaryota > Metazoa > Chordata > Mammalia > Artiodactyla > Antilocapridae > Antilocapra > Antilocapra americana. Next base: position 5,545,788 of record ML660216.1, read on the forward strand.
TGGTAAAGTATGTCTCTGCTTTTTAATATGCTGTCTAGGTTGGTCATAACTTTCCTTCCAAGGACTAAGCATCTTTTAATTTCATGGCTGCAGTCACCATCTGCAGTGATTTTGGAGTCCAGAAAAATAAAGTCAGCCACTGTTTGCCCGTCTATTTGCCATGAAGTGATGGGACCAGATGCCATGATCTTAGTTTTCTGAATGTTGAGCTTTAAGCCGGCTTTTTCACTCTCCTCTTTTTCACTTCCATCAAGAGGCTCTTTAGTTCTTCTTCACTTTCTGCCAAAAGCATCTGCATATCTGAGGTTATTGGTATTTCTCCCAGCAATCTTGATTCCAGCTTGTGCTTCTTCCAGCCCAGTGTTTCTCATGATGTACTCTGCATATAAGTTAAATAAGTAGGGTGACAATATACAGTCTTAACATACTCCTTTCCCTATTTGGAACCAGTCTGTTGTTCCATGTCCCGTTCTAACTGTTGCTTCCTGGCATGCATGCAGATTTCTCAAGAGATAAGTTAGATGGTCTGGTATTCCCATCTCTTTCAGAATTTTCTAGTTTACTGTGATCCACACAGTCAAAGGCTTTGGCATAGTCAATAAAGAAGAAATAGATGTTTTTCTGGAGCTCCCTTGCTTTTTCAATGATCCAGTGGAAATTGGCAGTCTGATCTCTGGTTTCTCTGCCTTTTCTAATACCAGCTTGAACATCTGGAAGTTCATGGTTCACGTATTGCTGAAGCCTGGCTTGGAGAATTTTGAGCATTACTTTACTAGTATATGAAATGAGTACAATTGTGCAGTAGTTTGCGCCTTCTATATGAAGCATAATGGGGAACATTTTTCTGTTTTTCTAATTACTCACTGTGAAGATTTTGTGTTGTCTGTGTGTATGTATAATGTTATTGCAAGCAAACATTTTAAAAGCGTTGCATCTTATGTTTTGATGTCCCCCTAAACAGTTTTATATCTTTAAGGTCTTTTGTCTGAAATTTTAAAAATTTTATTGGAGTATAGTTGATTTAGTCTAAGGTTTTTAAAATTCTTTTGGTTTAAGACTTGTATATGATAAAATAACATTACTAGTGTTAGTCTTCTATGTCTAACTCTTTGTGAGTCCATGGACTGTAGACTTCCAGGCTCCTCTGTCCATGGAATTCTCCACACAAGAATACTAGAGTGTGTTGCCATGTCCTTTTCCAGGGGATCTTCCTGACCCAGGGATCAAACCCAGGTCTCCAGCATTGCAGGCAGATTCTTTACCAGTGAGCTACTTGGGAAGCCTTCATTTGAATGAAGTTGAGTGTTGTTCATAGTAAAGTATAATTGAAATTAAAATAAAATAATGATTTCTGAGTAAAACTTGCCTGAGAAAAATTCCACTGATTTTTTTCTATATCACTGATATAGATCTTGGTTTAGTTATACAACCTCTCTAAATCTCAGTTTCCTCCTCTATAAACTGAAATAACAATATGTTCATTACAGAGTTGTGGGTAAATTAAAGAAAACACTAGATGTATAAGTGGCTAGCACATAGTGTTGCTTAAAAAATGTTGATCTTCTTCCACATCTTTTCCTAATAATTTAATTGGTTTGTGGCTGTTACTGCAGAATACTGAATATTCTACATCAATGTTTCTGTTACAGTAACTTTAGAATGTGAAAAAAGAAACACAGTAGTTATTTGTAGTTATCAGCAAAACTAGCTACTGAAAGTACATCAGTGATTTCTAATCATGAGTCATGGATGGGTGCTATCTATGACCACATGTTCTGTTTACAACTAAAATTAAAAATCAGGATAATAAATTTTTCATTAGGCTAAATTAATTTCATTGAAATATTATTCCTTATTGTCTTGTGATCCAAATATCTTCAATGAAATTAAAGTAAAAATAGCAAGGTTTAGGGTCTTAAAATATCTCTTCATAGCAAAAGAAAGAAGTTGGAACTCAAATTTCTTTTAAAATTTATTTCAAATATCAGCTTTGCCACTTACTGTGTGACCTAAGGCAAAAATTATTTAGCCTCTCCTTGCTTCGTTTAATTATCCATAGAATAGAAATACTAAAAGTAACTATTGTTGTTGTGCTTTAGTCACTAAGTCATGCCCAGCTCTTGCGACCCCATGGACAGTAGTCCACCAGGCTTCTCTGTCCATGAGATTTCCCAGGCAAGAACAGTGGAGTGGGTTGCCATTTCCTTCTCCAGAGGACCTTCTGGACCCAGGAATCCAACCTGCGTTTCCTACATTGCAGATGGTTCTTTACTGCTGAGCCAGCAGGGAAGCCCTCAACTAATTGTTGTTAAGATAAAATTAGATAATACATCAAAACTCTTAGAAGAGATCTGGAACATAAGGGTTCCATGAATTGCTAAATTTATTGTCATCATCACTTGTCTGTGAATCTAAAATACGGGCAATCATTCATTTAGTAATTTGTCTTATGCCAAAGTTACCTCTAAAGTAAGGAAATCTTATATTTACAGGTGACATAATACCTTAAAGTCAGAGATTGTCTTTGTTGACTTTGTGATTGAGTATAAAAAAATTAAAAAAAGAAAGCATTTTACAGAGTATCCCTATTTTCTGTAATAAATCATATTATCATTGAACACTGTTCATACATTATTCGGTGATTTTTAAATCCCTGTCTTTATTTTCCTTTTTCCTCATTAATTTCTTAAAGCAAGTCTTTTTCTACATACCAACTGCACAGTGATGGAGGCCTACATAGTTTTATTATATATAAAAATAAATAATTGCCAAATATGAGATCTAATTTTTAATTTTTTTTTTGGTTGAGTTGCTTGGATAGTTTATTTCTTGAAGTTAGAAAAATTAGAATGGTGTTTGTAATTTATTCTTTCTTCTCTTCTCGTAAGGCATCACAAGGTGAAAAAACAATTATTAGGTAACTTTCTAATAAAAAGCTTAGCATTTCCTTTAATTTGAATAGCATTTGTTCTGTTTTTCTCAGGAGGAAGTGCTATTGTGTTAATTCTGAATTATTAATGGCATGCCACACCATGGGGGAAAAGCCTACAACCACATATTTGAATGGTTAAAGAGAAGGCATCACCTTTTAAGGAAGAAAAGAATGAAGTATTGAAAATATTTCCTTTATAGCGAAAGGCATTGCTCCCTTGCAGACTTTTTTTAGAGCACTCTAGTCTGACTCTTCCTTGAGACATGTTCGTTTAGAAGCTTCAGTCACGTTTTTCCTAAATATGTAATTGTTGCCCTTTGTCCTCAAGACAAGAGAATGGGAAGGTTTGGGAGGAGCTGCTCTACACCCTCACTCATCTGTGTTTTGGGGGCACAACAAAATTCTGTTCCTGGAAGGTAAGGTTGAGTGACAGGGGTGCTGTCTTCCTTTTCGTCTGTAGTGTGAACACTTTTGGCGCTTTGGCTGGGACTCAGTAGGCATTTACAAAATGAATAGATTGCACGCCAGTGCACTTACGTATTTCAGATGTATGATTAAATTTTTAAAGTCACTTTTAAATAAGTCATTTAATTCAAGTTTTGCACTCCTGGCTTGCTATCCAAATTATTGTTTTCCAGTTTTCTCTGGACTTGTTTGTTAAGAAGTGATAGAAACCACAACTACATTTGGAACACATGTTGGCCAAGTACTGCATTGAGTAATGTGTATAAGAAGTGAGTGGTGAGTGAGATATTATGAACTTCACCAATGAGGCACTTTTGATCAGTAATGTTCTCAGATTCCTCTCTAGGGTAGAATAAAATCATATAATCTAAATTCCTGACTCCTGAACAATTGAAGAAAATGGTGTTCCCCTCAACTACAGTAAATTTAAAGTTTTGGCTATTAACAGATGACCGAACTCTAGCTAATAATGGATGAAGCTGATAAGTGACTGATGGAACCTCATTACTTTAAGGACGTCATTGCACTCTGAATTGTTTCTCCATTGCTATACTTGAGGAAAGAGTTCAGGAATGATTGTCAGTAAGCAAAACAGTGCAGGGACTTGCAGAATAAATTGCCATACAGCATTGCCAGTGTACAAAGCTGCAGTCAGGAGCCCTGAACCCTAAGCACGCGTACTAGATACGTTACAGGTGAAGGCCTCTCTATTACATTTATGAGCCAGAGGGTCCTGGAAGGCTTTACTAGACAACAGATGTTAGCTTGTTAAAGCATTTTTTAAAAAATAGCCTTATAAGAAGTTTATAGAATGCATGTTTTAACCTGCTGAGATCCAACGTAAATAATATTTAGAAAATAATTGTAAAACATTTCCTAATAGGTGTAGGAAATGTTGATATTTTAAGAAATACTTTGACTCATTGTAAAGTGTACGCCTTCAGCCATTATTATTTGACTATAGACATAATCTATGAGTCAGGCAGGATCTTTGTTTTTCCATAGTCTCTTTTAAATGTAATATACCTCTTTATATATAGGCATGATTGCTTCCAATTTACCACATTCTTAAAAAGGCACTTAGCAAAACCATTGAAATTTGATACATTTATGTGCTGAGGAGCAATTTCTGTAGAAAGTTCTTTCTTAAATTAGTTGAACTTTTTTTAATATGTTATAGAATAAAAAGGGGAGATTTTATTCAAATAAGGGTATATCTCAACCTTTTTTTTGATATATAGGAATACTTTGGTATTGTACTTATATAGCAGAAAGGTGACTACGTATTTCAAAATGTTTTTGCACTCATTTCTTTTTTAATATCCTATTGTGGGTAGAAATGAAACTATACCTAAGTTGAGGTTATTACCATTACTCTAATAGCTATAAATGCATCACTATTTCATGTGAGCAAACATGGGCTGAGATTTAGTGAATCTACTGGACTAGAAAAATCTATTTATCCAATGGCTGGTTTATAGTTTTTCAACAGAACATTGGTCTCCACATTTTTGGTTAACTTCAGTACCCTTTATCTGAATCAAATTGCTCATGATTCTAAATGTAAAATAAATACAAGCTTTTTTTGACGATGGTAGAAGACAGTAGGGGCCAGAGCCTTGCCAGCTTTTATTCTCCTATGTCCCCAGCCCCAGATCTCTACCACTGATGTTATGTTCTGCTAGGCTAAGTTGTTTCAGTCATGTCCAACTCTTTATGACCCCATGGACTGTAGCCTGCCAGCCTCCTCTTACCATGGGGTTCTCCAGACAAGAATGCTAGAGTGGATTGCCATGCCCTTCTCCAGGGGATCTTCCTGACCCAGGGATCAAATCTGTGCCTCTTACATCTCCTTCATTGTCAAGCGAGTTCTTTACCACCAGCATACCTGGGAAGCCCACTAAAGTACTTTTCAAAAAAGTATATTTGAGTGGGAAATCAAATAACATGTCAATTAAATGACTGTCAGTATTTCTGGTAAACAAATTACGAATCCTACATCAGCCATCATACTGTTTTCTGGTATAACCTCTATGTTGTATTTGCCACTTTTGTTATTCTAGACACCACTTTCCGATTTCTCATTTCCACCCCTGTATCTCTCCCTCTCCCACAGTCTACAAAGAAACACACACACAGTCAGTTTCTTAAGTATACCCTATGGTAGCTAAAGAGCTTCCCTGGTGACTCAATTGGTAAAGAATGCACATGCCATGCAGAAGACAAAGGTTCAATCCCTGGGTCAGAAAGATCCCCTAGAGAAGGAAATGGTTACCCCCGTCAGTATTCTTGCCTATGAAATCTCATGGACGGAGGAGCCTGGTGGACTCAGTCTATGAGATTGCAAGATTTGGACATGGCTTACCACTATGGTGGCTAAAGATCAGATCAGAAGCAAAATTTTGAAGTAGATGGTAAAGAAATTGCTCATTCCATCACTAATCTTTCCTCTCTCGGTACTCCTTCACTAACAAAACCTAGCCATTACCACTTTTCTGGGGAGCACCTATTAATTCAACTTTCTCAGTTGTTTGATGTTATTGTTTAGTCAGTACATTGTGTCCAATGCTTTAAAACCCAATGGACTGTAGCATGCCAGGCTTCCCTGTCCTTCACTATCTCCCAGAGTTTGCTCAAATTCATGTCCATTTAGTTGATGCTATCTAACCATCTCATCTTCTGCCTCCCTCTTCTTTTGCCCTCAGTCTTTCCCAGCATCAGGGTCTTTTCCAATGAGTTGGTTCTTCACATCAGATGGCCAGAGTATTGGAACTTCAGCTTCAGCATCAGTCCTTTCAGTACATATTCAGGGTTGATTTCCTTTAGGATTGAAATTGACTGGCTTGATCTTGCTGTCCAAGAAACTCTCAAGAGTCTGCTCCAGCACCACTAAGTCATTTGCTTTCTACCAAAACAAATCTGTTCTAGGTTCCGATTCATTCTTTCAAAGCCCTGGTAATTGACATACATCTGTTAAACATTAAACTAATATGTTAATATTAGTAATATAAAATGAGTTAGTTTCCCCTCCCTCATCATATTTAACACCCAATCATTATATTCAGTTGCACAATACAAAGACTTAAGTTTTACCCAGTAGTAGCACTCATTAAATACTTTCATGAATATCATACATTTGGATGCCTACCTAATTATGATAATATTTTAGATTTGTGTATTAGTAGTGATACTACCTTAGATTTTTGTAGTGCTTATAATCTCATTTCTTGAAGTAAGTTAGCTGCATGCTAACTTATGCAGAGAACCAGTCTACAACTGATGTGGAATGTGTAAAGCAGTTTTAGGTGATATGTAAACATTTGGAATTAAGAAGCATTGTAATGTATGTTCATTTGTAAATTGTCTTTTTATCTTTTGAAATCCCAAACAGAATGTCGCTAGATTTATTTTTAAAGAAATTGTAAAAGGTGAGTGGATTTAAATCAAAAGATTATGTAACTAATAGTGCAGGGGAAATAACAAATTTACTAAGGCAGTTCTGAAATTATTTAAACTTGATAAGCTTCGTTAGCTCACTTGCTCATCATAAAAAATTTTGGGGTGGGTGATGCAGCTATTCTGTCCCCATTCATCATCTAAAGAAACCAAGGCTAAACCAGTTAGTGATTTATTGTATCTAGACAACAGCAAATCTGAATCCTCTCTTCTGACAGTTGTCAAATGCTCTTTATTCTATATCAAGATATTAAACCAGATTTGTCTTATGATTGATTATGTTCCTAGATATGTGTATATTTATAGTAATAAAAGTATTTTGTGTATGACTATGTACATATCATTTATTACTGAAGATTTCTGCATATAGATAAGGCTTCATGTGTTCTAAACGTATAGAAATAATTTGGATAAGTTCTTATAAAGGAAATGTTAGACAGATATCTTGCTTAAAGTAGAATGCAGGTAACAGTCTTATATGAAGAAGCATAACTTTCAAATTTACCTATAAAAGGCATTTCCAAAGAAAATGATACTGTTATATATATTTTCTATGTACTTAACACCATTTCTGATGTTCTTTTTAAGCTCTTGATAGTAAATAAATATATTTGAGGGAGTAGTAAAACTTATTTAAACATGATTTTTCAGCACAACAGAGTTGTGAGTTGAACACAAAAACACTATAAAAGAGGCGACATTTGGAAAAGAATTTCCCAAGATGGGAATAAAGCATATGTTATGATTAGACTAAATATTAGATTGACTTTTCCTTGATTTATTTGGGAGAGCAGAGGATAGTCGAAATGCAGTTTTAAGGGATTGAATTCTGTTTTTCCAGTCATCTACAAATGTTATAAAATACCACACACACACACACACACACACACACACATGCGCACATACACAAACACTAAAGATCTTCATATATTTATTTATAAGACTCTGGGGAGAAAAATGAGGTTGTGAAACATGGTTTAGATTTAGCTTATATGTCCTAAATAGTGAAAACCTACCGATTTTGATGAAATAAATGTGATGCTTTCAAAAGTAAGCTTTGGGAAAGATCGAATAACTGACCAAAACCATTTTTCTTTTTAAATTTACAAAGAAAAATCCCAAACACTCTCTTAGTCTAGAAAGGACAGGTGTCAGCAGGTTGACATCTTCCAAATTTGACTTTAGCATTGCTATTCTGAAGTAGAATTTTCTTATAATTGTTAGATTTAATCTCAAGGGACCATTATCACAAGTGAGAAATTACTGGAGGAGAATGGGTCCATGTATATGGTTGACTGGATCCCTTCGCTGTTCACCTGAAATTATCACAACATTGTTAATTGGCTATATCATAATACAAAATAAAAAGTGCAAAAAATAAAAAAACAAGAAGTTGATCTGTACCTGAATTTCAGTACTGTGGAAAATATAGTTTATTTCTGCAACAGTTTAATTTTAAAAAGTGTGAAATATTTATAAATATATGTGGTATTTAAATATCTCTTTTAAAATATGGAAGATGAAGTAGGTAAAAAGTGAGTATTTGAATCTACTAGCATACAATCGAGGCTCTCAGTAGTTTGAATCTAGCATAATGTCATTCTAAAACCAACAGAGCTCCTTGACATTGGCTTCAGCAATGATTTTTTTGGGGAGTTAATACCAAAAGCATAATAGCAAAAAGCAAAAATAAGCAAGCGATATTACATCAATTAATGTTTATTAAATCAGTATATTATTTTTAAATATGCAAAGGCTTATCTTACAGTCTTTCTAAGATTGTGCTTATCTTTTCCATGAATGTTCTTGTTTTCTACTAAGTATAAAGGTGTGTCTTTCTATATCTGAATTCTATTGCTTTCTGTCTTGGAATTGTCAGTTAAAACGATTAAGTCCTCCCCATTAATCTGCCTGTATTATTCAACTTCAAAGCCAAGAACTCCATTACACATCACATAACTTGCCTTGACTGTTTACATTTGCTTTGATTTCAGTTAACTGAATTAAAGATGGTTTACTCTTCTTGCTTAGTGTCATGGGTAGGCTGATACTTCACCCAGTAATGTTTGTAAAATATTGTTTTAATTATATGAGAAGTATGTACATCTGAAGGAACAGAATGGTAAATAGTGTAAAGAACTGGTTGTATTCTACCAAATAAATACAGTTGAAATTTATAGCTTATAATACAAGCATATCATCTGTTTTTTTTTTTTACTTAATGAAAAAATTTAGTGTGTTATAGAATTCCATTATAATCAACTTTTATGAATGCTAATATTGTGGGCTATATCATATTTTATGCTGTTTTGAAACTTCCATTGAGTTAGAGATTTTTACTTTAGTGCCATCTTACTGGTACCCAAGTAAAGCACTTTTTATAACTAAAAAGACAGAGCCTCCCTTTGACCCTGTCATTGCTACTATCCTGTACTTGGCTGTCCTTTTTGTTGTAAATTAAAATAGATGAAGGCTGTTGAGCCAAGTCAATGATGGAGGCTAATTTAATGTGAAGTAATTGATGAACTCTAAATTGTCCCACTTTTCATTTTGAAACACACTGAGTAGAGCTTAAAATTCCAGACAGAGTATTTTGATTTATGCTTTTTGTCACATGGATATTGAGCAACTCATTGTAGATAGAGAAACAGGAATTAACTATTTATAAATATTTTTATAGTTTCTGTTTATTTGACTATAAAACAGTCAGAGAAATGGGCCCAGCTTAAATATACTACTAGAGTAACCATTTTTTAAAAAGAGAATGCTATCTGAGAGAGGGGACAGGGACATATAGAGATTACCATGTTAATGCAATTAATTAAATGCTGGGAGGCAAACTATTCTAAAAGAGGGGGAAAAATCAAGTGGGAAAAAATAAAAAACATGGTGACATATGTCACCATGATTTTGGTGAATCTGAATGCCCTTGAACCTGAATTTAGAAGAGCAGAGATACAGTAGGCATCCCAGCATGATGGAACTGCCTTGCGTATGGTAGGTACACTGTTAAAGTTCAGTAGAATTCAAAAGCTGCTATAGGTGTTGCTAGTATCCAGAAGCACTGTAAGAAAGCAGCTATCCAGAAATTACCATTACTAGCACCATTCTGTTCAGTGCTTTTTCCATTAGGTTATGTCAAAAGGACTGTCCACAGTGCCTGCACATGAGCAGAATTGTGCTTCCTGAGTAGAAGAGCTAACACAGAGGAACAAAAAGAAAATCAAGACTTTTTTTTTAATAATATTCTCACACCTTTTACTATTTGGCGCAAGTGTTAGGGGCTACGCAGTAAAGTTACTAATCGTGTAAATTTGGTACTTCTAGCTACTGAATTCAGCTATTAGCGCTCTCCCTTACTCTTATGATTAATTTTTAACATTCTTATAATACAAACAGACTGAACCACACTCAGAAAGTGACAACTTAAAATTATTTCATCGAAGACAAAAACTTTACACAGTTGTACAATTTGAATAGAACTGCAAATCCAAACCACAGTCTCATCTATGCAGTGATTTATTTATTTTTTGGGGGGGCGGGGGATTGTGGTTTGCTTGTTTTGATTTGTTTTGATGAGTTAGAACAGTACTAAGTCTAATGGGCAACAAGGAGAGTCCTTTAGAGTAAGGACCATCTAGGACTGTTGATAGGCTGAGAAGTACATCTTGTAAACAGTGGTCAGCTACGACCTACTGAAATTTTAGTTTTGTGTTTGTTAAAAATTATTATCAGAAGAAGAGAGCCAAGGACTTCCTATTAAACTTCTAAGTGATGAGAAGCACAAGAACAGTCTAGGGCCAAGAAAATGAAATGACCAATAAAATTAAACTGAATTATGGAGGAAAGTCAACCTGTTGCCAAACTAACTTCAAAAACACTAGTGCATGAACTCAATAAAGCAGATGAATTTTTTTAAGTGTTGCTAATACCAAATCAGAACAATATCAAGAGGAATTAAGAAGCACTGATTGAGTCATACAGGCTGTTAGAGGTCAGAGACAAAAATCAAAAGTAGGGTATGTCTGCTACCTTAGAGCACTCTTATTGTTTGAACCTCTCTCTTCCTTTAGCATCTGTAACTTTCTGCAGGTTTAGTTATTTAATGATGTCTATGATTATTCTTTCTCATTATTTGTCTAATTTCCAATTTCTGAATACTGGTGGTTATTGTATTTCTAGAAAAAAATCATATGGTCATCTCAGTAGATATTAATACAAAAAATTCAGCATTATTCATGATTTTTAAAACTTAGGAAACCATGAATACAAAGAAATTTCCCTTAATTTATAAAAAGTATCTGTGGAAGTCCAACATACAGCAGACATGGAACTCAGTGGAGAAATGTACAAAGGACACCTTTTAAAATTGTGAACGGTGAAAGGATACCGTCTATCCTGTTTCTGTGTAAAATGTATTTGGTGCTTGTAGCCAGTACAGTAAGTCAAGAAGAAATTAAAAGTATGCAGGATAATAAATAAATGAATCTTTCATTGTTTACAGATTATGTAATTGTCTACAAAGAAAACCTGAATGAATCTATGAAAAAATGTTTAGGAATATTTAAAAAGTTAGAAAAGTGAAAGTGAAGTCGCTCAGTCATGTCCGACTCTTTGCGACTCCATGGACTGTAGCCGACCAGGCTCCTCCGTCCATGGGATTTTCCAGGCCAGAGTACTGGAGTGGGTTACCATTTCCTTCTCCAAGGGATCCTCCCAACCCAGAGCTCGAACCCAGGTCTCTGGCATTGTAGGCAGACACTTTACCATCTGAGCCACCAGGGAAGTCCTAAAAAGTTAGAAAGTAACCCCAAATAAACTAAATATATAAAAAGAAAATTTCATATTTATATACACAAGCAAAAAGAGTAATGTAATTTTTAAAAATTATAGTAACAACAAAAATATAAGCTAATTAGGAACATTTCTAACAGATGTACAGCATTTTTATATATAAGTTATAAAATTTTATAAAGCTTTATTGAGAAATAGTAATAAAGATCCAACTAAGTAGAGATATCTTCATGGCTGGGAAGATTTACTGTAGTTAAGATATGAATTCTACTCAGATTGATCTGTAGAATTAATGAAATTGCCATTGCAACAGGGTTTTATAGAATATAAAAGATAATTTTAAGATTTACATAGAAAAGCAAAGTATTGAAAATATCCAGGACACTCCTGACAATAAAGAATAAGATTAAATGACTTGCCTTTTGAGATATCCAGGTTTAATATGTAGTTAGAGTAATGGAAAAAGTGCATACTTTGCACAGGGGTAGAGAGATTTAAGAGAAGAGAATAGAGAGGCCAGCAAAACCCCACATATGTTTGAAAACTTGATATACATCAGTGATAATAATTGGGGATAAAATAAATAAGTTATAGCCTTATATAACAACATGGATAACTGTTAGAAACATAAGCTTAAATGAAAAGAGCAAGTTGTAAAGGACTGTTCACAGTTAGAGAACAGTTGTATAAACATCAGAAAGCACCAGAACTATTGACAATAGTGGTTCCCTTTGGAGTGGGAAAGTGGGGGAATGAAATAGGAAAGGGAGCACACAAGTGGGTGGAAATTTTAGTCACATTCTAATTCTTTAGTAAGGTGATGATTCTGATGTTCATTTTATTATGTTTTTAATTGAATACATGTAACATATGCATTAACTCATATGTATTTATATACATTAAAATAGAATCTTTTGTGTATGTCTAAATATTTTGAAATAAGCTGATATTAAATAAACAGAAGAAAGAAAACCAGGATACTTTAGAAATAGATGAAAAGATTTTTGCCTCTTCTAATACCAAAATTTGATGTAGTGCTTGCATAACAATAGATCACTCTTGGAATTGAATAAAATGTCCAGAAATATGGACTTCCCTGATGATCCAGTGCTTAAGAATCTGCCTTGCAATGCAGGAGAGGTGGGTTCGATCCCTATTCAGGGAGCTAGATCCCACATGTTGTGAAGCAACTAACCCCACGCGCCACAATGAAAGCTACCATGTGACATGACTGAGATCCTGTGTACTGCAACGAAGACCCAACAGCCAAATAAATAAATAAATCTTTAAAAATAAGAAGTCCAGATATAGACCCACATGAATATATAAAAACCCATGTGAGTTTGACCTATGACTTGATTTGTGTATTTGTGGGAAAGAATGAGCTATTTAATAAACCACGGTGGGACATTTGATTATACATATGGAAAAAAAGAAAAAAAAATTGAAAAATGAAATAGAGTCTCAACTTGCACAAAAGATAAATTCAGATTAAAATTACTAAAGTTTCATTTAAAACAAAAGCTAAAGTTTTCAACTGAAAAAAAAAACTTATAGGGACAGGATCTTAGTAAGTTTAAGATACATATGAATCTCTGGGTAATAGCTAAAAGAAGCTTGCATATGCGTGCCAGGAGGCATGTACAAAATTTTCTTGGCAATATTTTTTGTGACAGCAAAAACTGAAGCTAACACAGATGTCCATTTATCAATAAATTGTGCTTTATTCATCTAGCAAAACATTATGAGAGGAAGAAAAGAATTACCTACACAGGCATCAACATGAATAAATCTTAAAATCATGAAACTAATGCAAATTCCAGGAAATATATAGCATGTAATGAATGAAAGGTGCCTATCTAAGCAATATTGTTCAGCAGTGCATCAGTTCAGTTCAGTCGTTCAGTTGTGTCCAGCTCTTTTCGACCCCATGGGGTGCAGCACGCCAGCCTTCCCTGTCAATCACCAGCTCCCGGAGCTTACTCAAACTCATATCTATTGAGTCAGTGATGCTATTCAACCATCTCATCCTCTGTCGTCCCCTTCTCCCTTCTTCAATCATTCCCAACCATCAGGGTCTTTTCAAATGAGACAGCTCTTCGCATCAGGTGGCCAAAGTATTGGAGTTTCAGCTTCAACATCAGCCCTTCCAATGAACATTCAGGACTGATTTCCTTTAGGATGGACTGGCTGGATCTCCTTGCTGTCCAAGGGACTCTCAAGAGTCTTCTCCAACACCACAGTTCAAAAGCAACAATTCTTTGGTGCTCAGCTTTCTTTATAGTCCAGCTCTCACATCCATACATGACCACAGGAAAAACCATAGCCTTGACTGGATGGACCTTTGTTGGCAACATAATGTCTCTGCTTTTCAATATGCTATCTAGGTTGGTCATAACTTTTCTTCCAAGGAACAAGTGCCTTTTAATTTCATGGCTGCAGTCACCATCTGCAGTGATTTTTGAAGCCCAAAAATAAAGTCTGTCACTGTCTCCACTGTTTCCTCATCTGTTTGCCATGAAGTGATGGGATTGGATGCCATGATCTTAGTTTTATGAATGTTGAGTTTTAAGCCAACTTTTTCAATCTCCTCTTTCACTTCCATCAAGAGGCTCTTTAGTTCTTCTTTGCTTTGTGTGTCCACATATCTGAGGTTATTGATATTTCTCCTGGTAATCTTGATTCCAGCATGTGCTTCATCTAGTCCAGCATTTCTCTTGATATACTCTGAATATAAGTTAAATAAGCAGGGTGACAATATCCAGCCTTGACGTACTCCTTTTCCTATTTGGAACCAGTCTGTTGTTCCATGTCCAGTTCTAACTGTTGCTTCCTGACCTGCATACAGGTTTCTCGGGAGGCAGGTCAGGTGGTCTGGTAGTCCCATCTCTTTCAGAATTTTCCAGTTTTTTGTGATCCACACAGTCAAAGGCTTTGGCATAGTCAATAAAGCAGAAATAGATAGTTTTCAGAAATTCTCTTGCTTTATCATTGATCCAATGAATATTGGCAATTTGATCTCTGATTCCTCTGCCTTTTCTAAATCCAACTTGAACATCTGGAAATTCATGATTCACATATTGTTGAAGCCTGGCTTGGAAAATTTTGAGCATTACTGTTCAACTTCAGCTTTTTCAGCATTACTGGTCAGGGCATAGACTTGGATTACTGTGATTTTGAATGGTTTGCCTTGGAAACGAACAGAGATCATTCTGTTATTTTTGAGACTGCATACAAGCACTGCCTTTGAGACTCTTTTTTGTTGACTGTGATGGCTACTCCATTTCTTCTAAGGGATTCTTGCCCACAGTAGTAGAGGTAATGGTCATCTGAGTTCAATTCACCCATTCCAGTCCATTTTAGTTTGCTGATTCCTAAAATGTCAATATTCTGTGTCCTGTTTGACCACTTCCAATTTACCTTGATTCATGGACCTAACATTCCTGGTTCCTATGAAGTGTTGTCCTTTACAACAGTCACATCCGCAACTGGGTGCTGTTTTTGCTTTTGCTCCATCTCTTCATTCTTTCTGGAATTATTTCTCCACTGATCTCTAGTAGCCTGCTGGGCACCTACCAACCTGGGGAGTTCATCTTTCAGTGTCCTATCTTTTTGCCTTTTCATAGTGTTCATGGGGTTCTCAAGGCAAGAATACTGAAGTGGTTTGCCATTCCCTTCTCCGGTGGACCACGTTTTGTCAGAACTCTCCACCATGACCTGTCCGTCTTGGGTGGCCCTACAGAGCGTGGCTCATAGTTTCATTGAGTTAGACAAGGCTGTGGTCCATGTGATCAGATTGGTTAGGTTTCTGTGATTGTGGTTTTCATTTTATCTGCCCTCTGATGGAGAAGGATAAGAGGTTTATGGGAGCTTCCTGATGGGTTAGACTGACTGAGGGGGATACTGGGTCTTGTTCTGATGGGTGAGGCTGTGTTCCCTCCCTATTATTTGACCTGAGGCAAAACATATATGAAAACTATTTAAAATAAAGAGACCAGTAAACACAATATTCAGGATATAGGTCTCTGGAAGGAGAGAGACACAATGAGAAAGCAACAGAGGAGCTTAAATGATACTGATCTCTCCTTTCCTTAAGCATCTGTGAGTAAGTGGACTGCTACAATCAAGTACCACAAATTAGGTGGTTTGAAATAAACATTTATTTTCTCCTGGCTCTAGAGTCTATAAGTCCAAGATGAATATATTGACAAGACTGGTTCCTTCTAAGCCATGAAGGAGTGTCTGTTCCACACATCACTCCCAGCTCCTGGTTGTTTGCTGTCAACCTTCAGCATTCCTGGATTTGTAGATACATCACCCCGATCATTTTCAGAAGGAATTCTCCTTATGTCTCTGTCTCTTTGCATTACATTCCTCCCTCTCTACACATTCATCTGAAAACCTTCCTAGCCCACCAACCAGTCACTCCCAGTATGTATGAAAGGACCCTTCCTTTTTTTTCCTGCGGCTGGTGTGGGCTTCTCTTTCGTGGAATATTTAAATTGTGTCATGTCTTTCTGTTCTCAGTCTTCAGGACAGGACCAGGATCTGATCTGTACTCAGTAAATGTTTGTTTAACTAAGCCCTGGATCTTAAATAACTGCATACATTAGTTTATGTTTATATGTCTCCTGTAGCTGGCTCTGGCCTTGACCATCAGACTACCAATTTCCCTCTGAATTCTGAAAATTAAAAACTAAGTTCCTCCGTTACTGTTTTTCAAGTACACATTACAGTGACTCAAATACTGATACAAATTTTTAGCATAACATGTAGAAAAATGTCCTTCTTCATTTCCCAGAGTTTTAAATGGGATTGGTTAAAATCATAGAGGTATTGGTAAAAATAATAAAGGGAAAGGACTATGCTGCACATTATTATTATTGTCACACCAGTGATATCTTTTCATTTTGTTGAACTTATTGAATTTTATCTCAAGCCTCATTTTACTCTAAATCTGTGCTCCACCACAGACTAGCTCTCTGCTTTGGTTAATATTTAACATTCACAGTACATTGGTGAGTGACATATGAATATACTTTTAAGATGTTTGCTATGCTTTTAGGAAGAGCCCCTAAATAGTTGAGTGAAATACATTCACTATTCTATTTCTCTAAAATGCCTACTCAGATCACAGGGATTATGACAGAAAAGAGTTTGTATGTGCTTTCTGTTTGGTTATTTTCTGAAGAATTTCAGCCTTGAAAATATTAGTTTAGGTGGCATATATTACTTATTGACAGAATGGCTGTCAGCCCACCAGGCTTCCCTGTCCATGGGATTTCCCAGGCAAAAAGATTGGAGTGGGTTGCCATTTCCTCCTCCAGGGGATCTTCCCAACCCAGGAGTTGAACCCACATCTGCATTGGCAAGCGAATTCTTGACCACTGAGTCGCCTGGGAAGGAATTTGTTTTTAAGAAAAGTACACTTAAAACCACATCTGCTTACCCTCTTACAGTCTGGAGGTCAGAAGCCTGGAGTCAGTTCTGCTGAGCTGTCATCCCGGTGTTAGGGCACATCCCCTCCAGAAATTCTAGAATCCATTTTCTTGCCTTTTCCAGTTTCTAAAGTTACATTCCTTGCATTTACTTGCATTCCTTGGCTCCTAGCCCCTTTCTCCATTTGAAAACCTGGAATATCACACCTTACCATAGCAGTCACATTGCCCTGGCCTTCTTCTTTTGTAGTCAGGTCTCCCTCTGCCTTCCATTATAAAGACACCATGATTACGTTTAGGGTCCTTCTGGCTAACCCAGGATAATCTCCCTACCTCAAAATCCGTAATTTAATCACGTATGCAAAATCTCTCTTGCCAAATAAAATAACTTCCACAGGCTCTATGGATTAGAGCCTGGATGCTTTTCTGGGTGTGGTTGTTGTTTGTAGTTGGGGGCCATTATCCAGCCCACCACAGCTGTTATCTGACCAAATCACACAGTACACTTTTCTTTGCCGTGGCTTTCATTTTATCCATGGATTTAGTTAATATCAATATTGCTTCACAGTTTTAGACCCAATTCAAAATTCTGACATAAAGTCATAATATGTGAAAACATCTGATTTGTATCACACTGACCACCAGATGGCAAACTTTGTCACTGTATTCTTAATCCTAATCTTAAACTAATTCCACAGTCTAAATATGCCAATTTAAAGTCAGTTAAAAGCCACCCAGTTTGGGATCAATTAAATTTTTGTCATACTAGATCATTTCTGATAAGATTAACCACACATAATCAGGTTTTTTTTTACATTGTCCTCTGAGACAACTTAATGCCTCTGAAACAGATTACTTAATCTAGTTCTAACATCAGTAAAAGATTCTTCCAGTAATATCTAACATCAGTAAAAAATTCTTCCAGTATGGTATTCATTTATTTTTCCAAAAGCTACTTGTACATTTCCTAAATTTTATTGACTATATATAAATAATTAGAGTTAAGATAAATAATTGACTATTGACTAATATTTAATTAATTGTAACTGACTATTATTTATCTTAATTGTAATTGCTTATATGTAGAATTTCTTCTAAACTTTGTTTTATTAATACTTTTATCTCAGGCAAGTAATAATCCTTGCCACTTTTATCCTGTAATAGCACATGGTATATAAATAATATGCAAAATATGCCAGCTATTTATCATATGAAAAGTTATTACTTTAATTCTCTAGTGTTTTTGTTTTGTAGGTCATGCATTCTCATGATAGCAGTTCAGACAATTCAGAGGCATCAATATAATGACAAATATTCCCCTTCTGTCACTGTTATAGAAACTTCTGTATAAAAGTTGGGGAAAATATAAACTTAAATGAATTAAAATTCATGTTCTAAAGATACAACTTTCTTCCCTTTCCTCCCAAGCATAGAGATATAGGTATAGTTTAGATATAGATACTATAAGTAAAAGTTGCTCAGTTGTGTCTGAGTCTGCAACCCCATGGACTATATAGTCCATGGAATTCTCCAGGCCAGAATACTGGAGTAGGTAGCCATTCCATTCTCCAGGAGATCTTCCCGACCCAAGAATTAAACTTGGGTCTCCTGCATTGCAGGTGGATTCTTTACCAGCTGAGCCACAAGGGAAGCCCATAGATGATATAAATAGATATATAATTGGAATAATTCTTTCTTTTTTATTTTGTATTTCATGCAAAATATTATATTATTTATACAATGTGTATGTGTTAATTGCTCAGCCATGCCCAACTCTGAGACTCCATGGACTGTAGCCTGCCAGGCTTCTCTGTATGTTGAATTTCCCAGGCAGGAATACTGGAGTGGGTTGCCATTTCCTTCTCCAGAGGAATCTTCCCAACCCAAGGATCAATCCATGGTCTCCTGCATTGCAAGCAGATTCTTTACCGTCTGACCCACCAGGAAATCCCATTAATTGTACTGGTCCTCCCCTATTCCATCTCTTCTCCCCTCCAACCTTAAGTAAACATCATACCAAATCATGTTTTATATATATATATACACATACATACATATATATAATTTTTTGTGATTTCTGGTTTTTTGTATATTACCCTTACTTTTCATGTAAAGTTCTACCCTTGGCATATTCCAATGTCATTAAAAATTTTTGAAAACATAATTTTAATGGTCATAAATAATTAACCTTTTAGGTACTCCAATTTGTATGGCCGAATTGTCCTCACCTTTTCACTAGTATTAGCTATGCTTTGGCAGAAATTTATTAGTCTTGCTTGTGTCTCTGATTGCTTCAATAATATAGAGTCATAAAGTGAATTACTGAGTCAAAGGATATCTGCACTAGTGATGTTCTTGATATCTGTTAGCAGATAGCTTTCCAGAAAGGCCAAACCATTTGGATTCTCTTAATACAATTAGTGAAGCTCTTCATTAATTTTTGCTAATTAAATTAAAATACTCTTTGATGTTTTCTTTTTACCAATTTATCTTATGAATCTCTTTCCTTTTAAATTATTGATATTACATACATAATAAAGTTGATACAAAAATCATCAATATCCAGCCTACTACTGTACTAATGTTGGAGGACAAATATAATTTCTAAAGATGGCAGGAATTAGACACTGGGACAGAGAATAAATACTCTTTTCCTAATTAGCCTAGGGTTCTCTAGCTTCTTATTTGGAGACTAGACTAGTGTGTATGGGACTAGACTTTAGCTAGTCCCATATATGCTTTGTGAGTTACTGTTCCTTGAGAAACTTGGAGCCTGACGTCACAGAGTTACTGTGAAGATATAATCGCTTTCAAAGTGTGGTATTCCTAAAGGACTCAATGTGTTAATGAAAAGATGTATCAGTAGATAATACTTAAATGACATTTGAAAATTCACCAGCTCTATCTCTTTTTAATACTATTTATTTGAAAGGGTTCAGAGATCTTTGAGAGTACTATTTCCAACATTCTGCCCTGTCTTCCTGCCCTTTTGTTTGCACTAACAAAAATTTAGCCAGATTTGATACATTTTTCTCTGAAAGGTATGTTTTGCGTCATTTCCAATTAAGTGTTTAAGTCAGCAGAATTTAGTGAATTATCATAAATGTTATTGTAAATTCAAACTGAAATGTTAGCAACAGAATTGCCATAGGGTAGCATTTAACTTATTTATTTGATCTGTGTATTTCCTAATGTCTGTGATATATATTCTTTAGAGTGATGAGCTTCCAATAGCTTCTAACTTGAATTAAAATATGATTTTGGTCTCTTTCTCGTTTTTAAATTTTGTGGTCAATACATTTAAACTAGAGGATCATTTGCTTAGTCATTTCATTTTTTGTATCAAGTAAGCAATAATTTGGGAAAATAATAAATTATACTTGTTTACTTAGGAGTCTTAGAAAGGAAACATGCATGCATTTTGTTGAAAACTGTGGCATTTAGTGGATTGAGTAATAATTTATGCTATAGTCTTTTATTACTGATGTAGAGAAGAGCTGTGTGAAAAGTAGCAGAGGCAATTAAATTTTCATGCCTACTTTAATCATATTTATAAAAACTCTTTCACTTTCCTGTAGGGTATATAATTTCTTTGAAATTGTATCTACTTGGCTTTCCATATGCTGATGGAGATACGATGGTTTCTTAGTTAACAAAGCTTAAAAGATCAATACCATTGCAGAATTCCTTTCCTATTTGTTGGCATATCACCCATTCTGATACCATGCATGTCCAACTCCTATATATTGCAGTGGTTAGTAATTAAAGCTTGTGTCAAAGGAATGATTGGTACAAACGTAGTTATGTTTTTCAAATCCTAGATCACAGACTAACTCCAATGTGTCTGAAAAGTAAAATCTTATTTTCTGTGATTACTCTAACTAAAAAAGGAATAGAAAAGGCAGGGTGAGAAAAGATTTGTGGGATTCAGAAATGAGATAGTTTGAAAGTTTCTGAGAGAAAAAAAGGCATGAAAGGAAAAGAATAATATACAGGATTTTGTAGTATGTAGAAGAAGGATAAAGGACTCTATTCTCAAAAAAGCAGAATTGTGAGATGAAATAATTATTCTGACCCAAATTATTTAATTGTCATGATGCGGCTCATTTGAATTCTACACAGACTTTAAGTGTCAGTCTCCCAGACTTCATAAGGCCTTTAGTAACCAGCCCAGCCTCTGGAAATATGATCTTTTTCTGAGATCCTAGCATCTGTTTATGTCACTCACTTGACAACTCTTCACACATTTGCATTTCTGACTTGTTTTGCCATTAAAGTATTCTATTGTCAGTTAACATTTCATACCTTAAATCTCAATCTTCTAAGTAGAATATAAATCTAGAAGATAAGCACTCTGCCCTAATTCTTGTTAAACTCTTCAGCCATAGCCACGCATCTTACATTATGGAAGATTCTCAACTTTCTAGTGATTGAGTGTAATATATACCACTGTTCACCAAATAAACTAACTCACCCTATATTAAAATCTAAAATAGCATTGAAAGAGCATGCAGACTTGGGTGAAATTTAGAAACTTTGAAACATGTAGTTCATCAGTAAGTTATTTATTTTGCTCATATGATAATCCTGAGATGGAGGACTGGTGCTTGTGAGTCAAGATAGTATCAGTATAAAGGGTGTGATAAATGGAAAAGGGGTACATGAATCAGATTATTTACATTTTAGAGATGGTGGTTCTAATGAGTACTGAACTGGAATTAATTCCAAAGTGTATCCCTTGAGCTGAAAGTGTGTGCAGTCATAATTGCAGGACTTATGATAAATTGTCTTTGCCCCAAGACACATTACAGAACTGGCACTGAGTCAAGGGAGAGTAATTGTAGGGGAACAGAAACCCGTCTGGACATCTGCTAGAAGGCACATCCTGCTGGAAGCTGAAGACGGGATCAGTTCTGGACTTGCTTTGCTGACAACTTCAACTCTCAGAAGGTTGAGGGACTAGTTGAGGTCCAGGTTGGGGGAGTATAAGGCCTGAAAGAGAGGGGAAATTGATCATATCATTTTAGAGTATATAAAAGTAAGGAAAAGGAACACAGGCGGTAAGCATATATGTACACCAGATTTTAACAGGATAGATTACAAAACGTTTACAGAAAAGCTGTTTAGATCACATGGCAAGAGATGCTAAAATGAAATTGACTATCCTGACAATTAATCATTCATTTGTTTATTCCTTGATTTAGTAAGTAAAAGCAATGATGTTAAGAGAATCTAAAGCAGCTGGTGAATTAAGACTTCAGATCTGCACTTCTTACTTTTTTGTTAGGTTAACTTGGCTGATACATCTATGACATGCTGCAGATACAATGTGTCAATGCATCTTGACTTCAGCAAGGGATTTAACAATATCTGATATTCTCTTGAAAGAAACAGAAAAGTGGTAATACTACAGTTATTATTGATGGTTTATGAGGAGGGGGCAATAATTAGCACTCTCTTCTCCACTTATCTTGTAAACAAACAGGAACTAAACAATTAAATGGTTGTATCTAAACATAATGAACTCCAGAATTAGCAGTTACCTGCCATAGATAATGCTAGACTAGAGCATGGTTTGCATGTAGGGATCATTCCAGATAAGAAGTCGTGAGATGAATGATAAGAGTAGAATTCACAGGCTTTTCCTAAGAATAAGAGAGGTAGACCTGAGTTGAGCAATCCCAATTCATCAATAGAATAAGTCACTCCTCTTCCTGTTGTCAAACATGGCGTTGATTATACACCCTGAGGAAGTAGATCAACAATTTTTCCAGATAACTCTATTCTCAGCTTCATGACAGAGGGCACCAGAACCAATCACTGCTTCTCTGGAGATTCTCTTGGTAGCTGTGTGTGCATGTGTGTTTGTGTGTATGTGTATGTATGTGCGTGTGTCTTAGTTACTCATTCATGTTCGACTCTGTGACCCCATGGACTATAGCCCACCGAGCTCCTCTGTCCATGGAATTCTCTAGGCAAGAATACTGGAATGGTTAGCCATTTCCTTTTCAAGGGGATCTTCCCAACCCAGGAATCCAACCTGGATCTCCTGCATTGCAGGCAGATTCTTTACCATCTGAGCCACCAGGGAAGCCCTGGCACCTGTAGCAGTCAGTTTTTATTTTATATTCAGAAAGCCCTGAAATGGATTAGAACAGTATATATATCAAATCAAATTCAATGACACTCTGTACCTAAAGCTGGGACTTTATTCGCAATCTATTCCCCATCTCCAGTTCAATTCAGTTCAGTCACTCAGTCATGTCTGACTCTTTGCAATTCCATGAACCGCAGCACGCCAGGCCTCCCTGTCCATCAGCAACTCCCGGAGTCCACCCAAACCCATGTCCATTGAGTCGGTGATGCCATCTAGCCATCTTATCCCCTGTCATCCCCTTCTCTTCCCTATCTTTCACCCAGCAATCTTGATTCCAGCCTGTGCTTCATCCAGCCCAGCATTTTTCATGATGTACTCTGCATATAAGTTAAATAAGCATGGTGACAATATACCGCTTCAATGTACTCCTTTTTCTATTTGGACCCAGCCTGTTGTTGCATGTCCTGTTCTAACTGTTCTTCTCCTGCCCTCAATCTTTCCCAGCATCAGGGTCTTTTCAAATGAGTCAGCTCTTCGCATCAGGTGGCCAAAGTGTTGGAGTTTCAGCTTCAACATCAGTCCTTCCAATGAACACCCAGGACAGATCTCCTTTAGGATGGACTTGTTGAATCTCCTTGAAGTTCAGGGGACTCTCAAGAGTCTTCTCCAACACCACAATTCATAAGCATCAATTCTTCAGCGCTCAGCTTTCTTTATAGTCCAACTCTCACATCCATATATGACTCATGGAAAAATCATAGCCTTGACTAGATACACCTTTGTTGACAAAGGAATGTCTCTGCTTTTTAATATGCTGTCTAGGTTGGTCATAATATTCCTTCCAAGGAGTAAGAGTCTTTTAATTTCATGGCTGCAATCACCATCTGCAGTGATTTTGGAGCCCCCCAAAATAAAGTAAGCCACTGTTTCCCCATCTATCTGCCATGAAGTGATGGGATCGGATGCCATGATCTTAGTTTTCTGAATGTTGAGCTTTAAGCCAACTTTTTTGCTCTCCTCTTTCACTTTCTTCAATAACTCTTTAGTTCTTCTTCACTTTCTGCCATAACGGTGGTGTCATCTGCATATCTGAGGTTATTGATATTTCTCCTGGCAATCTCCAGTTATGTCTATTTACATGACCACATTAAATCATTAATTAAATAATAAATTCCAAACCCAGGGATCGAGCCTGGATCTCCTGCATTGCAGGTGAATCCTTTACCATCTGAGTTACCAGGAAACCCAAATTAAACACTGAACTAAATTGCATTAAATACGAAAACTCTTGAGAAACCTTTATGCAGGTCAGGAAGCAACAGTTAGAACAGGACATGCAACAACAGGCTGGGTCCAAATAGAAAAAGGAGTACATTGAAGCTGTATATTATCACCATGCTTATTTAACTTATATGCAGAGTACATCATGAAAAATGCTGGGCTGGATGAAGCACAGGCTGGAATCAAGATTGCTGGGAGAAAGATAGGGAAGAGAAGGGGATGACAGAGGATGAGATGGTTAGATGGCATCACTGACTCAATGGACATGAGTTTGGATAAGCTCCCGGAATTGCTGATGGACAGGGGGGCCTGGCATGCTGCGGTTCATGGGGTCACAAAGAGTCAGACATGACTGAGCGGCTGAACTGAACCAACCTCTCAATAATAAAATGTCAGTAATGTAGAAATGCCCTGAATTATATCCTCACTTTATCAATTTCCAGGAAAAAGTATTCAAGTTTAAAATGTTGTATTTGGTTTCAACTGAATATCGTGAGTTAAGCACTAAATAAAATTATTTTGCCTTTGTGAATGAACAGTTCTTCAAATAAATTCTGGAAAACACCCTTTCATATTTCGTATTCTATTTAGTTTCACCCAGAAGCATTTTCCATTCACAGATAGAGTTGGGATTGTCTGTTTTTCACCTGCATGAACATTCCTTTGGGATCAACACAGTAGTTCAGTGTCAAGCCTTTCATAGATATTATTTTTAAAGAGTACAAATTGTTATCAATGCACAGAACATTTTTACAACACTGGACCTACAATCACCAAGTTTAGAAAATAATCCAGCCCTGAGCTTCTATAACAGTTATCTCCAACAAAATAATATTCCCTAAACCTAGGTCTTTATATTAATAGCAGAGTCTCAGTAGTATCTGAAGTAATTCAGTCTATATAAATTGTCCAGAATCCACTCCCTAGGAGTTTAAGTCCAAGTGCTAGAAATGTCTAAGTAAAAAATTAATTTTGGTATTATGCATAACTTATCTCTAAGAGAGACAGTGTTGCCCTTGCAAATTTTAGAAATGTGTAATGATATCGGCCTGAAACACATTTTACTCAGATGCCTTTCTTACTTAGATGCCTTTTTTACCCCTGACCTTGTTGTTGTTGATCGGTCGCCCAGTTGTGTCTGACTTTTTGCAGCCCCGTGGACGGTAGCACACCAGTCTGCCACGCCCCTCATCACCTTTTGGAGTTTGCCCACATTCGTGTTCACCGCATCAGTGATGCCGTCCAGCCATCTCATCTTCTGACGCCCTCTTCCCCTTCTGCCCTCAGTCTTTCCCAGCATCAAGGACCTTTTCAGTGAGTTGTCTGTTCATGTCAGATGACCAAAATACTGGAGCTTCAGCTTTAGCATCCCTCCTTCCAGTGAATATTCAGGGTTGATCTCCCTTAAGATTGACTGGATTGATCTTGCTGTCCAAGGGGCTCTCAGGAGTCTTCTCCAGCACCGCAGTTCGAAGGCATCAGTTCTTTGGCGTCCGGCCTTCTTTATGGTCCATCTCTCACAACTGTACACGACTGTTGTGAAGGCCATAGCCTTGACTATAAGGACCTTTGTCGACAGAGTAATGTCTCTACTTTTCAACACACTGTCTAGGTTTGCCACCACTTTCCTTCCGAGAAGCAGTCGTCTTCTGATTTCATGGCTGCAGTCACCGTCTGCAGTGATTTTAGAGCCCAGGAAGAGGAAATCTGTCCCTACGTCCATCTTTTCCCCTCTATTTGCCATACAGAAATGGGGCCAGGTGCCGTGATCTTCAGTTTTTTTTTTAATATTTAGTCTTAAGCCGGCTCTTTCACTCTCCTCCTTCACCCTCGTCAAGAGGCTCTTTAGTTCTTCTTCGCTTTCTGCCATTTTCCTCTTCACTTTCTGCCATTCCCTGACCTTATCTACACTCAAAGCCTCTTTGTTTTCACTCACCTCAGTACTAAATTCAGAGCAACTGTATTCCGCAAGTAGCTCACAGGCTAAACGGACATGAGCAGGCCTTTCCATCTTATTTTGCTACAGTTGTTATCACCACGTATCTTTATGGCATTGCTTCTTAGGAAAAATTTGTCTTTCCCGTGTTTATAGCCAATTCAGGAACAACCTGAAACCTCGCAGTGGAGAATGCCCTTGAGCCTGCATTCAAACCTCATGATGCTAAGTTCATTTGTAGGTCCCTTCTTGCTCCTAAATTAATTTTTAAATTCCACAAATATTTATTGATCATCTGTCATGTACTAGATACTTTGTACATGCTGAGATTTTAGCATAGATAAAAATATGTTGTATTCTCAATGGAGAGAAAGACTATAACCAAACAATAAACAAAGTACATAGCATGACAGATGGTAAAGAATACTGTGGAGAAAAATAACACAGGGAAGAGGGAGAGTGGTAGTGTGTGCTTGTGAGCGTCTGTGCAGAGGTGAGATATTGATTGACATTTCAAAGAAGGTGATTAGGAAAGAAGTGAAGGATGGAATTTTAGGCTAAGTAGCTAGCACTGGGTTTCCCTGGTGGCTTAGCAGTAAAGAATCTGCCAGCAATGCAGGAGACCTGGGTTCGATCCCTGGGTAGGAAAGATCCCCTGGAGGAGGGCATGCAACCCACTCTAGTATTTTTGCCTAGAGAATCTCATGGACAGAGGAGCCTGGTGAGCTGCGGTCCATAGGGTCGCACAGAGTCAGACATGACTGAAGCGACTGAGCAGCAGCAGCAGCAGCTGGAACTGGCTACCTAGGGCTAACACTAACTATTTAAAGCTTATTCAAGGTGTATTATATATATATAATATGCATGTAACTTGACTTACTGGTTGTTTAATAAAAGACAGTAATATTCTGCCCAACAATATAT
Source organism: Antilocapra americana (assembly GCA_007570785.1). Classification (NCBI taxonomy): domain Eukaryota; kingdom Metazoa; phylum Chordata; class Mammalia; order Artiodactyla; family Antilocapridae; genus Antilocapra; species Antilocapra americana. The sequence continues at coordinate 5,573,111 of ML660216.1, forward strand.
AAAGATTTTTTTCTCTTCTGTAGATTTAACTCACTGCCTTAGCTGACCTGCTTCAGAAAAGTTGCATCTTCATAGGAAGTTGCATCTTAAGTCCTCGACCCTAACTGAAGCACAGTGATCCACAACCTTGTTTGTTGGGTTACCCCATTGATTGTTTTAGCCTTAAGGAAGTGGAGGAACTTACTTAATTTGTAAATTTATTTGAAATATATAGTACATTAATAAAGACAATATTATATCCTTTATCTTCACCTTTTATTTTCCAAGTTGTTCAGAATGCCACTAGATAAGAAAGGGCTTACTGGAAACCTAACAGAGACCCCAGCAATTCAAAAAGATTTATTGTTGATTGCTACATAAGTATCCATTTCTAGAGAAAGGACTCTAAGAAGGTAATAAAGGGTTCATTTTTTTCCTTAGTCCATTTAAAATTTTTATCAACCAGGAAATAAATGTCTTGATTATGAAATTTTGAGATTTATGGGCAAACTGATAGAAGGGACATATATTGTATTAGACTAAAGGGAATTTATATGTTAAATTTTTAAATGCTAAGTATATAGAATATATTTATTTTAAATATATTTGGTATAGGGAAATAATTATATAGTTAGATATATTTTGTTAATATGAATATACCATAAGCCAATAAATTCAGGAGAACATGTTCCACAGATAAGACACATAGGAAGAAATTTAAAGTTCTTAGGAGCATTCTTGGATCAGCATAGTGAGTGAGCAAGGAAAGCTGCTTAATCATCATTGGTGGGGCACTGACTAAGACTGAAGTGTGCCAGGATCTTTCTCAGTTGCCCCAAGTTTGGGACCTACTCCTCATACAGTTTTCATACAAAGTGCAGAAATTACAGTTTAACTGCATATGATCTAAAAAGCTATACTTCAGAAGAAAGTCTAGGGAGGATATGTTTTGGAAAGGCTTAGAGCAGACAAAGGGTGATTTCACACCCTTTGAAAATAAAAGAGAGTGTTCCTAGTCTGCTAGCTAGGAATTTCTTAGGTACTCTTGATCTATTTTCTCCCAGGATACAGCCTGTAAAAATAAACCAAAGATTTCCTCTCTGTTCTGTCTTTCTACATCATTTTATGGAGGAAACTCAACTATGAAAAGCGTGTCATTATCTTGGTTGATGCTCTTGGTCATTCTCTTGATTTACCTAGAATTAATAGCAAGTAAGGCAACTCACTAGGCTTCCCAGGTGGAGCTAGTGATAAAGAATCCACCTGCCAGTGCAGGAGACAAAAGAGACATAGGTTTGTTCCCTGGGTCAGGAAGGTCCCCTGGAGGAGGGCATGGCAACCCACTCTGGTTTTCTTGCCTGGAGAATCCCATGGACAGAGGAGCCTGGCGGGCTATAGTCCATAGAGTGGCACAAAGTTGGACACGACTGAAGCAACTTAGTGCTCACCAACAAGGCAACTCACTGTCTTACTGTTCTCTTTGCCATCAAATGCCGTTGACCTGGTCAAGGGAATAGAATAGGGGCTTGATACAAATGACAATATTGAGAAAGATAACTAATAGTTATGTTAGTTGGAAGTTGAAAGGATCAAAGAGAATTTTGCACTCAAATAAGTTAAAACAACAGTAACAATAAAATATGAAAAATTAAATACAATATGAAGTTTTGAATTTAGATTAAAAAATTTACTTATAGTAGTGTTAGCTAGGGAACACTTGCTTTGATTGGAGTTCATGTGAGAAAGACCTGAAATTGTTGATTGGCTCCAACAAGTAGCATGTTTCTAAAAATAACAAGATGCTATTTTTAAAGAAAGAGAAAAAAAGGCATGTTAATTTAGAAGGCTTAAGAGGGAAATTTCTACCATATTCCACAGTAATCAGATCACATCTAGAATATTGTGTTCACTTTACATTTTAAGAAGGGCATTGAAAAACGAGGGACTAAAAACCATATTATATGAGAAAGTTTTGTCCTCTTTAGGAGACTGAGTAAGCTCCTTGAGGATAGGACTGTGTTTTGTATCTCTTAAACATGAGAACCTGGCCCTCTTCCCAGAACATTGGTATATTCCGTAAATGTCTGTCGCAAAATAATGAATGAAAAATTTGAATATTAGAATTGTTTATTTGAATATATTAGAAAAGTTTCAAACACATAACAAATTTAAAGCAGTTTTAGTGATATTAGAAGTATCACATTTAAGTTTAATGGTCCACAAATGTCCCAAGAATAATGAACTTTCTAACAACATTATAAACCTCTGGGGGAAAATGCTGTCTTAATAAAAAGTGGTTCTTCTGCTAGGTATATTCAAGGATACTAGATAACCATCTGTGTCAAAAAAGTAATAGTACTTTTGATCTCACTTTAAAGGGAAATTTGGACCAGGTAACATTTAGGATTCCTTCCAGCTCTGATAATGAGTTATTCCAATGAATCTGTTATGATCATTGATTTTCTAACATTCTGGTTTTTGTGGTTTAATACACCATTCCAAGTGCGTAGGAAAGCCAATTTATACCAGTCATGAGTCATCTATGCTGCATCAAACTGCCCTTTACATTTTAAAAATCCAAATGATTGAAATTAGCTTTTTAAAATTTTTCTATCATACCTACTTTCACAAAAGATTGAGAACAAGTACTGCATATTAGTCTATCACAGTGATTAGTCTGAGCATCATAGGTATCTTCCAACGGAGAATTAAAAGCATTATAGTAAGTAGCTGTCTTATTTTACAAAAGAACGATTTTTAGAGTTTCTCAGTAATGAACTGAAAACGACTCCATTAGCTAATAGCAAAATAATCACATTTTCCTTAAAGGAAAAAAATATTTTTAAAACATCGTTTAAGAGGAAAATGCCAGTGTTTGAATCATTTATATCTCCAGGAAGATTTAAGTACCTCTTGAAAAACTTCAAAATTATTGTCACAAACTACTTAAATGTTCAACATGAACTCCTTATACACTAAATGAAAAAGCTAACCGGATTATGTAGCATTTAGAATTTCTTAACCTAGAAGTGAGCATGTTGTGGTTTAGAATTGAAACTTGAGCTTTGTATTGATTCCCAGAATCAGGGAAAAAAAAAAAAAAAATCTTTCTTTAGCAAATTAATTCTTAAGGGGGGAAAAAAGCTACTGAAGGATTGATCTGAGTTTTATTGTAACAAGAGCCTCTAGTCATAAATGACTGGCACACAAGCAAGAGTCGATGTGTCATTTCTATTGTAATCAGCTGCTTTTATATTTCCAGGCGTCAAGGTTGACTAGATCATACCGAGTGCCGCTTGGATGTCAAAGTCATTCATTTGCTCTTCTTGAGAGCAGCACCACTGTTTCTCTTGCAACTTAGGCCTCTAACTTGGGGAAGTAATATATTCTACAGTGCGGCTATAGGGGTATTCTATGTGGGTAAAAAATTTTTTTCAAGTGCAGGTTTCAAAATTTGAAATTATTTAGCTTCTCATTTTTGCTCTTTAAGGAGTAATATGTATTAAACATCCATTCTAGTGATCTAGCTTTTAAATGACCTTTTCAGTACTCATCCTTTGTTCATTTTGATTTGCTCAGATAAATTACAACCACCTGGCCTTTTGTATTAAAGAAGGTTACATACAAAATTGACCTTTCGATTCTTACTGGGAGAGCTAGGTTCATTGTATTTGAGATTAACTGCTGTTGCTGTTTTCTGGTTATGTCTTGAATAACTTTATTTGAGGAGGTAAAGCCTATTTCTTTTGCCTGTTTGTTCCAAGCTACTTGTGACACGAGAAGAATGGGCTGTCTATGCAATACAAAAAGAAATTATGTTTAAAAAAATAATGATTTTTTTGGATCCTATTATGCCTAATGATATGTATATGTTATTTCAGTTTCTCTTAACCTTGAAAAAACCAAAATTATCCTTTGACCATCTGCTCCTTTCCACCTTGCTTAATAAAACTGAGACTTCTTTCTTTTTGTTGAACACTTTAAGCTCATATTTAAAGCCTGAGGAACTCTGGAACTTTGCATTTGCTCTTACCTCTGTCTGAAATCGGAGAAGGCAATGGCAACCCACTCCAGTACTCTTGCCTGGAAAATCCCATGGACTAAGGAGCCTGGTAGGCTGCAGTCCATGGGGTCACGAAGAGTCAGACACAACTGAGCAACTTCACTTTCACTTTTCATTTTCATGCATTGGAGAAGGAAATGGCAACCCACTCCAGTGTTCTTGGCTGGAGAATCCCAGGGACAGGGAAGCCTTCTATGGGGTCGCACAGAGTTGGACACGACTGAAGCGACTTAGCAGCAGCTGCTGCCTGAAATGTTCTTTTTGGCTTTATTTGTTCTTGTTCCATTCATGTAATATTCCACTTGTTCCCCTGCATTTTGTGGTCTCTGTTTAGTTAGGGTGAGCTCTATGGTTATGGAAATATTTTATGTCTGGTCTGAGACATTGAAAAGTCTAAGCAGGATTCACTAGTCTCTCTTCTGCTTTGACACTTAAGGAATCCCCAGGTTGAAATGGTAGAGGACTGGGGCATCTGTATTGCTAAGTTACCAGATGCAAAGTAACCTGGAGCTATAGTAGGTTATGTGAGCCAGAAATACACTTTTTTGTGTTAAACTGAGTTTTGACAATGCACACCTACTCTGACTGAGTGTTCAAGGTTTCAGGTCAAATGTGATTTCCACAGAGACCTTCTGTAAGCCTCCTGGTCTGAAACACCTTCTCTCTCCACTGTCTTTCTCCCAACCCTTATATATTTTCTGTAGCGATTTTTTTCTTTAATATTTTATTTGTTTATATATGTATATATTGAACAAACAAGACTTTTATCTGCTGTTAGCTGTGCTTTTAAGTGTCCAGAGTATTCTTCACAATTGTCGATAAGCATTTCATTTTTTGACTTTTTGTTTTTATTATCAAACAGAAGTACAAACAGAACAAAATACTGTCTTACAAAACTCTGTTGAATTTTCTGTTGCTCTTTAGAAAAGATGGTCTTGTATCAAGCGGTACCTGTGTAGATGGCTCTTCTAGGTGAATCCATCCTGCATGATTTCTTTCATCTGGACATGAGATCATCTTTGGCAAAGTCAAAGTCAGTGATGCCATCTCTGTCAATGTAGAATTAAGAATCCATATTCTAATCTTACACTTGTCCAAAGTAACCTTCAAAAGTTTTTGCAGTAGCTTTACATGTCTTCAGGTTTTAGCCTAAAAAGAAAAGATAAGGATCTGTTTCTTTCAAATCCAGGCTACTTGAATAATTCCTCCAGATCACAAGGAGTGGGTAGCCATTCCCTTCTGGGGAGGATCTTCTCAACCCAGGGGTTGAATCAGAGTCTCCTGCATTGCAGGTGGATTTTTTACCATCTGAGCCACCAGGGAGACCGATGTTTTTTTAGTAGCATGGAAATGCTTGCTACATAGAAACAAAAGACTCACCTCGTATATCTGTTCCTAGAAAAGTGTCTGGAACACAGTAGGAGCTCAGTAAAAGTTTTTTCGCCGAGTGAATGATCACAGCCAAATGTAGTCACCAAGTAAATCAAGTACTTCCTATCAAATTTTTCTAAGACGAGGCATTTATTTATTTATTTCAATGGAGAGAGCGAAGGGAAGGAATGAAAAATCTGCCTCGAATCTAAGTCTAAACTCATCAAGATTCACCCTTTGGAGCACCAAGTAAAGAAGAATTTCAGCATCTGCTTCTGTTCCTTAGGAAATTCCTTTACAAGACAGTAACAGTTGACTGAGAATTGTTTTCTTTTTAAAAAAAATATTTATTTGTTTTATTTTTTGGCTGTGTCAGGTCTTAGCTGCAGTTCATGGGCTCCAGAGAGTACAGGCTCAGTTGTTGTGGTGTATGAGCTTAGTTGCCCATGGCATGTGGGATCTTAGTTCCCCAGTCAGGGATCGAATCTGCATCCCTTGCATTGGAAGGCAGATTCTTAATCACTGGACCACCAAGGAAGTCCCTGAGAATTGTTTTCTTATTGCCACTGCATGAAGAGATGTACCACATGATGTAACAGCCATGCTTGTTTTCTCATCAGTGAATTAAATAAGACATGTTGCATGTGTAAGATAAAAGCAAGTATACGCAAGTATATCATCTGCAAAATCAAAGTTTTGCATGGAATATCAACTATTTACTGTTACTAAGTTACAGATGATATTCTTCTGAAAAAGTGTTTACATGATGGAATTCTCGATTAGTATAGTCCACAGACTCACATCAACATCAATTGCTGGTTGATGAAAATCAGCAGTTGACAATGCTGGAATATGTATAAGTATTTCATTTAGACTAGAGAGAAACGATGAACCTACTCATTCTTTCCTAATTTACTTAAAAATATTAAGAGAATTGTTGGCAAATGCTAGCAGTTTCTGGAGTGGATGTGGTAGTTTGGTAGGGAGTGAGTTTTACTTTTCTTTGTTTGCTATACATCACAAACCAGCTTTATCTCTCTAAACAAAGGGTTTGACCAAGGTCTATCCAATGATATGAATCTTAACTTATTTGATAAGCAACCTTGGAGGGTGCTGGGAGATACAGCTTTTATATTAAGAAACGTCCCATCCTTTCAATATTAAACCTAATTTGCATGAAGACTTGTAGTGATTGACATGTACAGATAGTTGTCAGGTGTTCTTTCCATTTTCTTGGCTTCAGACTTCAGTTGGGAAGAATTGTGCCATCTAAGAAATATGGTTTTGGTTTCAATGATGTTTAATTAATAATGCATCACCATGAATACATGAGGATAAGGAAGATCTGTCATACTCTTTCCTTTGACATTGCCTAAATTAACCTAAACAAAGCCACCTCAGACTTAAAATGCCCATACTCACAAAAGTTGAATATCTTTTTCTGTAATTCAGTAGAAAGCCAACTCTTGGCGATCCCATGGACTATAGCCTGCCAGGCTCCTCTGTCCATGGAATTCTCCAGGCAAGAATATTGGAGTGGGTAGCCAGCTGTTCCCTTCTCCAGGGGATCTTCCCAACCCAGGGTTTGAACCTAGGTCTCCTGCATTTCAGGTGGATTCTTTACCATCTAAACCACCAGGGAAGCCCTTTAAGACCTTATTGTATGCAAATGATGGTGATGCTACCAGCTGCATAGTTGTGCTTCTCTCTTCTTGATAATATTGAAAATTTTTAGAGTTCCATGAGATTTATTTCACATGGAAGCTATGATATCATAAAATCAGTATGAATAGATGATACTTTTAGAGTCAAGATAATTCACTACAGAGTATAGGTGACATTGCACATACAACTGTGTAAACCCCAAGCTTGAAAACACTGAGCTAGACAAAGGGAAGAAATAAAAGGAAACTTTAGAAACATATGTTTGAACTTCAAACCCGTTCTGCACTTAAGAAGTTCTTATTTAGCAAATAGGGATGTGTAGGGAATTTTAAAGTTGTCTTGCTTGCTTTTATAATTTATTCCATTCTGTTTTATTTTTAAGCATGAATATATATTGATTGATTTGTTTGTTAGAAGAATTTAAGAAAACAGTGGAGTTACATTTTGATTCTAATAGAGAGCCAATTAGTTTCTGAAGACAGTAGTAAGTTAAATTATTGAATCTACTGAAATTGGAAAAAAAATTAATAAAAGTGTCATCTTTTAGTGCTAGATTCGTAGATTCATAGATTTTTCTAGTGCTCATCTGTTTACCTGTTATAGGTCTACATAGTTGGTAGGTTAAAAAAATCTCTGGACCAGAGGATCTATAGGTCCCTTTCAAGGCTAAACTCTGTGATGACTATCTTTTGTTCATATCAGTGATGTGCTCAGTGTTATTCAGATGATAACAAAGACCTCCATTTGCGGGCATGATTTGTCTTTATCTTGACATTTTATTTTATTTTAAGGGCTTCCCTGTTAACTCAGATGGTAAAGAATCTGCCTGCCATGCAGAAGACCCAGGTTCAACCCCTGGGTCAGGAAGATCCCCTGGAGAAGGGAATGACAGCCCACTCCAGTATTCTTGCCTAGAGAATTCCATGAACAGACCATGGAGTTGCAAAGAGTCGGACACGACTGAGCAACTAACACTTTGACATTTTATACAAGAGTTTTAGTTTTAATTTGAGTTTCAGTTACTTTGAATTATATATAAAATTTTAGGAATATTCACACATACACTTTCACACATACACTGACATGAGTATGTTTTATACTGATATAATCTCTTGGCATTTTAGAGGAAATATTGAACTTTATATTTTGGAAGATTTAGAAAAATTTTCCATTTCTCCTCTCTTCCTCTCACTGGTAGTAGGCTTGATGACAGTAAAGCCGGTTTTGTTTCTGACACATGACTGCTCAAACAACAAACCAGCATACCTGAACAATATACTCTGAATGTCTGCTATGACCATTTGACAGTTAAGGACATTTTGCTTTAAAATAGTGAAGAAAAACTGAGTAAACTTGTAGCTTACAGATTTAGTTATACAAGTGATAGAATTATCATGCTTTCCTAATTCATTGATGCACTGTCCTTCCAGTAAAAAAAAAAAAAATGATCTTTTGCTGATTATACTTTATGTTGAGTTTGTGTTAATAATAGAAATACTTTTTCATGAAATGTTGCTTTATGTCTCGTTCAAGCTCCTTGTTCATTTTAGTATTTAAGCTCAGAAATAATGACTAAAGAATTTTGATTGATTGTTTTATACCTTTCCAAATCTTCGAAATAATTTATATTAAAGTATGAATGCATTATGATGACTTTATGGCAGTTTTCCTTATAATATTTACAGTATGGTGATAAAGTGAATGCAGAGAGGTAGGACACCCAGTGGTGATTTGTTGGGTCCACAGAATTGACCATTCTAAAAAAAATGAACATCCACTTACTTTTGAGCATAATGCATACATTGTAGAATATCAGAACAGTGGGACTGTGGTAGTTGCTCAGTCGTGTCTGACTGTTTACGATCCCATGGGCTGCAGCCATGGAATTTTCTAGGCAAGAATACTGGAGTGGATTGCCATTCCCTTCTGCAGGGGATTTTCCCAACCTGGATTCAAACCTAGGTCTTCCCGCATTGCAGGCAGATTCTTGACTGACTGAACCACCAGGAAAGCAGAATATCAGAGGACATATACTTTTAAATGCTTCCTCATAATTCAGTTCAGTTCAGTTCAGTCACTCAGTTGTCTTTCTTTGCGACCCCATGAACCCCAGCACACCAGGCCTCCCTGTCCATCACCAGCTCCTGGAGTCTCCCCAACTCATGTCCATTGAGTCGGTGGTGCCATCCAACTATCTCATCCTCTGTCATCCCCTTCTCCTCCTGCTCGCAGTCTTTCCCAGCATCAGGGTCTCTTCAAATGATTAAAATCACTTTAATCAAAACTTGCCTTCAGTCACATTCAGCTGATACAGATTTTTATACTTTAAGTCACTCATTCGTTGTCCATTCATCAAATAATATTGACTACAAACCAAGTGCTGAGCGAAATAAAAAACAGAAATCAACTTTTGTCTTAAAGATTTCAGGAAAGCATATGAAGGTTTGAGGAGATAGTGCCACACTAATATCATAAATAACTTGTAGGTAAGATGATTACTTCACACCTGGGATGGAGTGGAAGGGCATTTGGAGGTGTGTGGGGGGAGGCTAGATGGAACCTGAACACAGGAGGCAGGCGATACGAAGACAACTGGAAATGAGTTGGTTACTTTTTTTTAGTGTGTATGTTTTTTAAGATTATTGTCCTAAATCCATTAGAGTTTTAGCTTTAGGGGTGATTGGAAAAGTCATTAATATGAACTTTGGGGACTGATATGGTATTTGTAGTAGTATTCGTATGTGGAAGCATTTCATAAATACATTTGGTAGAATCAATGACTGTTCTCAGTTGCCATCTTTAAACATGGATTTTCATATTATTTTTAATTTCATGGTTTGTTTTGCAAAAGATTTTGAATAATAAAAAAACTATTATACATAACGAACATGCTAGTAAGAACATCCATAATTTTAGAATGTCCTTCACCGCACTGTTTACAGCAACATGATTATAATCTATTGCATTATGATCAGTTTGTTCTTTTGGCCTTTTCTTTCTGCTGAATAATTGGCAACTGCAGATTAGTTATAAAATAGATCATCTGTTATATGGCTTCTTATCTATATACAAAATGTCAAACTTCATTTTATATAAAAATCACAACCACCAAATAATTTTGGAAAGTTCTTACGGAAGTACTCTGTATTTCCTCACAATTTTTAGGTTGAGTTTTTATCATTCTTAGTCACAAATGGCAGGAAGCAGTTCCAAATTAAATTCATTTTTACCACAATCATGACATTTTCCAACTGTCTCATACATTTGCAACATTTGTTAAAAGGGAGACTAATAGAGCAAAATGTGTCACTAGTGCTGAAGAAAACGGGCTTGTGGTAATTAGAGTGCCATCTTTAAAGACAAAATTAGGGCTTGAAATTTTAACATAATAATTGCACCAATGAACTGTTACTGAGTTCTCACAATGTGCCAGATTCTGTGTCGAGCAGTGCAAATGCATTAAGTATTAGCAAAACTTCTAATTGTAATCCTCTTCCCGTTTAATAGGGAGAATAAGCCTTAGAAAAAAGGTCTCTGTAATTTGGTGATGGTGCAGTAGGTAATGGGTGGCGAAACTGGGAATCAAAACAAGTTCTCTAAGGGCTAGTTGTAGGTGTAGACAGTGTTGATAGCCCAGTTTTGCTATGAGAAAATGTGAGGCTTAGAGAGGTCTAAATAATTCAGAGACGTCTAGTACCTTAAACAGCTACTAGGTGGAAAACCTCGTATTCAAACACAGATTCTTCTGACTCTAGCATCTTAACTAAATTGCCTGTCAATATCGTCATTAAATTTCAAGGAAATTTGAGTTGTAAGCATACAATTTGAATTGTTTATGTCTCTTTTGTTCTGACACAGAGGGGGCAAAGTTCAAGAAGTAATGCATGTTAACTGGCAAAAGAAGGGACAGTTGTTAAGGACACAGCTGAGAACCAGGAATTTAGTAGCATGAGGAATCTCACTTTGGTCCATGTTATTATTTTAGGGCCATCTTATCAAAGCAAGAGTGTTTTAGGATAATTATTTTTTTTTTTTACTTTCTCTAAGTTTCCCTAGTCAGAACCATTTCATTAGGTTCCCCAAAGTCAGAAACTAGGTACACTAGCCAAAGTTCCCGAACTAATCCTCTGTTATGTGACGCAGAGTGAATTAATTTGGCTAATTCCCTGTTTGTAACCTTTACCGTACACTGTCTTGTGCTCTAATTATTTTTGTTTCACCGAATCTTGTTTTACAAACTTCAGTGTTATGGTCCTGGGCAAGATCAGTGTCTTTCCTCTTTGCAAAGAGTACTGTAGTAACATTCAGTTCTTGAAAACTCAATGCTCAGAAGACAAACTGGAATCTTTTAAAATACCTTTTTGTCCTACTAGTACACTTTTTTAAATGAATAAAACAATAAATCACTCATTTTTCTTTATTATGAGTGTAGGAGGTGGTCACAATAATACATTATTTTTCAGAGAAATCTAGTCTTTGTTAAAGATAGTGAACTTAGAATAATCATAGATTTACATTACAATCGTGGGATTGAGTTCTCATTAATTATATTTTGAAGAGCTTTTACTTTTAGATGTAGCAAAAAGGCAAGGTGAAGAAACAGAAATTGTTTATTTTTTTTAAAGTATCAGTTATAGGAGATGCCATTTATAAACTAAGGGAAACTAGTAAAACTGAAGAAACTTCAATACAAATGTTAGAAAATTGCATTAATCCAAGCTAGAATGTATCGTTTTCTTAAGGGAATTATTATGTTAACTATAACAGAGGCAGTTTGTGTATTCTTGCGTGTGTATCTGTGTGTGCATTTATGCTTTACCAGATTAAAGGAGTGTGGTGTCTTCTACACTTAGCATCCATTGGTATTTGGAGTAACATTGTTTGCCTTTTGCACAGACACAATATTCAGATCAACTGGCCTTTCCTATCGAAAGAGACACAAATAAGATTCTCTTGGCCAGCAGCTGTATTTTTATAAACAGTGCAAGTCTGAGTTTATATTAAAGTGAATAATTTGGGTGATTTAGACCGCTTTTGCTTTTTACTCTGAGTATGTTTTTAATATGTCTTCATTATGTATCTCCTAAAAATACATACAATTCAAGACCTTGAACTCTTGCTAGGTAATAGTTGCATTATTTCTGTCCCATATTTGCAAGTGGATGTTCTCTCTTTAATAATAAAAGCAAGCCCTTAAATTATGTTTGAGATGCTCATTACAAGAACACTGTCACTGCAGGGTCACAAGTGTTACAATAAAAATGTTAAATAATAAAGTGCCATCAGGTGTTAGTTTTTGTTCCTTCATCACGGAAAGGGAACTTTATGAATGATGCATCATGGTGCTCTGTACATTTACATTCAAAGACCAGTTGTTAATGTTTTAAGTTACTGCCAGTGAATCTTTAGAAATCACTGTGAAAAATGAAGCAATTCATTGTGTTCAAGGATTTTGTCTTTCTTCAGTGATTACGATTTTCTTCTCATTTGAAAGAGTATTTAATTGCATTGCTCATCTACTTTTAATATTTAATAATAATTTTATTAGCTGTGTTGAATGAGGAGGGCAAGATTTGCAATATCTAGTACTGGTCATCAATTTTTTCTTATCATGACTTAATGAATATTATAATTACAAGGGGAGGCCGAAATATAAATTAGCTGGGTACTTGGTTGGGACTTGCTGGTTTATTGTTTTTTGTTTGGGCAAAGCCAAGAAGAGAGCAAAGAGAAAAAACAAATATCAGAGTGTTTTAGAAGCCCTGGTACACCTTTTTGCAACCTACTAATCCTTTTCATTTAAATAATAAACACCATGGTTTTGAATAAAGTTAGAAACATTGACAATAAAAATTCCTGCTGGTGCTATAGCAATTGACAGGGGGGATCTTGATGACTTACAAGACTGGGTCTTGGCGGGTGTATGTTCCTTTAATCTCTATTAATGCATTTTGACAACTTTTCATTCTCTTTTCTCAATCATTTGTACTGCTGTTTGCTTTCAGCTAAGACAAAGGCATGAGTTATTTTGAGTGGAAAGGTTTGCCATACCTGTCATCATAATAGAACTTTTTACTTAAGTAGTACCTCTCACCTGAAGTTTTAAAAGTGCTTTTGAGTGCATTTCACCAGGCCTGTGAGATGGAGGGCAGGAGGCACCATACATTTAAAGTCTATAAGGAAATATAATCCAGGCCATGGGGAGAAAATAATTTTCATTTTTAGTGATCTAGGTATAATATGTATATTATATTCTCTAAATTTTAGATGCCATTTTTTCCAAAGAGGACTAGATATTGTTGAATTTAACATGCCTTAAAACCTGTCTTAAAACGAGTGCTTTTAACCCCCTCTAGCAACTGCTTCGAGAACGACAGCAGATGGCCAGCCGTCCCTTTGCGTCTGTTGATGTAGCCCTGGAAGTGGGAGCTGAACACACAGACTTTCTGCGAGGGTCATTAGAGGTAGGAACAGTGGTGGTGAAAGGGGACCGCTGTGATTTGCATATTTATATTACTTCTCTATTCTGCATCTGCTTGTGAAGCCAAACAGAGTCTGATTATCTAGAGTTGACAAGATTCAGCTACATATGTTATGCCATTTTCAAGGCACATCGTTTTAATAGTATGACATGAGCTGTAACAAAAGCCACTGGAGAATCTATTAGTCTAGGCGAGAGTGACAGACTGCTCACCTGGCACCCTTTCCCTGACAGATAGGAACTGAAGGAATTTAAGAGACAGGTACGATGGAAGAAATAAAGCATCTGTATTTAGTCCTGGGAGTGCCCAACGCCCCTCAGTTAACAGGTCACATCCATCTTTATTAACAAAGCTGACTATAAAAGGTGGGTGGAGATGAGTTGCATTTTAATTACATAGTTTTACTTTTTGAATGTTGAAGGTTGTATAATATAGGGAATATTTTTATTTTATGGCTGTATTAATACAGTATTATATTGCAAAGGGGGAAATGGAGTATGGTGAAAGAGAAATGATTATGTGTGAATAAATGTGGTATTCGGATCTTGAAATAGTGCATGACATGGTTTCTGAAAATCATGGGGGTTCCCAAAGAGCAAAAATCCACAGATTGTGATTAACAACTCATGACAGCATTCTGAGGCATAGTAATTTTATTTTATGCTGGTTTTCCAAATTTTTTGTTTTCTACATGGTAAGATGTTTAAACAGGAAGATTTAAAAATACCTTACTTACAGTTGAAATATTTTATTCACTTTTTAAAAAGTGCCCTTATGTGACTGACTTCATGTTGCTATATTTAGACTTTGCTTTTCTTTGAGGAAAGCAAGGGATGGATATAAAAATAGACTCCTCCAAATACCTAGGCACAAATATGATTGGTTTTGTCCATAAAATTTTTGGTTATTCTGACAAAAATAAAGCCAAATCAGACCTTATGATGCTATACAAAGGACAAGTTTTTAGAGACATTTCTCTAAATAAATTTTTCTTTAGCTTTTGTGTCCTTGATTTTTTACTACTCTAGATCCCAGGCTATCACAGAAGCTTAGAACATTAGATAATGTGTGGGTATATCTTCTATTGCTTAGGGAGAAGCGATTTCTAATTTCTAATTAATTTCTAATTTCTAACTTTGCAGAAAGTGCTCTAATTTCATTCTGAACCTTAATTTCAAATAACTTTAGTACAAAACTTTTAAAAGATTGAAACTCTTAACTATCTGAATCTAACTTCCTTTTTCTCTTCATCTATTTAAAGCATTGTCAAATGCTGTTAAAACTCAACTCACAAGAGAAAAACTAATGTAAATGATACATACATACATACGTAAGTCAAGATAAAACACACATGAACTTAAGGAACAAATGTAATAAACATACATAATAAATAATTTGTTTTGTAGTGTTTAAAAACTTCTAGCTCTACTTTCTTTTTATTCATATTTATTTGGTAGTCCTTTTATTCATTTATTTCTGACTTCTCTGTATCCTTTTGTTATTACTAGTTACATGAATAACTGGCGTGTCTCTATTTCTTTTGCATCACTTGTTTTCTAAAATTTAAAGTCACAGAAGAATAATACCTACCTACCTACTCCCATTTAGAAAGTTATCTGGAGAGCTGGTTCTACTTACCAATGTGTAGTTTTGTTGGCTTTTTATAAACAGCTTTATTAAACTGTAGTTCATATTACCATATAATTTACCAATTTAAACTGTGAAATTTAATGGTTTTTAGTATATCCAAAGTTGTGTAACCATCGCCAAAAATCCATTTTAGAACGTTTTCATGTTCCCCCTAAATAAACTTCTTCTCACCCCCTCTCTTATTCCCCAAGCAACATTCTCAACCCTAGACAAGCCCTAATCTACTTTTTATCCTTATATGAGTTTCCTCTAGTATATTTTCATTCCATTTCATATAAATGGAGTCATACAATATGTCGTCTTTCGTGACTAGCTTTTTTACTTAGCATTAATGTTTTCCAGTTTCATCCCACATTGTGGATGAGTATTTCATTTCTTTCTATTGCCAAATATTATTGCTATAAGAGGGGTGTCTCAGGTGGTTCAGTGATAAAGAATCTGCCTGCCAGTGAAGAGACATGAATTCAATCCCTGGGTCAGGAAGATGCCCTGAAGTGGGAAATGGCAACCCACTCTGCTATTCTTGCCTGGAAAATTCCAGGGACAGAAGATCCTGGCTTGCTACAGTCCACGGGGTCACAAAGAGCTGGACACGACTAAGCAACTGAGCATGCACACACAGATTATTGATACAGCACACTTTGTTTCTGCACTCGTCATTTGATGGACATCCTAGGCTGTTTCTGCTCTTTGAATATTTTGAAAAATGCTACTGTGAATGAGAATGTCTACAAATTTTGTTTCCATTTCGTTGGAATATGTAAATAAGAATTGAATTTCTGGGCCATCTGGTAATCTTTATTACTCGTTGAAAAGACTTTCTATCTCCACTGAATGATCTCGGGGCTCCTATTTCAAATCACATGACCATAAGTGTGAAAATTTGTTTTTATAATCAATCAGTTCAGATCAGCTCAGTCGTGTCTGACTCTTTGCAACCCCATGAACCACAGCACGCTAGACCTCGCTGTCCATCACCAACTCCCGGAGTCTACCCAAACTATCCATTGAGTCAGTGATGCCATCCAGCCATCTGATCCTCTGTGGTCCCCTTATGCTTCTGCCCTCAATCTTTCCCAGCATCAGGGTCTTTTCCAGTGAGTTAGCTCTTTGCATCAGGTAGCCAAAGTATTGGAGTTTCAGCTTCAACATCAATCCTTCCAATGAATATTCAGGACTGATTTCCTTTGGAATAGACTGGTTGGATTTCATTGCAGTCCAAGGGACTCTCAAGAGTCTTCTCCAACACCATAATTCAAAAGCATCAATTCTTCGGCATTTTATAGTACAACACTCACATCCACACATGACCACTGGAAAAACCATAGCCTTGACTAGATGGACCTTTGTTGACAAAGTAATGTCTCTGCTTTTTAATATGCTGTCTAGGTTGGTCGTAACTTTCCTTCCAAGGAGTAAACATCTTTTAATCTCATGGCTGCAGTCCCTATCTGAAGTGATTTTGGACCAAGAGAAATAAAGTCAGCCACTGTTTCCACTGCTTCCCCATCTATTTGCCATGAAGTGATGAGACCAGATGCCATGATCTTAGTTTTCTGAATGTTGAGCTTTAAGAAATGTTGAGCTTTAAAGCTTTTTAAAAGCTTTAACTTTTTCACTCTCCTCTTTTACTTTCATCAAGAGGCTCTTTAGTTCTTCACTTTCTGCCATAAGGGTGGTGTCATCTGCATATCTGAAGTTATTGATATTTTTCCCGGCAATCTTGATTCCAGCTTGTGCTTCTTCTAGCCCAGTATTTTTCATGATGTACTCTGCATATAAGTTAAATAAGCAGAGTGACAATATCCAGCCTTGACATACTCCTTTTCCTATTTGGAACCAGTCTGTTGTTCCATGTCCAGTTCTAACTGTTGCTTCCTGACCTGCACACAGGTTTCTCAAGAGGCAGGTCAAGTGGTCTGGTATTCCCATCCCTTTCAGAAATTTCCACAGTTTATTGTGATCCACACAGTCAAAGGCTTTGGCATAGTCAATAAAACAGAAATAGATGTTTTCTGGAACTCTCTTGCTTTTCTGATGATCCATCGGATGTTGGCAATTTGATCTCTGGTTCCTCTGCCTTTTCTAAATAAAGTTTGAACATCTGGAAGTTCATGGTTCACATAGTGCTGAAGCCTGGCTTGGAGAATTTCGAGCATTACTTTACTAGTGTGTGCAATGAGTGCAATTGTGCAGTAGTTTGAGCATTCTTTGGCATTGCCTTTCTTTGGGATTGGAATGAAAACCGACCTTTTCCAGTCCTGTGGCCACTGCTGAGTTTTCCAAATTTGCTGGCATATTGAGTGCAGCACTTTCACAGCATCATCTTTCAGGACTGGAAATAGCTCAAATAAAGTTCCATCACCTCCACTAGCTTTGTTGGTAGTGATGCTTCCTAAGGCCCACTTGACTTCACATTCCAGAATGTCTAGCTCTAGGTGAGTGATCACACCATCATGATTATCTGGGTCGTGAAGATCTTTTTTATGTAGTTCTTCTGTGTATTCTTGCCACCTCTTCTTAATATATTCTGTTTCTGTTAGGTCCCTACCATTTCTGTCCTTTATCGAGCCCATCTTTGCATGAAATGTTCCTTGGTATCTCTAATTTTCTTGAAGAAATATCTAGTCTTTCCCATTCTATTGTTCTTTATTTCTTTGCATTGATCGCTAAGGAAGGCTTTCTTATCTCTCCTTGCTATTCTTTGGAACTCTGCATTCAAATGGGTATATCTTTCCTTTTTGTTCAGTTTACTATTGAAGAAACTGAGACTCTGTAAGCTTAAGATCTTTGGTCTAGATCACAATTTAGTCACCAGAAGAGAATCGGGTGGGTGGCAAAAATCTAGATACAGCTTAGCAACTAAACAGCAACAACAGAGCAAGGACAGAGTTTGAATCTCAGATTGGGCCTGGAATTTCCCTTTCACAGCATTCTCAAATATGCTGATTTTAGTTCAAATTGAGAATACATTTTAGGCCCCAATGTATCTCTGAAGTACTTCTTGTTGTAAAGCTGTTTATGAGCGTAGAGTTACCTAATATGTATGTAGTACTCTTTGATTCCTGGTGTTCATGAGTAATGGAGACGGTTCAACCTATTACACTACATAAGAAAAAAGGTGACAGACACATTGTTTAAATCAAGGCCAGACACAGTGAGCATCTCTCATGTTAAGAG
The DNA here is from genome assembly GCA_007570785.1 of Antilocapra americana. Classification (NCBI taxonomy): domain Eukaryota; kingdom Metazoa; phylum Chordata; class Mammalia; order Artiodactyla; family Antilocapridae; genus Antilocapra; species Antilocapra americana. The sequence continues at coordinate 5,591,501 of ML660216.1, forward strand.
CATTGCTGGCTTTGCTCCCAGAGCAGCGTGAGCCCAGTTTTCTGCTGATGGGCACAGCCAGTAGCCTCTCCAGCATTTCATTCCTGGCCTGGCGTCTTCATGGGCAGTAGTTCCAATGGCTGGCCTGAGCATTTCCTGGGTCTCTGATTTTTTTCAGACTGTTACGGCTGTCTCGCAGTATTTCATATTTTAATTATTTTATTAAAGCTTATTCTTAGTGTTCTGATTATAAAAATAATAAATCCTCATTGTATAAAAAATGCAGAAATAATCAAAATTAAAATATTTCACCCATACATATCCACTGCTGAAACTTTCCATCCAACATTTCCTTTTCCATATATGTATGTTTATAAAATTCAAAGTATATTCTATACATGATTTTGCATCCTGTTTTTCTCATTATAATAAGAAAACTTTGTACTTCTGAGTTTGACTTTAAAATGTCCTGTCAGTTGTCCTATAATATAACATAATTTATTTGACTCTTTTAGTTTTAAATAGCTTGATTCTAATTTCACACTATTATAAATAGGGCTTATAGTTAATATTTGTACATAACTCTTGATCCTAATCTGCAGAAAGATAAACTGCTAGGTCAAAAATTGTGACCTCTTATACATCTTGATATATTGCTTACTTACTTTCCAGAAATGTCCTGTTTCAAACTACCTTTAACAAGGAATGAGAATTCCTGTTTTCCCAAAGACGATTTAAAAAGCAATTTTAAAATGATTTTGGTAATTTGATATATGAAATGTTATATTCTCCATCAGACTTCTTATTAGTGTTAATCGTAAAATCAAATATTTTCATACTGTTTTTAACCACTGTATTTCTCCTAGTGCATTTTATTAACTGTTATTCCCATGTCCTCTTCCGTTTAATGTCATCTACTAATAGTAGTTGAATTACATGAGAAATTTTTTATTAGTTACAGAAAATTTGAAAAGGTTACCTAACTTATTCAGTATCTTTCTTCATCCTTCTGTTGGAACTTTTTTGCTTAAGTCGCTTATTAAATGTTTGTAATTTTCTGTTGCAAATATTTCCCTTCTGGATATTGCTATTAAAATGTTATATTTTCTCCATTTTTTCCCTACTAATCAAACTGGTTTAGTAATATTTTCAGATATTACTCTTGCTTTATACTTATCCTAAATTTTTAAATGATCTTTGCTTCTTTGATGGCCTTCTCTTGAGTTGAAGATTTTTTTAAGTCATTATTTCCTTTTCTCCTCACCTAATATACATATTACACACTCTTTGTCCTCCTTTGGCCATTACTCTTAAAATTTTAGCAGGCATAGTTTCAATCTGAATATAATGAGCTCTTCCCTATTATAAATGAAAGGTCCTCAAGCAATTTAAACCTTGTGTTCATCTTATGTATCATAATTATCTTATTTGTCATTTTGTCACTCCTGAAATTAAACATTGTTATTATTGTTGCTGTTTTACATGATCAATATTTATTTAAATTTTCCTATGTAGTCACTATTTTCTTTGCTTACTGTTCTTTGCATTCAGAGCTTCCTTCTGAAATGTTTCCATCTGCCTATTATTTTTCTTTAAAATTCCTTTAGCACATGTCTTCAGATGACAAACTCTTAGCTTGCTGCCTTTTGCCCCCTCTTTAGTTTCCCATAAGGCCTTGGAGCATCACCATTGCTTACAATCTAAAAAATGTTTTGGAAATATACGTTATCAAGCATCTAGTTACTTTGCAGTAGGAGTGCTTTACACAAACATTTTGCTTACATGAAAATTTTTCTGGCTTTTGGCTTCCATTGTTGCATCTGAACAATCTTCTGAAAGTATAGTTGTCATCCTTTTAGAGCTAATCTAGCTTTTCTTACCAATGGTTTTTAAAATCCCTTTGTCTTTGGTATTCTGCAGTTTTATGGTGATTTTCCTAAGCATAAATTTATTTGTATTTATCCTCTTTGGCTTATTTAATGCTTTCTAGATCTAAGGATTCAGACCTTTTAAAACTTCTTTATGTTTACTTCTAAGATTTCTCAGTTATCCCTTTGAGTTTTTCTCTCCTTCATTTTCTTTATTCTCCTAAGGTACTAATTAGTTGGATATCAGATCATCTCATTATACCTTCAGAATCTCTTAATCTCTCAGTTTAGTGTTTCCCCTCTCCTCTCTTTGTGTTTCTTCTGGCTTGTTTCTTCAGAGCCTTATTATAGCTCACTAATGCTACTGCTCTCTACCCTAGCCACTGGATATCTTTAAACAAATTTTTTTTTTCATTTTTAAGTTTTATTTGGTTTTTCTTCAAATCTACTTAGCACTTTTCAAAAGTCTCTTCTTTCTAATTTTCTTGCCTCACATTTCATTCCAAGCATAATTATTATATAATATGTTGTTATAATATATTAAGTATTATTAATATAATTAATTATTATTATTAACTGTTACTTGATTGGTTTATTATATTGATTAATATAATTAGGATAATTATCAATATTTTGATATAAAATAAAAATAAAATATATTATTTTTATTTTATAATATAAAATAAAAATATTTAAATATCTGAAATCATCTTATTAAATAGATCATTTATTAAGTAGATATTTTAAAATATCATTTTAATTTCTGAAATCCTTGGAATCTAAATCTATCAGTTTCTATGGGCTCTAATTTACTGTGACTTATTTCCTTGTGACTTTCATGATCCTTGTAAACTCTTATTTGTTTGATCTCAATCTGTGGTTTCCTTAGTTCAGTTCAATTCAGTCGCTCAGTCGTGTCCAACTCTTTGCTACCCGATGAATCACAGCATGCCAGGCCTCCCTGTCCGTCACCAACTCCCAGAGTCTACCCAAACCCATGTCCATAGAGTCGGTGATGCCATCCAGCCATCTCATCCTCTGTTGTCCCCTTCTCCGCCTGCCCTCAATCCTTCCCAGCATTAGGGTCTTTTCCAATGAGTCAGCTCTTCGCATGGGGTGGCCAAAGTAGGCCTAAATAAAGACTGCTTTCCTCCAACCATTTCTTCCACGGTCCCTGGCATGGCACAGGGATCTCAAACTCAGCTTTCTTATCTTATAAATCACTTGAATCAGCTTTTATCCTCAGGGAAGCTCTGCTTTTATGTTTGCTTGCTGCTCCCTGCTCCCCTTTCCAGTTTTAACTGTTTGTCTTGGAGCACTCTCTAACTGCAGTGCTTAGCATTTGGTTATTTTGTAGTGAGAGGACCCTGCTTAAATATTATTAATAGCTTTGTCTTCAGTAGGAGCTCAGTTTCCCTGGGTACAGGTTCTCTTCTTTTTGGATTGTTGTTCTCTTGGCATTAGCTTAATTTTATTCATTTTCACTACTAAGATTCCAGTATTGACTACCTCTGAGGGGAGAGCAGGCAATAGGGTAGGGAGGGTCTCCCTACTTGTATATTGGTGTAGAAACAGTCAAGCCACCAACTTCCTACTGATCTTTTTTAACTCCCTAATGCTCAAGAACAAGGAAAACTCAGAACACATATGATGCTGTATCTTAGCCTCTTGGGGACCAGAGAGTCTAGGATGTTCTGTCAGGGACTATATTGACCTTTTTGGTGTTTACAGAGCCCTCTAGACCAAATCTCTGTAATGTCCCTGCCCTGGTCTTGATGCTGGTTTTTATGCACTTTCCCAGTTCAAAGAGGGTAGCATTCAGCAGGAGTTCCCTCAGAATTGTCACAGGACCCAAGCCCTGTTTGCACATAAATACTCATAGGCTATCGGGGCTGTTTGCCTCAAAGGAGATGATTTTCAATTAGTAGTAGAGAGAAGGAAACTGCTAAGGTCACATCTTATCACATTCTTCATAACAAATGCTTTAGAACACAAATGACTTTCTTATTTTAAGAAAATTATTTGGAGAAAATAGATTTTTATATGCACATCTTTGATTCTTGAGGTAAGGAAGTAACTGATAGTAATGCTTTTGTACTTAGTAATGATTTTTTTTTGGCATTTCCTACTATTGCCATGCCCATTTAGGTATTCCTCAGTAACAGCTCTCATTTTTCAAAATAAAAATCTTTGAAAATATACTCAGGTAGAGCAAAGTATACTAAATATTTTATTAACTAGATATCTCATGGGCATCAATTGCCAACAGTATGGAAAAAGGATTAACATAAAACGATACAAAAGTGTTACAAACAATACTTGAAGTAGCAGGTTTCCCTAGTTGCATTTAGAATTTTCGTTGTCTTTCTTTTAAAATTGTCAGACTTTACCACGACCATTTAGCAGAAAATGTTTTACAAAAAAATTTTAGAGTTTATAAGATTTAGAATTATAACAGAATTGTAATGGATTTCATGATTGAACGAAGCATGAGTTAAGAATTAAAGGTGAATGAGTCTTCAGAATTAACATGATAAGGATAGAACCCATTAACATGGGATGAGTATAATACAATACTTAAGTTACAGTAATCTGCTTGCCCCTAAATTAATATAATCAGAAGTCATAATATGTTTATGCCTGAGAAAAGTTATCTGTTTATATTTTTAATGCATAGCTTTATAAATGCTTTGGATTAACGATTAACTGTACTTGTAAGTAAAATGTATCCTTCAGAATTCACTGAGTTCAAAGCTGAGGATATATATTTATATTTTTATGCACTTTCAAAATTGAAATTTTATAAATGGAGGTTTTCATTGTGCTATTAAAACATTGGGATTATCTTACCTTAAATCACTTAAGATTAATATAAACTATGATGGAGAAGAATATAAAGATGAGAATAAATAACAACAAAAAGACAAGCCCAGTTTCACCTCATGGTGTTTGATATGATAAACAGAAACATTTACAAATACAAAAGGCTTATAACCCTGACTGCCTATATCCATATTGGCTGTCATTCAGCTGAATAATACATTACTTAAAGATACTGTCATATCATAGTTGCAGTTTTGCAAATAAGAAGTTGCTATGTAAAGTAGGCTACAGTATCATTTCATGGAAAGTCATAAATACAGTTTATCAATTCTTGAGGGCAGTGTTCCAGCTCTGACAAAAAAGATTGAATTTCTAACATCCTTACCTTTCACCTACTCTCAGATAAAACAGACAGTATATTGGACCCATCCAAAAAAAATTATGGGCAGGTTAAATTTTCTGCAACCAAGAACACACAGTATTCATGGGTATCTTTGTATAATGTCAAATGTTTCCATCACTCATTCCATCATACATAACATACTCTATGTTAGCATAGAACTAATATTAATATCAATTAATACAGATTACTCAGTAACAGTAGCATAAAGCTAGTTATATTTTTATCTTGTTTTTCTAACATTTTAGATTGTCTTGAATCATTTGTTATATATCTTATAGTGTGTAGCATTTATTTTCTGATTTTTATTAAACAGATTACCTGCTTAAATATTTTATTAGGCTATAGTTCCCTATAGCAGATGTTATTATACTAAATTTATGCCTTTGTTTAATATACTTTTTGCTTACATTTCATGTAAAATCACTTACTAATTTAATTTGTATTTCTTCCTTCTTTCCATTACATGCATTAGTAGATAATCTGATCAATTTCATATCCTCAATGGAATAACTGACTGAAAAAATTCTGTAAAATGCTGGTAAATCAAATAGAAATCTTATAAAGTATAATCCCAGATATTAGAAGTGTAGTGCTAGATATTTTATATGTAGAAATCTAAGAAACCAATAATGTTATACTTTAGCTAAGTAAACATTTTCATATGTTCTCATACTTTGCTTTCTTAGAAAATAAAATAGCACCCAAGTCAAAATTTAGGGTATTAAATCTGAAAATTTACCTTAAATCTTAATATACATTTCCATTTTAATCAAGGATTATAGTTTTAAACTTTCATAGCAGAGACCTTGGTTCATATTTATACTTTATGATTTTGTTCATATTTATTTTAGGCCTCTTTTAAGTTTTGGTTCACCAAAAAAGGCACTGGCTTAACCATTGATGAAATATAAAAATAGAGCAGACTATCAAATAAGTAGTTTATATCCAATTTTTCATGGAGAAGGGCTCATTATTACTTAGGACTTTCTCCAGCACATTTTAGGAAACAAAAGCAATACCTGAATTTATTTTTCCATATGTCATAATGGAAAGTCAATCATTGAAATTCTATAGTATAATAAATTGATTCAGTGAATATTTATTAAACTTGCTATATGCAAATTGGTACAGATGGATATAGAAAAGATACTTTCTCTACCTTCTAGGGATTTATACACTAATGGGAAAGATTTCCCGTCAGTGTATAAGACATAAACATACCATAAATATATATCATGTGTATATATATATATATATATATGTGTGTACATATATATGTATATACAAAGTGATTAATGCTAAAAGGACAAAAAACACGAAGGAGAGGAAAAAATTAAAACTCAGGGTATTGTTGAATGCTTCATGAAAAATTATAGTAGTTGTTCTTGGCTTTTAAATTGAGATAAGATGTCAGTAGGTGGAGAAAGGAGTATAACTGAGATGAAGGAAGAGGAAAGGGACCTGTGAGCTGAGAGCACAATATGAGTAAACGACAAGAGGTAGAGAAGAGTGTTGTATGTCTGTGAAGCAGTAAAAAAGTCAGAGTTAGCTGAATAAGGAAGAAATTGTGGGGTTCAAGATAGAAGATCTTGTAACATATTATGGAAGTCAATTTTAACAAGATGCTAAAGATCACACAACATTTTTTTGAGCAGAATTCAGTGATTGCTTTTAGAAAGTTTATCCTTGGCAGCATTCTGTAGCATTAATTGTTTTGAAGAGTGATTAAGATGGAGAAATAGGTTGGCAAGTTAAGCCTTAAACTAGTGTCTATCAAAATGTAAAGGAGCAAACATGTTGAAAGCTATGAAGAGGTAGAATTTACAGAATTGAATAGCTGATTAAATATAGAAATATTTCAGTTCAGTTTAGTTCAGTCGCTCAGTCATGTCCGACTCTTTGCGACCCCACGAACTGCAGCATGCCAGGCCTCCCTGTCTGTCACCAACTCCCAGAGTCTACCCAAACTCATGTCCATTGAGTCAGTGATGCCGTCCAACCATCTCATCCTCTGTCGTCCCCTTCTGCTCCTGCCCTCAATCTTTCCCAGCATCAGGGTCCAGCTCTTCTCATTAGGTGGCCAAAGTATTGGAGTTTCAGCTTCATCAGTCCTTCCAATGAACACCCAGGACTAGTCTCCTTTAGGATGGACAGGTTGGATCTCCTTGCAGTCCAAAGGACTCTCAAGAGTCTTATCCAACACCACAGTTCAAAAGCATCAATTCTTTGGTGCTCAGCTTTCTTTATAGTTCAACTATCACATGCATACATGATTACTGGAAAACCATAGCTTTGACTAGATGGACCTTTGTTGGTAAAGTAATGTCTCTGCTTTTTAATATGCTGTCTAGGTTGGTCATAACTTTTCTTCCAAGGAGCAAGCATTTTAATTTCAAGTCTAAATTCACCATCTGAAGTGATTTGAGGCCCCCCTAAATAAAGTCTGTCACTGTTTACATTGTTTCCCCATGTATTTGCCATGAAGTGCTGGGACCAGATGCCATGATCTTAGTTTTCTGAATGTTGAGTTTTAAGCCAACATTTTCACTTTTTCACTCTCATCTTTCACTTTCATCAAGAGGCTCTTGAGTTCTTCCTCACTTTCTGCCATAAGGGTGGTAACATCTGCATATCTGAGGTTATTGATATTTCTCCCGGCAATCTTGGTTCCAGCTTGTTCTTCATCCAGCCTGGCATTTCGCATGATGTACTCTGCATATAAGTTAAATAAGCAGGATAACAAAATACAGCCTAGACGTACTCCTTTCTTGATTTGGAACCAGTCTGGGAAAACTACTAGAAATGCAACCACTAGACTTTTCACGTATGACCTAAATCAAATCCCTTATAATTATACAGTGGAAGTGCAAATAGATTTAAGGGATTAGATCTGACAGACAGAGTGCCTGAAGAGCTATGGACAGAGGTTTGTGACATTGTACAGGAGGCAGTTATCAAGACCATGCCCAAGAAAAAGAAATGCAAAGTGGCAAAATGGTTATCTGAGGAGGGCTTACAAATAGCTGAGAAAAGAAGAGAAGCAAAAGGCAAAGGAGAAAAGGAAAGATGTACCCTTTGAATGCAGAGTTCCAAAAAATAGCAAGGAGAGATAAGAAAGCCTTCCCCAGAAATCAGCCATAGATATACATATATCCCCTCCCTTTTGAACCTTTGTCCCATCTCCTTCCCCAACCCACCCTTCTAGGTTGATACAGAGCCCCTCTTTGAGTTTCCTCAGTCATACGGCAAATTCATGTTGGCTATCTATTTTACCTACGGTAATGTAAATGTCTATGTGATGAATTTTGTGGAAGTAGTTTCTATTGAAGGGCAGAAACAAGACCATCAGAACTGGATTGAAGATGAGAATATGGATACAGCAAGGTAGACTACAGTTTTAAAATCTATAATGATGTAAGGAAGGAAGGAAATGAGACAGTAGTTTAAGAAATTGGCGGTTTCAAGAGAAATTTACTCTGGGAGAAACATTTTAAAGTAGACATAATGCTTCTTAGGGTCAAGGAGAAGAGAAAGCAGAAAGAGAATCAAGGAGACAGGTATAAGAAAGGTTAATTTTGTAAACATAAGACAGGATAAGAAAATGATGAGTAAAATGAACTAATTAATTTTGAGCAGTTCCATCTTTGATAACCTTTTACCTTTGATGACTGTAATTTTTTTATGGTACTTTTAGAAGTAACATCACCTGCTTAGAGTGAGCTGGGGTGTAAGGCTGAGCATTAAGAATAACACTTGCTGGAAAGGCTATGATAATTGGTGAAGAATGAAAACCAAGAGTTGTCCAAGATTCCCCCTCCTACTCTGGTCTCTGTTTTCTATCAGTCATTGAGCTCTGTCAGTTCTTCAGTGTAAGCACATCTTAAATTCATCACTTCGTCCCCACTACTGATATTCTAGTTTCAAGCCTCAAGATCGTTTCCTGATCCTATTATTACCCTCCTTCCTGGTCGCCCTCCCTCAACCTACTTCCAGACTTTTTGTCACATTGCTACGATAATCTTCTTCGTAGGGTGCAAATATTCATATCACCCTTCTCAAAATTCCCCATTGGATTCTCATTTCCTACAATGAAGATTCAAATCCCTCTGCATAAGTTACTGTATCCTACAGTCCGTTGTTCTTTCTTACTGTGTCTTTACCTGCCATCTCATGCCAATAACCAGATCCCTGCTCAATGTCCCTTGCCTCTATCTTTGTTTCTGCTGTTCACTTGTCCTAGAAGAACTTGCCTATGTGGTGGTAGAATTCAACTAATTCTTCTACTCTTAAAAAAAAAATAGAAAAAACGTTTAAATAAAAGAAGTGAATGAAAAGCATTACCTTAAGGTGACAAAAGGATTGTTGAGCAGCGGAGAAAACCCAAAGGAACTTAGCAAGAATTTTAGCATCAACAGTGACTTTGTCTTAAAGCTGGAATCAGAAGTGAGGAAAACCCCTAGTAGGGCTGACTCAGGGTTAGATATGGGAAGCTGAATACAAATAATCAAGTTAATGGGAGATGCTGGTATGAGAGCCTCTTTTGAAATTGCTGAGGGGAGTGGACAAGGAGTGTGATAGGGAATGCAAAGGTCTGAGTCTGACAGTATGGATGCTCAAGAGATACAGTTGTTATTGTCTAGTCTCTCAGTTGTGTCCGATTCTTTTGTGACCCTATGGACTGCAGCCCACCAGGCCCCTCTGCCTATAGAATTTACCAGGCAAACATATTGCGATAGGTTGCCATTTCCTTCCTGAGAGGGTCTTCTCAACCCAGGGATCAACCCAAGTCTCATTACTGCGGGTGGATTCTTCACTGCTGAGCCACTGGGGAAGCCCGATATGTGATCTAGTCATCCAGTATTACAACTTCCATAACTCACTTTAATGTACTGTAGCACACATACACACAGTGTCCCAGAATTAAAAAACAAAAAAACAAGCAAGCAAAAAAAGCTTTCTCTAGAGAAGATGGTGATTTTGAGTGAACAAATCGGAAGATGTTGAATAAACGTTGTGTTGTCCACATGCGCACATGTATCTTCATACAGGGGGAAGGCAAGCGTAAATGAGTTATGTATTCTAAATGAGTAATTACTGAGTATTATTAAACCTCTGTAGTTTTTAAACACATTTTACTTTTTTAGAGCCACTTTATGTTGACATCAAAATTAAGAAGTACAGAGACTTCTCATATGCCTGTCCACTGCCCTCCCGCACACCCTACATATGATTTTTGCTTATGACTTCTTGTGAGAATATTCACTTTTAAACCTGTATGAATTTTTGAAGTATGTATGGTATTGTGGCCCTTGAATCTCTCTTCAAAATGATACATTATGACCTCTGTGTGTATGTTTTGGGGAAATTTTAGGCAGGACATTCTCGAAACAGAATAATTTTACCTTATATAAATTACATTTCAAGAAGTCCCAGAGAACATTTTATTAAAAGTACATCAGCTATTGATGGTTCCATTTATTTGAGGAAAAAGTAGGAAGAAAATGTGCCATGCTTTAGGTACTCCAGACAATACACAGGTGTCTAAGATATCGTCAGTGCTTCAGACTATCTTAGAATTGTCTATGGAGAATGACATCAGTGTCTCCTTCTCCTCTGCCCCTGTTGCTCCTTCCTTTTTCTCCCAGATTCATCCTGTTGCTCCCCACACTCTCAGGTGTTATAATAACTCACACACATGATAATAAACCTGAAGCACCATGAGATCCCAGAGTACTTTTGGTTCATTAAAGAAAGTTTAATTTTGGTATAATTAGTAATAAAGATATTTTATTATAGTGAGATTAACATAAGATCACTCTTTCCATCATAACATTTAATTAACTAAATACCTCCAGTCTCCCACTGTGAATGAGGTATAAATGTGTGAGTACATAAATGCCTGTATAAATGCATATGCACAGTTCTTAATCACATACTGAGAGAATATATGGTTGACTTATTAATGACATATTATTTGACAATTTTTCTGTGTATTCATGAATTATCAAGGCAATATAGATGCCATAACATCAGCTATTAATTTTATGTTAGTTTATCCCATTGATTAGAAAAAAAAATTATAGAAACTTTGGAAAATACAGAAAAGTATATTATAAACATAAGATGCCTCATCCATACTCAATCAGTGCCCTCATTACCTTCTGGGTCAATTCCGTCCCTCTGCACTAAACCCCTGGCAACAGCTGATCTGATTATTTCCTTATAGTTTTGCCTTTCCTGGAAGGCCAAATAAATGGAAGCATATAGTATGTAGCCTTTGATATCTGGCTTCTTTCCATGGCATAATATTTTCAGGATCCATCCATGTCATTATAGGCGTCAGTAATGTATTCTTTTCCTGAAGAGCATTCCATTGTACGAATGCACACACTTTATTTATCCAGTCACCAGGTGATGGACATTTGGATTATTTCAAGTCTGGAACTATTGGAAATAAAATTGGCATTAACACTTTCATATACATCTTCCCTGGTGACTCAGACAGTGAAAAATCTGCCTGCAATATGGAAGACCTAGGTTCAATCTCTGGATAGGGAAGATCTCCTGGAAAAGGCATGGCAACCCACTCCATGCCTGGAGGCTTCTCTTGCCTGGAGAACTCCATGAACAGAGGAGCCTGGTGAGCTACAGTCCATAGGATCCCAAAGAGTCAGACAAGACTGTGTGACTTTCACTCACTCACTCATAGGTCTTTATATGGAAGTATGTTTTCATTTCCCTTGGGGAAATATCTATCAGTGAGATTGTTGGGTCATATGGTAAAATTATATTTAACTATTTCACAAAGTGGCTGAAGCTCCAATATTTTGGCCACCTGATGTGAAGAGATGACTCACTGGAAAAGACTGATGCTGGGAATGATTGAAAGCAAAAGGAGAAGGGGGCGGCAATAGATAGGATGGTTAGATAGCATCACCAACTCAATGGACATGAATTTATATAAACTCTGGGAAATAGTGGAGGACAGGAGACCCTGAAATCTTGCAGTCTATGTGGTCACAAAGAGTTGGACACGACTTAGTGACTGAACAAGAACAAAGTGGCTGTACCGTTTTGTCTTCCCATCAGCAACAATGATATGAAAGTTATCATTGACTTTGGATTTTCTTTTGTTTCTCTGATATGTGTATGATGGTATATCTTTGTCGTATTTGGTTTTGAGGAGACCTAAACATCTTTTAAAAATAGATGGAGCCTCTGCCTTGCATTTATAGCTATCCATATCTTCAAATATTAATTTTTCCATAACCATAATATGCATAGATATTAACTAAGAAATATTGTAAAATATAAGACTGGGAGAAGGGGGTATCTAATATATTCCAATAAAATAAGAATCCAGAAATGTGACTTTGGAAGGATATCTTCATGTAACTTTGGAAAAATATCTTCATAATACAGCTGTATCTTTCCAGCTTCCTGTGAGGCCCTCTTTAGTGAAATAACACCATTAAATAAGAAATGAAATATTAATATCACAGATTAATTTTTAAATTTTATAATAAAAAAATTTAAGCTAGATAGAAATAGATCAGTTATATTCCCCAGCTTTAGCAGTTGGTGGCTCATGGCCAATCATATATCATCTCAGCCCTGTTTTTCCCCAGCTCTACAGGTGGTTATTTTGAAGCAAATCCCAGGCATCAAAGATTAAATTTTAATTAAATCTCAGAGCTCTTGATTTATCTTATTAGTATTGAACATAACTATTTTTAAATGTTTAAATTTTAAAAATTAATTTCTGGTATTTATCTCTAAGGTTTTATCAGTCTTCTGGTTAGACCTATTTATATGTAAAGTGTGAAGTATTTGCTAGTTATGTTATTCCAAGTGTTATTTGGTAAGCTGTGGGAAATCATCATACCTGAATGGGAAGTAAAAACTCATTAAGTGAGATTGTTTTACTTTATTAGCATATTGTGTATATTGTTTCTTTGGTAGTGCTGTATAGACATTAAATTATAATAATTGCAGCTTTGCGTAATGGAAGGTGCTACTTAAGTTAACAATATACGTCATTTGCTCTATATTTTTATTTTCAGTATTATAATTTTTAAATTGCACATTGACTGTAATCCTAGGAGTACTTTCTTAATTCTTATTATAATATTGATCTAGTTTTTCTCACTGGGAATCTCAGCTGAAGTGCACAACCGGTTTTAATTCAGAATGAAAGAAAAAGAAACTTTGCATCATTAGAAATTCTGATTTTTGCCACTCTAACAAAAAAGACCATAAGCAGCATGAGATTAGTTAGATGGGAGAAATTATAACCAACCATTTTAAGAGTTACCTATGACAAACTGCAATAATGGGGGACATAACCTTGACATATTTCAGTCCAAGTATGAGTATCCATAGTTTGTTGTATTCCAGACAGTCCATTACCCAAAGATGTAAGGCCAAATTAACTTTAACGTTGCAGTCTTCACAAGATGTTCTGTAGCTAGCAATAACATTAAGATAATGCTGTTAAAATAAGAATTTCAATTATAAGGCAGATGAGACTGTGAAAAACATGACAGCCTTAATGAGCAGTAGCAGTTGGTATTCACTTTGATAAGGAACATACTTATCATAGATAGAAAGGAGACAAAATACAACCTTCAGCCTTTCATACTGTGTCATGTCACCTGCTGTTGAAATGAGCTTTGGGTTCAAATTCCAGTCTATTCATTCTTGCAGACTGCCCCTAGGATGGTGATCACCAAGTGCTTCTTAAGGGGATACTGCTTTTAGCCAAGGCATGTGTAATGAATATGACTCAAGTACAGTTTTTTTGTGTGTGGTGTTAGGCGTGTCCTGGTTTTTTACTTTACAGTGATAGAGAGAAGGGTAGTGAAGATAACCGGTGGGGTGAAGCGAGATCAGATGAGAAAAAGTCCACTGTGGTAGCGATCTGTTGTTGGTAGCCTGTCACTCTTGCAGTGGCTTTCCTTACTAGCTTTGTGAGTCAAGCTGGTGAACGAGTACGGTCATTATTCTCCTGGTGTGGTGTAACACAGAAATCTACCCCTAAGGCGTCTGACAAGGTGGAAGCACACTCTGCGGGTCCTTAAGTTTCAGTGCTGTTTTATACAATTAAGGAAGGGTAGAAGTCCATCCTGCCCAAAAGTTCACCCTGTTCATCTAATCTAGAAATCATTTGCCTAGTGTTAGTGACCCGCTCTATCATTTTTGTCCCTTGGTTGCAAATTGTTAGGTTTGTAGTTTCTTCTTGTTACTTTGGATTTTTCCATGCTTGTGCAAATGGAGATTTGTCTTTATATAACGAATAAACCTATATGATGCTTGATGCTTTTGGCTGCTTTTAAGTCGAGCTCTTTTCTGCTCTGGAAAAGCCTAACAACTATTTTGATTTTCATTTACCCTGTATGTCACTATTTATTCACCACTTATATAATTAATATAATCATTTCTCTCTATTTCTTTATAAATACATTTATCATAAAGCACTTTCATCCATATTGCTTGCTCTAGAGCATGACCAATCTTGATAGTCTTTACTACAATATGCTGTATAATACCCATAATGTTTGTGCTGTCTACTCTCATATTTACTTAATCTATCATCAAAGGGAGCATGGCTGATGCCTTTAAGTGAACCAATCGATTACACAACATTATGTTTAGCTTTCACAAGCAGAAATTTTGTTTTCTCCCTTAGGAACCTTAATTCTGGAAATAGGCATTCCATCTAGATTTGGAATGTTCATTTCTTAAATGTAAATATATTTTAGCTTGCATAATACATATTTAAAAGATAGATCTATAGAGTAACAGTAAAATGTATATGGCAATTTATTAGTGTCTATGATGATTTTAAATATAATCTCAATGAAACTGATTTAAACTACAAATATTACAGTAAATCATTCAAGAAGAACCAGAGTTCAGATGCAGAACTGATGCTCATAATCAATTAGCTAATATATTGTCTAAAAATCTAAAATATAATATATGTTATTGAAGCAACTTTGCTAAACACATCTTATACTTTTAACATATGAGAACATAGTGGATTTCAGTGACATTATTATAATAATTTAGTATTTTTTTTACCCTATTTTAGTTTCTTTCCTCATTTATCACTGGAAACAATGAACCAAGCATCTCAAAATAAGGGAAACCTACTATTTTTCCTCTCATTCATTTCCTTTCTCTCCTGTTAGTTGCACCTAGAAATACAGCATTGTCATTTCCTTGGCTTCTTTTGTCTGCAGCCTTGTGGTGGTGTCTGAACGTATAGATATATATAAATTTTAAAAATTAATAAAAATAGTCTTCACAATCTTTTAGTAAAAAAGTATAAAAAGAGTAAAAGACTTATAAAAATGTTCAGCAAAACTACTTTTATTATTTAATGTCACCTTTAAACATGTAATTAATATTCAGTCAGTTCAGTCACTCAGTCATGTCTGACTCTTTGAGACCCCATGGACTGCTGCACGCCAGGCTTCTCTGTCCATCACCAACTCCTGGAGCCTACTCAGGCTCATGTCCATCATGTCAGTGATGCCATCCAACCATCTCATCCTCTGCCACCCCCTTCTCCTCCTGCCCTCAATCTTTCCCAGCATCAGGGTCTTTTCCAATGAGTCAGTTCTTGGCATCAGGTGGCCAAAGTTTTGGAGTTTCAGCTTCAGCATTAGCTGAATATTCACAACTGATTTCCTTTAGAATGGACTGGTTGAATCTCCTTGCAGTCCAAGGGACTCTCAAGAGTCTTCTCCAACACCACAGTTCAAAAGCATCAATTCTTTGGTGCTCAGCTTTCTTTATAGTCCAGCTCTCACATACACACATGACTACTCGAAAAACCATAGCTTTGACTAGACAGACGTTTATTGGTAAAGTGATGTCTCTGCTTTTAAATATGCTGTCTAGGTTGGCAATACCTTTTCCTCCTAGGAGCAAGAGTCTTTTAATTTCATGGCTGCAGTCACCATCTGCAGTGATTTCGGAGCCCAAAAAAATAAAGTCTGTCCAGTTTCCATTGTTTCCCCATCTATTTGCCATGAAGTGACAGGACTGAATGCCATGATCTTAGTTTTCTGAATGTTGAGTTTTAAGCCAACTTTTCCACTCTCCTCACAAGAGGCTCTTTAGTTCTTCTTCACTTTCTGTCATAAGGGTGGTGTCATGTACATATCTGAGGTTATTGATATTCCTCCCGGCAATCTTGATTCCAACTTGTGCTTCCTCTAGCCCAGCATTTCTCATGATGTACCCTGCATATAAATTAAATAAGCAGGGTGACAATATGCAGCCTTGATGTACTCCTTTCCCAATTTGAAACCAGTCTGTTGTTCCATGTCCAGTTCTAACTGTTGCTTCTTGACTTGCATACGGATTTCTCAGGAGGCAGGTCAGGTGGTCTGATATTCCCATCTCTTTTAAGAGTTTTCCATAGTTTGTTATTCCACAGTCAAAGGCTTTGGCGTAGTCAAAGGCTTTGGCATAGTAATTAATATAATCACCCTCAAAATAATGTTTACGACTGATTGTTTGAAAATGTTATTTTGGCTCTCATGCACTCCGTTTGATGAAGAATAGTTTGTCATTTCATTGTGATCAAGTTTAGACCTTAGTAACATGTGCATCTCTTGGATGAATGTTGTTTTAGAATTGTAAGAGACATAAAGAGAAATGAACTCAAGGGCAAGAATGTAGTCTCTAATGCAAAGAACATTACATTTGAAGTCAGAAGACTTTTCCAGTTCTACCTTCTGATTATAGTGACCTTGAGAAAGTAGCTTAAGCATTTCTAAGCTTCATGTACCTCATTTATAAAGCCAGAGGTAAGAAATACCTTGCTGCCTAGCACTCAGAGTCCTCATTGGATTAAATAAGGTCTGCTACATTTAGATAGCAAACACAACATTACTAGCTAAACATAAAGTATTCTAGCAGAGATTTACTGTCCAACATTTTCATTTATACATTTTTAATAATGATTTATTGATTATCCTTAATGTACAAGGAACACTGCTAGAGACCAGGGAAATAAAAGTAGGTAATATAGTACCCAACTACTTCAAATTCTAGTGGGAAAAACATCGGAATGCATAATAAATATAATACTTTCATTTCAGTCATTGGCTTTAATGCTGATTGCTGAATGTTTCCTAAGAACAAGGAATCTTTATATTATTAAGATATATTATGAAAGTTTAAAAGAAAAGATCTAAAATGAAACAGAATTTAAAAACTAGATATAGATAAAATTATATGTGGAAATTTAGTATATGAAAAAAGTGGCAAATGCATCAATGGGGAAAAGATAGGCTTCTCAGTAAGTGGCCCTGGGATAACTGAAGAGCTTTATAGAAAAAGGGAAAACAGAATCTGTTCCAAATTTAATAGAATTGAATTCAACAAAGACCCAAACATTTTTAAATGGAAACAAAGAGACCAACTGTAAAAAATGGGCAAGAGATATAAACAGTTCATAGGAAAAGAAATGCAAAGAGCATAAGATAGAAAACTATGTTCAAATTCACTCATAATTATTAAAGTTAATTAAAATTCATTGAGAATACTTTCATTATTAATAAGATTGTCAAAAATCCGAATGGTTAGCAACATATTTGTAGTAGGCAGAATATTAGCCCTCAAAGATGTCTACATCCTAAACCCCAGAACTTTGCATGGGAAAAGGTACTTTGCAGGTGTGATTAAGTTAAGTATTATGAGACCTGGAGAGTATCCTGGATTATCCCATTAGACTTAATGTAATCACTAAGGGCTTTACCAGTGAAGAAGAGGCAGGAGAGTCAGTCCCAGGAGAAGATGTGATAATCAGGGAAGAGGTTAGAGTTCTGTGATCCTTGGCTTTGAAAACAGGAGGGGGCCACAAACGAGGGAATGTGGGTTGCCTCTAGTAAGAAGAAACAGATTTCTCCTCTAGAGCCTCTGGAAGGAAGACACTTGCTGACACCTTCATCTTAGCCCAGGGAGAATGATTTTTTGACTTTTGATTTCTAGAACTGTAAAGTAATGAATTTGTATTGCTTTAAATCTACTAAATTTGCAGTAATTTGTCACCATAGTAGTAGTCAAGTAGTTCAGTCCTCTAAGAGAAAGGTTTTGGAAAGCAGGCACTCTCATATCTTGTTGTAAATGCAAATTGTTCAACTGTTATGGAGAAAAGTTCAACTATGTCTACATATATGCTTGGGGCTTCCCTGGTGGCTCAGATGGTAAAGAATGACTGCAATGCTGAAGACCCAGGTTCAGTCCCCAAGTTGGGAAGATCCACTGGAGAAAGAAATGGCAACCCACTTCAGTATTTTTGCCTGGAAAATCTTCTGGACAGAGGAACCTGGTGGCCTACAGTCCATGGGGTCGCAAAGAGTTGGACATGACTCATACTTTCACTTTCTTTACATGTGTGCTTAATTTTAGATCCTGCAGACCATCTCTACCATGAAAATTATGAAAAGATATGCAGAAGGCTATTGCAGTACTACTTATAATAGTAAAAAAGACTGACAACAACTCAAATATCTATTAATAGTAGACTGGTTGAATGAAGAGTGGTCAAATGTTGTATCATGTAGTTATTTTCTTAAATTTCTATATTTTGCTATGGAATGATTTCAGGGAATATTGTTAAGTGAAAGTGGCAAGGTGGACATTGAAAGTGAAAGTCTTCCCTTGGGCTCACCAGGGAAGACTGAGCAATTTCATTGACTTGACTGACATTGAAACTACAAATAATTCTACTTTTATCAATTATCAGTTCAGTTCAGTGGCTCAGTCGTGTCCGACTCTTTGCGACCCCATGAACCGCAGCACGCCAGGACTCCCTGTCCATCACCAACTCCCAGAGTCCACCCAAACCCATGTCCATAGAGTCAGTGATGCCATCCAGCCATCTCATCCTCTTATCTTCCCCTTCTCCTTCCCGCATTCCTTCCTAGCATCAGGGTCTTTTGCAATGAGTCAACTCTTTGCATGTGTAATTTTATGTTAAATTGTATTGCAATATAAAAGCAATAATCAATATTGTTAGGTATCAAGATTTTTTAATTATCAAGGATTATAATTGTATAATATTGAGAAGTTAGAACAAAATATAAGTATTGGAGGGCAGTTACTCTACAATATTGTGTTGGCCTCTGCCACACATCAACACGAATCAGCCACGTATACATATGTCCCTCCCTCCTGAATCCTTCTCCCATCTCCTACCCCATCCCACCAGGAGACTAGTAAAACTTTGCATTCATTTAGTTGGTTATATATTCAACAGACACTTACTGAGCACCTACTATGTGCTAAACTTTGTTATAGGCACTGTGATTCAGCAGTTATTAAAACATTCAAAACCCTTGCCTTCACACAACTTACATTTTAGTGGAGATAAAAATGGCAGACAATAAATAAAAGATAAAAACTGAAAATTAATCATTAAATTTAGCCTTGTTGACCATGACAAGAGCAAACACATTTCTATCACCAAGACACTCGTAGTCTGCATAGATGGAAAGAGAAATTTCATAACCAAGTGCTATGTAGTGTGAAATATCCTATCTACTTTTTAAGAAGCCTTCATAGAGCTTGCATTATAGTAGGAACTTAATAGATAGTACTAAATGAATGTTTCCTTTATCTATAAACAGACAAAAAGTATATTAATGTTAATGTTGTAGTTATTTTGTACTCAATCATAACTATCCAACTTCTGAAATATTTATGTCTAGGAAGATTACCCTAAGTAGGTAAAGCTTACTTAAGGTAGACTAACTTAAATACTATTTGACATATCATTAGATAAGGAAGCATTTTTCTGAAAAGATGCATAAATTATAACTTATCTAGTTATCAAAGAGCACATCTACATTTTATAACCTTAAAATCATTTCAGTCATAGATTTTATAACCTTAAAAATAACTTCAATCATAAATTTTAAGTGTATTAATAACATTTAATTATGTAAGTGATATGTGTGAATAAGTATTCCACCACATGTACCATTTAGATTTATAACTCAAGATTTTACTGTAAAGAGAAAAAAATTCAGTTTGTTTTTCTCCTCTGGAGATTTTTTTAACTGCACAGTAGCATTACTCTATTAATGATAATAAAAGAAAAAAATTAAGATATTGAACTAAGAATTATCAAAAACTAGAATAAAATTAGCAGCGTTTCTAAAAGTTAATTTGCTTTTTACTTATCCCACTATAAGTACATACATTTGAAAAGAATAATACCTATATAAGCAAGATATATTATTTCTTTCCCCTTCATGGATCACAGCCTTATCATGCCATGCAAGGCTACTCAAGATGGACAGGTCACAATGAAGAGTTCTGACAAAATGTGGTCCACTGGAGGAGGAAATGGCAAATCACTCCAGTATTCTTGCTGGAAAACCCCAAGAACAGTATTAAAAGACAAAAATATGATGACAGATGATGAGCCCCACAGGTGGGTAGGTGTCCAGTATGCTGCTATGGAAGAGCAGAGGGTAATTACTAATGGCTCTGGAAAGAATGAAGCGGCTGGGCCAAAGCAGAAATGATGCTCAGTTGTGGATGTGTCTGATGCTATAAAGAACAATGTTTCATAGGAACCTGGAATATTAGCTTCATGAATCAAGGTAAATTGAATGTGGTCAAGCAGGAGATGAGAAGGTTGAAGATTGACAACTTAGGAATCAATGAACTAAAATGGACCAGAATGGGCAGATTTATTTTAGAGGACCATTGCATCTACTACTGTGGGTAAGAATCCCTTAGAAGAAATGGAGTAGCCCTCACAGTCAACAAAAGAATCTGAAATGCAGCACTTGAATGAAACTTCAGAAAAGACAGAATAATGTTGGTTCATTTTCAAAGCAAACCATTCAACATCTCAGTAATCTAAATCTATGCCCCAACCACTGATATTGAAGAAGCTGAAGTTGACCAGTTCTATGGAGAACTGCAATACCTTTTAGAACTAATACCAAAAAAAAAAAAAAGATGTCCTTTTATCATAGGAGACTGTAATGTAAAAGCAGATAATCAAGAGATACCTGGAACATCAGGCAAGTTTGGCTTTGGAGTGCAAAATGAAGCAGGAGAAAGGGTAACAGAGTTTTGTCAAGAGAACACACTGGTCATAGCAAACACCCCTTTCCAACAAAACCCAAGAGATAGCTCTACACTTGCACATCAGCAGATGGTCAATACTGAAATCAGATTGATTATGTTCTTTGCAGCTGAAGGTGGAGAAGCTCTATCTGGAGCTGACTGTGGCTCAGATCATGAGCTCCTTACTGCAAAATCACAAAATGTATGGTGATTATTCTTTTCATTTTAATTCCTTTACTAATGAAATCCCAAAGAAACAAAAATATTTACAGAACCTTGATAAATTGAAAAGTCCATGTTATGTATGGATTTGGTCAAGGACTAGGGAAAAACCTGGGCAACTCCTTCCTTCCTCTTAAGGCCATGTGATCCTAGGTGAGTTAGCTTACCAATGGCCCCATTTCTTCCTCCAGAAAATAGGGATACTAATGTCTGCTTTCATGATGTTGTGAGTGTGAAATGAGATAGATAGATGGTAAATGTTGATGTATTCAGTGGCATATTATCATCAGTAATAATAAATTTCAAGTTAACTTAATTATCAACCCTTTTATATTTCAATTCTCATAGGTTGAACATAAATATTCAGTTCAGTTCAGATCAGTCGCTCAGTCATGTCCAACTCTTTGCGACCCCATGAACCACAACACGCCAGGCCTCCCTGTCTATCACCAACTCCCAGAGTCAACCCAAACCCATGGCTATCGAGTTGATGATGCCATCCAGCCATCTCATCCTCTGTGGTCACCTTTTCCTCCCGCCCTCAATCTTTCCCAGCATCAGGGTCTTTTCCAATGAGTAAGCTCTTCGCATCAGGTGGCCAAAGTATTGGAGTTTCAGCTTCAACATCAGTCCTTCCAATGAACACCCAGGACTGATCTTCTTTAGAATAGACTGGTTGGATCTCCTTGCAGTCCAATGGACTCTCAAGAGTCTTCTCCAACACCACAGTTCAAAAGCATCAATTCTTCAGTGCTCAGCTTTCTTTATAGTCCAACTCTCACATCCAAACATGACTACTGGAAAAACCATAGCCTTGACTAGATGGACCTTTGTTGGCAAAGTAATGTCTCTGCTTTTTAATATACTGTCTCGGTTGGTCATAACTTTCCATCCAAGGAGTAAGCATCTTTTAATTTCATTGCTGCAATCACCATATGCAGTGATTTTGGAGCACAGAAAAATAAAGTCAGCCACTGTTTCCACTGTTTCCCCATCTGTCTGCCATGAAGTGATGGGACTGGATGCCATGATCTTAGTTTTCTGAATGTTGAGCTTTAAAGCCAACTTTTTTACTCTCCCCTTTCACTTCCATCAAGAGGCTCTTTAGTTCTTCTTCACTTTCTGCCTTAAGAATGGTGTCCTCTGCATATCTGAGGTTATTGATATTTTTCCTGGCAATCTTGATTCCAGCTTGTGCTTCCTCCAGCCCAGTGTTTCTCATGATGTACTTTACATATAAGTGAAATAAGCAGGGTGACAATACTTGATATACTCCTTTCCCTATTTGGAACCAGTCTGTTGTTCCATGTCCAGTTCCAACTGTTGCTTCCTGACCTGCATACAGGTTTCTCAAGAGGCTGGTCAGGTGATCTGGTATGCCCATCTCTGTAAGAATTTTCCACAGTTTATTGTGATCCACACAGTCAAAGGCTTTGGCATAGTCAATAAAGCAAAAATAGATGTTTTTCTGGAATTCTCTTGCTTTTTTGACGATCCAGTGGATGTTGGCAATTTGATCTCTGGTTCCTCTACCTTTTCTAAAACCAGCTTGAACATCTGGAATTTCATGGTTCACCTATTACTGAAGCCTGGCTTGGAGAATTTTGAGCATTACTTTACTAGCGTGTGAGATGAGCATTACGTTACTAGCAATTGTGTGCTAGTTTGAGCATTCTTTGGCATTGCCTTTCTTTGGGATTGGAATGAAAACTGACCTTTTCCAGTCCTGTGGCCACTGCTGAGTTTTCCATATTTGCTGGCATATTGAGTGTCATTCACAGTGTCATTTTTCAGGATTTGAAATAACTATAAAATAAATTGCTTCCCTACCTTTTTAAGTAGAATGCATGTAACAGAATCAATTACTTTATGAGAATCTTTTTGTTGTATCAATATAAATAAACTATTTGCATTACAGTTTAAAAATACTTTATGCAGCCTTCACAACAGCCCGCTGAGCATTTCTACTCTCTCCATCTCAGGAATTTAAAAACTGAGCTCAGGCACACCATTTTGGACATTAGCCCTCATTATTCTGTACTGTTTATGCAGGTGTTGAAGTTTTGAGCAGTTAAACTGAATGTGTCCTATCTTAGGGATATTTTGTTGTTGTTGTTTTGACTCACCTTTGTCTTTAAAGCAGGATTTCTTAACCTGGCACTATCCACATAGTGGGCTGGTGATTCGTTTTTTTGAGCACTGTAGGATGTTTAGCAGCATCCCTGTTCTCTACCTGGGGCTTCCCAGGTGGCACTAGTGGTAAACAACATGCCTGCCAAAGCAGGAGGCTTGAGACATGGGTTCAATCCCTGGGTTGGAAAGATCTCCTCTAGAAGGGCCTGGCACTCCACTCCAGTGTGGAGAAACTGGGCTGCCAACAGTCCATCGGGTCACATAAAGTTGGACACGACTGAAGCGACTTGGCATGCACACATGCACCTCTCTACCCACTAGGTGCCAGTAGCACCCCTGTTAAAGTTGTGGCAACCAAAAACCTCTCCCAGCACTGTCAAGTGTCCCCCTTGGAGGGAACCTGGAAACATCTGTGAGAACAGATGAGTAAGAGCAAATGAGAAACAGTGAGAACTACTGCTTTAAACTTTATCCAGAGTGAGGTAGGCCAGAAGCAAAAACAACAATACAGTATATTAACGCATATATATGGAATTTAGAAAGACGGTAACGAGAACCCAACATGCGAGACAGCAAAAGGAACGCAGATGTATAGAATAGACTCGTGGACTTTGTGGATGAGGGTAAGGGTGGGATGATATGGGAGAAGGGCATTGAAGCATGTTAATTGTCGTGTGTCTAATCAATCGCCAGCCCAGGATTGATGCTCGGGGCTGGTACAGCGAGATTGCCTGGTGGGGAGGGAGGAGGGAGGGGGGTTCCGGAGGGGAAGCATATGTAAACTCATGGTGATATCAGGACAATGTATGGCAAAAACAATAAAAAATAAAAATAAAAAAATAAACTTTCACACAGCAAAATTTTAATTACCCAAGTTCTGGTGAATGTGTTTTGTTTTTAGTAGAAAGTAAAGATAATGATTTTTAAGGCATTTTGTAATATAATGACTAAATATTTAAGTAAATAGAACTTTATAATTTTGAATCTATGAAATTATTCTGACAAAAGTTTACAGAAATAAAAAAGTGAATTTTAGGCAAAGGAAAATTAAATGTGTGTGTGTGTGTGTGTGTGTGTGTGTGTGTGTGTGTGTGTGTGTGTATTTCTTTCTATATACCTCATTATATATGATTTACTCAGATAATGCTTCCCACAAAATATAGCTGATTACCCTATGCTTCTTACCAAACAATTGCTAAATTTGTACTAAATATATTTGTGTTATTGGTTTTCATTGGTTTTGTTTTTAACTTTACAAATATGAATTAAATTTGAGAAGGGAAGAAGTTTGTTTATTCATTTTTGCTCTGGTACATGCCATATCATCACAAAGATTTTTTTCTATAAGTGCAAGTCATTTTCCTCCTTCCAAAAAACAGTATAAAAATGAAAAACATATTGTAATATATTAGATTGTTATTTAATTTGTAATTAAAATTATTCATAAATAATTTTAAACACTCCTAAATAATATGTCTGAATATGTCTAGAAGTCTTTAAAATGTTGAAGAAAACAATTTGTAGTGTAATTAGATTATTTATCAGGGTCTATCATTTCTTACTATCTTATTATCCTTGAGTAAAATTAAAAAAAAATAAATGTTGGATTATCATTAGTATAATTAAGGCTTTGAATTTTGAGTATCATTATTTTGAAACAAAAAGTGTTTATAATATATGTAGCATTACAATTTTTTTTTTAATTACAATTTTTTTTTTTTTAAGTCACTGTTATGTCCTACTCTTTGTGACCCCATGGACTGCAGCACACCAGACTTCCCTGTCTTTTAAGTCTTTCAGTATTTCCAAGTTTACTCAAAATCGTGTCCCTAGAGTCAGTGATGCCATCCAACCATCTCATTGTCTGTCGTCCCCTTCTCCTCCTGCTCTCAATCTTTCCCAGCAGGAGGGTCTTTTTCAGTGAGTCGGATCTTTGCATCAGGTGGCCAAAGGACTGGAGCTTTAGCTCAGCGTCAGTTCTTCCAATGAATATTCAGGGTTGATTTCCTTTAGGATTGACTGGTTTGATCTCCTTGCTCTCCAAGAAACTCTCAAGAGTGTTCTCCAACACCCCAGTTCAAAAGCATCCGTTCTTCGGTGCTCAGTCTTCTTTATGGTCCATCTCACATCCTTTCGTGACTACTGGAAAAATCATAGCTTTGACTATATGTACCTTTGTCGGCAAAATGATGTGTCTCTTTTTAATACACTGTCTGGGTTTGTCAGAGCTTTTCTTCCAAGGAGCAGACATCTTTTAATTTCATGGCTGCAGTTACCGCCCACAGTGATTTTTGAGCCAAAGAAGATAAAATCTGTCACTGTTTCTACTTTTCCCCCCATCGATTTGCCATTAAGTGATGGGACTGGATGCCATGACCTTAGTTTTTTGAGTGTTGAGTTTTAAGCCAACGTTTTCACTTCCCTCTTTCACCTTCATCAAGAAGCTATTCAGCTCCTTTTCACTTTCTGCCATTAGAATGGTATTATCTGCATATCTGAGATTGTTGATGTTTCTCCTGGCAATCTTGATTCTAACCTGTACTTCATCCAGTCTGGCATTTTGCATGATGTACTCTGCATGGAAGTTAAATAAACAGGGTAACAATATATAACCTTGATGTAATACTTTCCCAGTTTTGAACCGGTCCATTGTTCCATGTCCGGTTCTAACTGTTGCTTTTTGACCTGCATACAGGTTTTTCAGGAGACAGGTAAGGTATTTTGGTATTCTCATCTCTTTAAGACTTTTCCATGGTTTGTTGTGATCCACACAGTCAAAGGCTTTAGCATGGTCAGTGAAGCAGAAGTAGATGTTTTACTGGAATTCTCTTGCTTTCTCTATGATCCAATGGATGTTGGCAATTTGATCTCTGGTTCCTCTGCCTTTTCTAAATCCACTTTGTATATGTGCAAATTCTTGGTTTACATACTGTTGAAGCCCGCTTGACAGATTTTGAGCATTACTCTGCTAACATGTGAAATGAGCACAATTGTCTTTTAGTTTGAACATTCTTTGGCATTGCCTTTCTTTGAGATTAGCTATGAGAAAAGGAAGGGCTTCCCTGGTGGCTCAGACAGTCAAAAATCCACCTGCATTGCAGGAGACCCAGGTTTGATCCCTAGGTCTGGAAGATCCCCTGGAGAAGGGCATGGAAACCCACTCCAGTATTCTTGCCTAGTAAGCTATAGTCCATAGGGTCACACAGAGTGGGACATGACTGAAGCAACTTAGCACGCAGGCACAGAAACAGAAAGAAAAGAGTGGCCAAATTTTTGTTCTACTTGTCTGAAAGGTTATCAAGTAGTAAGTAATGCCAGCAGTACATGAAAACGACCAGTAATTCAAGAATGGATCGGACACAGTAGGGTTTGTTGTATTTTTAACTATAGAAGATTGGTCAATAGCTGTACTCAATTTGCTGTTGTTTCCCCGTGGAAAGCTCAGTTTGTTAGCTTTAGGATATGCTCAGTCAATGGATTCTTTTTTACTAAGAGAAATGATCCACAGGAAGTCCCCAGAGGAGTAAAGTCATGAGAAAACGCAGGCAGCCTTTCATGCTGAACGGCACAACCAGGGAAGTAAGTAAGACTCTGACCTATTTGAGGTAGCTTTTCAAAGACCCTGCGGTTGGAGCTCTTTTTAAAAAAAAAATCAATTCGCATTATCAAAAGAAAACTGGAAATGATCGCAAAAAGCTGTTTTTATTAGAAAAACTTCTCTTCTATTATAATAATACATTATTTGAAGTGCTTGAAATTGGCCTCAAATAATATTAACATGTATTAAAGAAGACAGTAATTACCTTTGTAAGTTTGCCTCTTTGTAGATATTCTTTGTTGTTTCCTAGTAGAACAGTTTGAGAGATGGGAAAGATACACATACTTGGGTGAGATGAGCAAAATCCCTTATTTGTTAATAGTTTGTGACCTGATTTCAAAAGAAGGTTGCAGCACCTCATGATCCATATATGTGTTAATAAGACACAAAAGCCATAAATACTTTCCCCCCATTATATATTGCTTACAATTAAAGTCCCCATTTGGGCAAATGATACTGAAGAGCAGTGTCCCTATTGACAGCATTAGGATTTTTCCCCATTATTATATTCTCCCCTATTTCCAAAAGAGGATTGAGGTGATTTTACAGTGAACAGGACAGACAGAAGCACAGCGTTTGTGGTTAATGGTGATTGTTCTTGTGGTTTCTTTATTTTTAGTAAATAGTGATTTATTCAGAGAAGACAATGGCACCCCACTCCAGTACTCTTGCCTGGAAAATCCCATGGACGGAGGAGCCTGGTGGGCCGCAGTCCATGGAGTCACTGGAAGTCAGACACGACTGAGCAACTTCACTTTCACTTTTCACTTTCATGCATTGGAGAAGGAAATGGCAACCCATTCCAGTGTTCTTGCCTGGAGAATCCCAGGGATGGGGGAGCCCGGTGGGCTGCCGTCTCTGGGGTCTCACAGAGTTGGATACAACTGAAGTGACTTAGCAGCAGCAGCAGCAGCAGTGACTTATTAGAATAAGCTTTGGAATCAAACACACTTGGTTATAAATTCTAGCTGTTTCTCTTGTTT
This sequence comes from Antilocapra americana, assembly GCA_007570785.1. NCBI lineage: Eukaryota > Metazoa > Chordata > Mammalia > Artiodactyla > Antilocapridae > Antilocapra > Antilocapra americana. The sequence continues at coordinate 5,619,614 of ML660216.1, forward strand.
GTCTTGGGTAGATTAATTCAGTTCTTTGAAGTTCATTTCCTTCAACAAAAGAGGCACATTAACGACTACCTAAGGATTGTTTCAGCCACTCTGGGAGATGGTGAAGGACAGGAAAGCGTGGTGTGCTGCATGCAGTCCATGGGGTCACAAAGAGTCGGACACAGCTGAGCAACTGAACAACAGCAAGGATTGTTGCAAATATTAAATAAACTAAGACAGGTAAAATATATAGTATAATGCCTGGATCAAAATGGGGCTCACTAATGAACATGTCTTTCCCTCAACTTTTCCCTTCCCTAAGAGTAGAAGTTTCAAGGCAGCTTACCCAGAAGGACTCTTTTCTTCCTCTTTTATCAAAGCATTTTTTAAATTGATGTATACAATATTGTGTTAGTTTCAGGTGCACAGCAAAGTGATTCAGATTGTTCCATTAAGAATCCAAGATCACGATAATGAAACAGTATCCAAGTTACATATGGAAGAAATTGTCCATTGGCAGTGTTCGGTTACTCATCAAACTTTTTTTTTGAGCATCAATTCTGTATAGTACACTTGGGTATGAACCATTGAGGACAGCATGTGGAGCTGTTGAAATGGCCCAGTCCTGACAGAAAGGACCTTCATGCTCCTTGGAAAAAGGAATGAAAGGAAACCTCAATTTCCTTCTTGCTTCCTGTCTTGATAACTCTTAGTAGATGTGTCATTAAGCCTGGGAGCTATATTCCTCCTGACTCAGACTGCAGTGATATGACCTATTCAATTTGGCAGATTAACCAGGATTTGTATGACCTCATCCACGATGGTTGGAAATGTATAGAGGAGACAGATTTATTGAATGCATAAAATCTGGTAGTTCCTAAGTAGTAATGAAAAGTTCAATATTAAGGTTTCATTGATAGGATGGTCACTTAATATGAGAAGAAACAAAGCACTGGTATAGAACTTAAAACTGAAAAAAAAATCATCAGGACTTAGGGAATTGATACCTCTATGTAATTTCTCTTGATTGTACCATAAGTTGGAGAGAAAGGGTACTTTACATCCCATCTGAAACTAAAGCCTCTCAAAAAATACTATATAAATGCTCTATAAAAGTACAGTAATTAAAATTTGCTCTATACTTAAATAAAAATAATAATAGGTTATATTTATAAATTCTAACTATGGAAAAAAATTAACTATAAACAGTTAAAGGTTAAAATAATTATTCTCTAACAGGTTTACTTTTTAACTTCTTCAATGGCTTAGAAAATGACAGATTATAATTTTTAACTCATGTGTAAATATCTTTACCTACTTTTGTTTAAATGACTGAAATATTCCTTCTCAACTTAAAAATTAGGTCTGTAGAAACACTAATACTCAAAATATAAAAATATTATATTAAAATATACTCTTTGCTTCTTTTCATAGCATAGGTATAATATGTATACCATCTCAAATTGTGAAAGTTTAAGTGAATAATCCATACAGGTTATCATAAAAATTACAATGCAATAAAAGTAATGTACTAAAATTCTTTTTTTCTTAATTGGGGTATAGTTGCTTTACGATGTTGTGTTAGTTTCTGCTACACAACGAAGTGAATCAACTGTATGTATATCCCTCCCTCTTGGACCTCCTTTCACCCGTCCCCCCATGCCACCCATCAGGGTCACCTCAGAGCACTGAACTGAGCTCCCTGCAGGTTCAACTAGCTATCCATTTTGCACATAGTTGTGTATATATGTGAAATTCTTATCAATGAGGTTTTCTTTTTTTTTTTTTTTGTATTTTCAAAACTGTAATTAGGTATTACCAAATAAAGTAATAAACAAGTCTTAATTTAGAGTGCAAAATAAAAGCACCTCATTATTTTCAAGGTGCAAAAGCAAGAAAATACAACATAAACTTATCCACATTTTTAAATAGTTGTCTGTGTGATGAGTAAATGCCATTTAAAAACACTTTCAATAGAAAAATGATTTATAAACCAGTTTACAGAAGATCAAAAAAAATCAATGTTAACACCAACTTTAGCTATAAATAACTAAAAAGAAAATTGTCCTCTCTTCTGTTTTTGCTTCAACATTTATGTCTTCTGCTCTTTGCCTTTTGGAGAAAACATTGCATTGTAAGGCTGCCGTCTTTTTGGACGAGGACAAGGATCAAGGTCTTCTTTAATGTAACCTCTTTCCATACAAGTCTGAGTAGAAGGAAAACCAACTTCCCAGAAATTCTCTGGTGTGTTGGGTGGAATGTAGCGAAATCGGTGTCTTGAGCAGGAAGCCAACTTCTTTTCTCTTTCTTCTGCTGGAAAATCTGCATAATAAATTTCACATTCCTTACATGTGTGTCCAAGCAATTTTCTTCTCTCTTCTTTTTTCCGAACCACCTCAATATGAGGAAAATTTTGTAATTCAGTCTCTCTTTCATCACCTTTAAAATACGGCTCCACAAATACTTTCTGTTTGACTTTATCTTGTTTATCACCAGGTGAGTTCGGTTTTTTTGTAGTAGTTTGCAATTCCTTCTCTTCATCTGCTACCTGGGGGAAGCTCTCTGCCAAACAGGACTCGTATTCTTCATGTGTCGTCCGATCAAACATATCTTCTAAGCTATCATTCATCTTTCTTTCTCCATTTGAACTCTCTTCTTCCTTCTGCTCTTGCTTCTTCAGTTTTAAGAGCATGGTTTCACTAATCAACGTACAGTCCATGTCCACTGTCTCTCCTGCTAATCTTGACTGACTACCATCCTTTGTATCATCTACAGTAACATCCATTTTATACTGAGAAAGGTCTGCTCCTGGATCTATACTCCACTGGATATTTTCAAAGGATACATCTTGGTTGTTTTGTAGAGATTTTGTTTTAGCAATTCTACATGGATTTAACTGAAGAACTGATGCAACTTCACATGCTGCATGGACTGATCTGGTTTTCATCTTTATAGGCTCACGAGAACCAGCACTCTTTGTGTCATCAAAAAGATTCTCTGTCTCCAAACTTTCACGTGGACGAAGAGGGATTTTAAATACTGGGTTTTCTTGCTTTATTTGTAACAATGTTTTATTATCTGGAGATTTACTCAAGGACTGGAAAAGGGACTCCTGTAAACAGGGCTCTTCTGGGGAGTCTTTGGTTAGCCCACAGCTCCCACTCAAGGCCTTCCGACTTGAGGAAGAGTCCCTTGGAATGGGCTTCAGAGCCTCATAGAGAGTCACTTGCCTAAATCTGATTTTATAGTTCTCACTTCCTTGGCTTTTCTCTTGACGTTGGATAGCTGAAAATCGATCAGACAGATCCAGAGGTTTATCCATCACATAGTCTCCATTCATGGAAGAATGACTATCCAGTGGAAAAGGAAAAGCATTTTCTTTATCAAAGGAGGCTTGGGGACAGATTACTTCATCTTCACTTTCTTCCTCAATTTTCTTCCTTTTGGTTCTGCCTCCCAGTGACTTCAGGGGTACCACATGTTTATCATTATCTTTAATGTGATCAATACTATCCTGCTCACTTAGGGGTTCACTTGTATTTTTATTTATAAGCATCTGCTTATTAGAAGATGACTGATTAGGGATCTTGTTTACTTCAGTGCCAAGAAAATGATGTGTGATAAGGGCTCCGTCTTCAGATTTTGATCTAGGTTTCTCTGGCCCAGAAGCAGAAGTGTTGCTGAGGGGCACTGTTTTCAGATGGGTTTTTTTTCCCAGTCTCTAAAAGAGAAGGGGACAAACTTGTATTCAAACCTAAACTACTTTTCACATTAGAGGTAGCTCCAAATATAGGAGATGATACCCGAGTAGTCAATTCTTCTTGAAGAGGAGTCTTTGAATCTGAAAACCTTAAATTATCTTCACTATTTCTTCTACATTCCTCAAAAGCTTGTTTTTTGTGATCTCCTTCCAGACAGTGGTAGAGCTCATCACCAAGAGGGCTCTGAGGGCCTTGAGATTCAGACTCTTCTTGAACACAAAGTCCAAGTGTTTCAGCAACTACTGTAGTTAAATTATCAGGAGGATAACTGCTTTTTCCATTTGGTTTAGCCACTGGAGCTTGACTCTGATCACAAGTGTCAGCCACTAGAATTTCACTTTCCTTAGGTTTATGTTGTGGATGAGCTGAAGACTTAGGTACTTTTCTCAATTCATGTGCACAGCCAGAGTGCTCCAGTTTAGCATGTGTTTGTTCTATGTATCGGATGCGGAGGTTTTCCTTTCTTCGTAGCCGATTAGTGCCAGAAAATGAAAAGGTTGTTATTGGTGAATCTGGAATAACATCTTCCTCAGATTCAAGATCAGTTGTTTTATGTGGTTGATCATTCTCAATTTTCTGCTGCAGCTGTTCAGAAAGCTTTTTATTTTCTTCCTGTAGAGTGTTCTTTTCATTCATAAGCTCTGTGATAAGTTTAAGATTCTGCTGCCGAATATTTTCAAACTCTTGCTGCTTCTTCTGCATATGTTCTTCAGTTACTGCACAGCGATCACATAATCCTGCTCTTAATCGATCTTCTAACACTTTAATGGTTTCATGAAGGACTTTCTGTTGCTCTCTCAGCTGTTGATTTTTGGTGAAGAATTCTTCTAGTCTTTGTGCATCTAAAATTCGTTCCTTTTTCAGTTTGCTTACTTTTACTTGTAAACCTTGTACTTCCTTATCATGATACTCCTTCAGTTTTGTCCAAAGATCCTTGAAATCATTAGATACATCTGCAGAACTAGGGCTTCCACAACTGCTTCCTGAGAGGTTCATCTTGCCTAATATGCTCCACGCTTCTACTGGTTAATGTTTCCTGTTACATTATATAGGTCTGAAGTTGCCTTTGGCCAGTTTAAATACAGCTTACAAGACGGCCTCGAGATTCTCCAGAGCGCCCAGCTGGGAAGAAGGCACGCTCTGAGACCGGAACGTCTGAGGCGGCCGTCTGCTTTTCTCCTCGCTCCCTCACTAGCCTACCGAACTGGCGGCGGCCAAGCCGCCCCCTCGGGGCAGCCCGCGCTTTCCCGGGCTGGGGGAGGGCTCAATGAGGTTTTCTTAGGTTTCACATATACATTTTAATCCTATAACTGTGTACAATTTGTATCAAAGTTTAGGGGTTATTAATTTATTTACTAATGTATTTATTTATCACTCAAATATAGTTCTTAAACAGCTATCATAGGTCTGGCATTTTGCTAAGGCTGTACATGGAAAGATTAGTGAAACTTGGGCCTTGGCCCTGAGACACTCAGAGTCTATTGAGGAAGAGACAAGAAGCTTGACTTGTGAAATACCAATAAAAGGTACGTATTCTCTAGGGACAGAGAGAAAGGAGGAACAGATATGATCAGAGAGGAAGAGGAGTAATTGTTTCAATAAAGGGGCAATATGTGAGCAGGACTTTGGTGACAGGGGAGAGGGGGCAAGTAAGAGTTCCCCCGAAGAAGACAGACCTTACCAAAACCTGGTCAAGAGGAGGCACGGTATGGTTGGCCAAGCAGCAGCGTGGTCCAAGAGAAATGGTGAGAGCCGAAGGAGGAGAGCAGCGGATGGTCAGAGAGTCTGAATTCTGTAGGTCCCGGAGAACTGGGGAAGATTTTAACGCACAATCCATCTGTATTCTGGATCAATCCTCCTGGTGGTATTATGGGAAATAAATTAGAAGAAAAAGATGGAAGACAGAGAAAGATATTAGGAAGCTATTAAGTCAGAAAAGAAATAGGAATGCGTGCGTGCCAAGTTGCTTCAGTCGTGTCCAATTCTTTGCCATCCCATGGACTGTAGCTGGCCAGGCTCCTCTGTCCATGGGATTTTCCAGGCAAGAATACTGGAGTGGGTTGCCATTTCCTCCTCCAGGGGATCTTCCCAACCCAGAGATCAAGCCAGTGTCTCTTATGTCTCTCTTGCATTGCCAGGCAGGCTCTTTAACACCAGCGCTACTTGGGAAGCCAAGAGTAAATTAAGGCTATTCAGTTCATTCATTTATCTAACAAATATCTGATTTCCCATTGTATATCAGATACTGTTCTAGGCACTAGAGATTCAGCATTGAAAAAAACACAAAATTCCTATGTAGGAAAAGTTTCAGACATCCTTTTCCCAACCGAGTTGCTCATCCAGGATGATTTCTAAGTAAAACTTTGTTTTGTGTTGTGGATTTAAAAAATTGAGAAAGTGTGTGCATGTTTGGTGTATGTGTTATATGTATATGTAGAGAGATAGATAATATATGCATGCATATATAAACATCCATTATGTATATATACATGTATACATACATGTGTATATTTTAAAAATCTTATATAGCATGAAGATACTTTTAGAAAATATCGCATTAAATATTGTTTTAACAGATATTAAATACCTGTTATATAACATTCGTACTCAAAATTCAGGGCTTCCCTGGTGGCTCAGATGGTAAAGAATCTGCCTGCAATGCAGGAGACCTGGGTTCAATTCCTGGATCGGAAAGATCCCCTGGAGTCTTGCCTGGAGAATTCCATGGAGAATTCCATGGACAGAGGAGCCTGTCGCAAAGAGTCAGACATGGCTGAGCAACTAACATTATCACTTTTCATTCAAACTTCAAAAGGTACTAAAGAAGATATAGTGAAAATGAAATTTAAACCACTTTGACTATAACTTAACTATTCATCTTCTGACATACAGTTAGATGTTTTTCAGCTTGTTTCGACTCTAGCTCTTTCTAGCAGTCTTACAGTGAATATTCTTGTCCATCTCTCCTTATTAACATTCCCCCACTTATCCCTAGATCCTAAAGCATCATCTAATTCTTTTGTTCCCTTGTTTTATTGTCAGTCCCTACTCCAACCCCACAATATCACATTAGCTCCGAAAGGCAGAGGTGTTTCTTTGATTTTTTTCTCTCTTGTACTCCTGCTGTTTCTGTTCAGTTGCTAAGTTCTGTCTGACTCTTTGCGACCTCATAAACTGTAGCACATCAGGCTCCTCTGTCCTCCGCCACTATATCCCAGAGTTTGCTCAAATTCATGTCTGTTGAGTCTGTGATGCTATCTAATCATCTCATCCTCTGCTGCCCCCTTCTTTTGCCATCAGTCTTTCCCAGCATCAGGGTCTTTACCAATAAGCTGGCTCTCCACATCAAGTGGTCAGAGTATTGAAGCTTCAGCTTCAGCATCAGTCCTTCCAATGAATATTCAGTGTTGATTTCCTTTAGGGTTGACTGGTTTGATCTCTTTGCTATTTTCCTAGCTCAATTTAATATTTGTTGCAGAAATGAATTTTGTACATGTATGACTGTATCTTGGAAGATATGGTAGAAGTAGAATTACTAGTTCAAGAGGACCATGCATTTATAATTTGACACGTATTGCCAACTTGACCTTTATAGAGCAAGATATCTTAACCTTGGTGCTATAGTCATTTTCAACCCTATAATTCTTTACTGTGGAGTACTGTGTGTTGTACGCTGTTTATCAGCATCACTGGCCTCTAACCACTAGATGCTACTAATATTCCCATGTAATAACGAATTGTAATGTCTCCAGACTTCACAAGTGTTCCCCTGTTAAGAAGTACAACTATAAATGTTATGCTAGCTTAGATGCCCACCCAAAATCATGACAATTCCTGTTTGCCACAGCCTTATCAATACTGTATAAAGTTTTAGCAAACATTTTGCTCTTGGAAATCTGATGATGAAAACTATTATCTCACGGTTTTAGTTTACATATGAAGTCATATATAAATTTTATTAAAAGCATTTTAATAAAACTTTGGTATAATGAATCCCTGACATTGTACTCTGTAATGATGAAGCTAAGGTTGTTTTTCTATCATAGAGGTAAAGTGATAGTGACTGTGTGAAATCTGAAATCATCTGAAAAAAAATGCCATGTGCCTCTGTTAAGATACCTAGGTTTTACAAATTTTTTCTTCCCTGCCAACTGTTATGACTTCATCGATTGAATCATCTCTAAAATTATACAGGTTTGTAGTACACTTGTCCTAACTGAGCAAGTCTCCAATAAACTCATTCATTCATTTGATTCATTTGAGAGTAGGTCTTAATTAATGAATAAATTTTGAATTCAAAAGACTTAGATTTGAATGCAGGTCTTCCTAATTGCTCGTTAAGCTGTCTTGGGGAAGTCACATAAACTCTGAGCTTCAATTTACTCATATAAAATTGGAGGACAATAACATTTGCTCTCTTTACATCACTGAGTTACTGTAAGAATTCATTTTTCAAAGTGTGAAGCCTTTCACAATTGCAAGAGCTTAGGATAATTATATGAAGGTTTTATGACCACTGCTTTACCTATGACTCATAGTGTCCCAAGGGTTTATCTCTCCTCAGTACTTTAGTAATCCCTTCAAACTGTTCTCATTTATTTACTCAACATTGATGTTTTATACCCTTACCATACCTTTTCTCTAACTCTGTAATTTTTAAACCATTGCAATACAGTTTTCCTCCTAACTGAGCAAATATCTTATAGACTCATTCATTCATTTAATGTTTTGATACATTAAACACAATTATCTTTCCCTGAATTGGCTTTCCTTTCCAACAGCTCCATTTTGATTTATGCCATTGTTAATCTAGCCTTGAGAGTAGGAACTTTGCAGTCGTCTATCTTGCTTGCACTCCCTCCCGTAGATCCTGCGTGCCTTGACCAGACTTAGATAGAGTACCACCTTTTTCAGGCTTCCCTGTTGTCTTAGGGGTAAAGAATCCGCCTGCCAATGCAGGAGATGCGGATTTGATCCCTGGGTTGGGAAGATCCCCTGGAGAAGGAAATGGCAACCTACTCCAGTATGTCTGGGAAATCCCATGGACATAGGAGCCTAGAGGGTATGGTCCATGGGGTCGCAAGGAGTTGGACCCAACATAGTGATAAAAACAACAAAAACAAAAAGCCACCTTTTCCAGTTCCTTCCTGTTGGCTGCCACCTTAAATCCAAAGTGTTTCTACTAACGCTAGTCATTGCCCTCACCAATTCGGTCTTCTAACTACTTTTCCTTTCTTTGTGCCAAGCTCATTCCTACATCTGTGGGGTTTTGTTCATAATATTCTCTGCCTTAGAATTTTCTCTGTTCTTTCACCTATCAACCAGAGCCATCTTTCAAGACCTACGTCATTCCCATTGCTCTGCGTTATCCTTTTCTCTACAGTTAGCTTATCTGATCTCTTAACTCAGTCTTCTTGACCAGTTTCCCTGAATGTATCATAGAGGGTCTGAGTCCTGGCTGTACATCAGAATCACCTCAGGAAGGTTCTGTTTGTTATTGTGATATCTAATCCATCTCCAGGACCACGCTTGTAGACTCTAGTTCTGGGTGGAGTTTAGTGACTATAGTTTTGACACAGTGGTTTGAACATTCTCATGGATGTATTAAGCATTTCGTTTTTCTTTCCTAACCAAGGATTTATAACTACCTTGGTGTTGAAAATGATAACTTCTTTCCGTCAGTAATTGATCATTTGACTTATAGTTTTTTGTTTTGTTTTTTTTTTTTAATTTTCTTTACTTTATTGTGTTGGTTTTGCCATACAATGATATGAAACCACCATGGGTTTACAGTTTAAATACTCTTTTTTTCTTATTCATTTTTAGTTCCTTATTTATTTTCTTTCTCATTTCATATTTATTTTTTGCAAAGTCTTTTTTGTTTTGTTTGCATCCTACCTCTCCCAATTTCTGGCTGCATGGCTTTGTTTAAATTACCTATTCTCTGTTGGCCTCATGTATCTCCATAGGTATAATGAGAATGATAACATCTATATTTCTAAATGTGATGAAAGATAGACCTAAGATAGATAATTCATCTATCATAGCTAAACAGTTGATAAATAGTGAATGCTTCTGTTAATATTAATATTATGTATCCTCTCTGCTCTTCTGGAGATGTTGGGACCCCCTTTTCCTTCTTGCTTTAGGAGTCATTAGTTTCTGACATGGTAGATTTGCTTGGAATTAAGAAGACTAAAGATCTAGGCCCTATCATATCACTGCAGTTTTTATATCTTTTAAATCTAATTACATTTTCTTATTTTAAGAAGCAAATGAGTGTCCTATTTCTGATCATCCATTCATTGCCTATTCCCTTGGCTATAAGAGAATGTGCAACATTATAGATTTTTCTTGCCAGCAGCAATTCTAAGCCATGAATATTGTAAGCTTGTGCCTCCTAGTCTCTTCTCCTGACCCTGTCTAGTGGCTGTTTCTTCCTTCTAGCTGCACTTCAAAAGAAGACTTTTGTTTGTTAATTTTAGCTCACTTTTGTTTTATAGTTTATAGGTATTCCATTTAATTTTTAAATTAAGATAATAATAATTTATTCTATTAAATTTAGACTCATAGTATTTATTATATTCTTGTGAGAATTGCAAGAAAATATAAAGCACTTTGTCTCCCACAGGGGAAAAAAAGTTGCTACATAAATTACATTTGCTAATTAAGTTCTATCTTAAATGAGTTGTTTTCATATTTTTCTTTGCTTACTGATGAAAAAATGGAAATCTTATTTTTAAATATGAAGTATAGACATATGGCAAAGTGATATTAGTTAGTGACTTTTCTCTGATAAATTAGATGAAAATAATAACAAAGGAATTAACCAAAGTAGCACCCTGTCAACCATAAGATAGGAGAAAATGTTCAGAGCAACTAAATGAAGGATATTGTTTCTTCAACCATGGATATTTACACTGGTTTTTCAGGTTCAAAGTTGTATAAGTAATATATGAAGGCCATCTGCTTCTACACTATAGCTAGAAACTGTACAGGTGACTTTGGAATACCTGTTAATCATGCTGGGCTATTCACATAAATAGTAAAACCTAAAGAAACAGCACGACTAAACAGTGCACATTTGCAGTTCCCAAACTATTTGTAGCTGAAATTTACACAGATGTCAGCAAGACTGAGGGCTCAGAATTAAAATGAAAGTGCTTGAAACATTTTGTGAATGACCCTTCTTACAGTAGATTTATGGGGTTAGACAAATGTATGTTCGATTCTCATCTCCTCTGTTATATGAATATATTGGTACTCATGGCATCAAATTGCTGAAAGGATTGAATTAGCGTGAGGCCGGCCACATAGTTAGCTCTCTATAGTAATTTAAGAAGATGCTGTGGTGAGAGGAGTAGCCCTGACTGCAGTCATTCTCAAGAGGTTTTATTACTTTTTACTTATGCGTTATTGTGGGCTTCAAGTGAGATTCAAGGGGGTCAGAAAAAGAGTTCCTTGGTTAGATCAGTCTTGGATATCACTGACTTCAAAGTTAGCCACATCCGGTTTTATATTCCGGGGCCAAATTACTTAAACTTCTCTGAACTCAGTTTCCTTGTTAATGAAATAAAAATAAATAGTAGCCTCATAGGGTGGTCCTTGAGGATTCAGTGAGACCATCCACATAAAGGGCTTTCCAGTGCCTGGTACAAATTATTAGACTCAATAAGTAGTAGCTCTTATTACTCATATTCTTGCTACTAAATAGTGTCTGCATGTCTTTAAACACTATGAAAAAGTCAAACACCTATAGCCCAGTGTGGATTGACTTTGAAACTGATGAACATTAAGCCAAAAGTCTCCATTTTTGCACAGGCCTCTTCCAAAGATTCATGCTTACTTCTGTCTTCTCGATTTTATATTCTTTTTCTTAAAGAATGCCTCCTAAACGCCAAGGCTCCAGTGAAACCTGGATCTAAGTTTTGCTGCCCTGAAGGTTTTGTTGTTGTTCTTGCTTTATAACTGAAACATTTGAAGGAAATTCTTTCTAAGGAAGTCCAAGTGTTGATCCCATTTAATGAACACCTTGATTGATATTAAGTTCCTATTTTAAACCCAAATATCATAAATTTTGTGTTGTACATTCAACTTCTTCAAAGTGATGCCGCAAGTAAAAATGACATGTTTAGCAGTGGAAATTAGAGGTAACTTGAATCGGCAGTGAAACTCAAAAGAAATGTCATCAGTGGTATGGAATAGTCTTGTTTTTGTTTTTTTAATCTGTGCTATGTGCATTTTTAGGCACACATGCCCTTTAAAGTTTTTATTTTTTGGCTGTTCTAGGTCTTTGTTGCCTTGTGTGGGCTTTCTCTAGTTGCAGTAAGTGGAGGTACTCTTCGCTACAGTGTTTGGGCTTCTCATTGCAGTAGCTTCTCTTGTTGTAGAGCGCAGGCTCTAGATTCAGTAATTGAGGGCTCTTTAGTTGCAGCTCACAGAATCTAGAATGAGGGCTCAGTAGTTCTGGTACACAGGCTTAGTCGCTCCACAGCATATGGAATCTTCCTGGACCAGGAATCAAACCCACGTCCCCTGCCCTGGAAGGCAGATTCCTATCCACTGGCCCTACAGGGAAGTCCCTGTCTAATTTTGTATACTTGATGTTTCCTAAGCTGTTTTTCCTTAAAGAAGGGAAAATAGTTTTAACAGATCAATCTGTTAAAATGAGGAAGTTAACCAATTAAACTTATTCAAAACCAATATCAGTCTCTCTTCAACTTAGAGTATATCAAAAGCATACTGAGGCACAGATCTTCCAACAAATTATAAATTAAATGTCTGTTACACATGCAGTAATTGAAGCTGAGAAAATTATATATTTGAAATCAATGAAACAAACTCTGGTATTACAAAAATAAGCTGCAGTCCACAGAAAGTATATTCTTCTTTTAGATAGCTTCAAAACTGAAGAAAATATTGCTTTGAAGTTTTTCTGGTGATATCAGTTTGAATAAAGTCTTAATAAAATTATAGTAAATGCCTTGTAAAGTATATTGTTAACTTAGTCTTTAAAAGAATTTATTGATAGACTTTCTTAATACACCTACATGTTCAGTAGGTATTAGTTCAGTTCAGTTCAGTCACTCAGTCATGTCCAACTCTTTGCGACCCCATGAACCATAGCATGCCAGGCCTCCCTGTCCATCACCAACTCCCGGAGTCCACCCAAACCCTTGTCCATTGAGTCGGTGATGCCATCCAACTATCTCATCCTCTGTGGTCCCCTTCTGCTCCTGCCCTCAATCTTTCCCAGCATCAGGGTCTTTTCCAGTGAGTCAGCTCTTTGGATCAATCAGGTGGCCAAAGTATTGGAGTTTCAGCTTCAACATCAGTCCTTCCAGTGAACACACAGGACTGATCTCCTTTAGGATGAACTGGTTGGATCTCCTTGCAGTCCAAGGGACTCTCAAGAGTCTTCTCCAAAACCATAGTTCAAAGGCATCAATTTTTAAGCACTCAGCTTTCTTTATAGTAGGTATAACATATGAAAAATACAGTGTAAAGCAGTTCAGAAAAATACTCTTGATTTATAAGTCAGATTTTTAAAAAAATGTGTACCCCCAACTTTAAGAAGAGCATAAGTACTCCAGGGTAAATAAAATATACTAAAAATGTTTGACCTAAAAATATACAAATTTTTAATCTTAATGAATAGGTGACACTAATTTTCGGGAAGTCAGATCTTACAGAAATTGAAGCACATTTAGTAACAGAAGAGATTATTATTATCTATCAAATATGTTATCCTAACATTGTGATACAAAACCTCATTCCCATTTTAAAAAGAAATAACTGTAAGAATAACCAGGATTAAATAATTTCCCCAAGGTTATTGTTGCAACCAGAACAAGCATTCTTCAGATTCTTGCTTCCAGTCTGTTTCTTAATCTTGTTAGTTCACATCATCTCTCAGCATTTTTAGAAAATGCCCTTTTTTATTACTTTTTCAGCAGATTGTGAATCTAATATACCAGCTTTCCTCTTCTCTATGCTTTCCTTCCTTGAGAACAGTTTCAGGAAACAACTCAGTTATAGTTTTCCATCTCTTCCAAATCGTTAAAAATATAAAAGATCATAGATGTAGTAAATCAGTTGAGAAGCTCGATGACTTGATTGGGATGCTCAATTTTACTATAATAGCCTAATCTGAAATGTTATCTGAAATGCTTACTCCTTCACAATTCTTTTCCACACTACAAAAATTGTTCATAACAAGAACAATCTTGGAGAAAAAAAAAATAAGATGAAATGTTTCAGACAGCTTAATGGGGCTGCCACTGTACTAGATACCCATTGTCTAGAGGAGTCTTGGATTAGCTGAAGGCTAGTAGAGACTGAACATATTGAACAATATCTTAAGTTGCACTTTAAAAGTCAGGATAGACAGTCCTCATAAGAAATGAAAGCTCCTTTGACCGTTATAGGTGTTCTGTGGCTAGAGATGAAGTGCCATACAAACAGAACAGAGCTTGCAATTTGTGAAATTGGATTCCAAGGTGAAAAAGAAGGTTAAAAAATTTTTTTTGTAAAAATTCTTCTTTTCTAAGAACAGAAATTTCAAAATTACTGAATGTAATATTCACAGAGACAATTTTATTCTATACCTGGTGCTCATAAGTAGGAGTTAGAGACATATCATATTTTCAATATTTTGCCAACTAATTACAGAAGTCTCCCTAACTGAGTCTAACTAAATTGCTCCCCTACAAAAATCTGAACCTTTTAAAGTATCTTAACTCCTTGACATGGTCCATTTGAAGAAGCAATTTATTAGTCTAATGGTTAATACCTGTTAGACGAAGCTAAGAAACGAAAAGATTTTAATTGAAAGCGAAATGCAGTAAATTCGGGCTTTTTTTTTCTGGTTTCATGAAAGATTGATATACACATATACACATGCACAATGTCCTTTTCCCTGGACAGTTTTCATACATTTTCCCTATGAGCTAAAAGCCATAAGTAACCCCACAGACATTTTTTTGCAAGTGAAATTGCTTTTCATTTGGCAAAAACTAAACCTGTGATTCATAGCAGCTTAGAGCACTCAAGGCCAAAGAGTACATCTTGCTTGCTTTGACTGACATTTTTGCAGGCTAAATCAGACCTGCATGATTCAGCTGCATCGAGATTCATTATGCTGGGAGGGGAGAGACTTGGGGGTGGTGTAAATGAGCATAAAGGGAAATTGTAACTAGATAAAAATCAACCACAGCCAATAGACAGTTTCAACTGGTATTTGATTGGGGACACAGCATTTTCCTGCCATCCCCTTTATACAAAGAACTAGCAAAGAACATTTGGGAAGATTTAGTAAAGAAAACTATTGTTGGGAAGCAGGGAAAGAGGGCCCCTCCTTGGCTGTGAGAAGTGACATCAAAGTTGGGGAGCAAGAGCATGGGTGATGGCTCTTTTTTAAAAGTTTTCAGCTCAGGCATTGAAAGTAAATCAAGTGTGTATTTTCTACAAAAGGAAGGGTGGAGAAAAAGCCATCACCAGAACATTTACCCTACAGGCCCACCATTAGCAATTCATTTCTTTTAGATTTCTTCATCAGGTTTGTTCATCAGTTCCCTTGAAAACTCATATTCCCAGAAGAGGTTAATTTCTTCCTGCATCAGGTAGGGCTTGTACAAGGAGAACACAAGAAAATTGCTTTGGAAGGATTAGGTTTCAGAAGAGTAGGGTATTTTAGGAAGATTACTAGATGACAATCTCTCTAGCACCTCCATTTTTTCTTAATATTTGCTTTATTTTCTCCCACAATTGGTACATAACCTAGTCATAGTGGATCACATTCTGGACCAACTTTTGTTGGTCCTTAAGATGTTATGGAAAAGCCTGAGTGAACTTTTTGGCCAACCTAATACATAATCTACAATGCAAAATACAAATAATCATTTTGTTCAAAAATCATTAAAAATTTCAAGATGGAGAATTTTAAGAATTTCAGCAGAGCATTTATGCAATCTTGGGGCCCTTCTAAATGCAGAGTTTTGTGTAACTGCACAGGCCACATGCCCATGAAGTCAGCCTTCATTTTAGTCATTAAAGTGGTAGACACACTTCCTGGGTTGATTGAAGTATTTCATTAAAGATATCAAAACATTTTGACTTGTGAATTCTCAACACTGACACCAAAAATTCAAACCCAAAGTCTTTATAGGTTAATGTGGGACTTTAGAAATCACTAAATCTAATATTTTTCCATCCAAATGATCTTTCTTATCTGCCTATCCATCTTTCCTTATCTGCCTGACCTGTGGGAATACACAGGATTCATAAGTTCCTATCTTAGTATTGCAGGTTTGGACCTCTTGTCATCATTAAACCTGACACTCATAATCCCTGTCCCCATTTGTCATTCCTAACTCTTAAACCAGTCAAGTGCAAAAAGCTAAGAATTACTCCCTCTAGCCTCCTTAAGCTGAGACTCATCCTAGAATAATCAGCCATTTTCCCAGCCCCAGGTTTGAGGTTAGCATGTATGTGGATCATATGTAGCCATGCCGAATCCTTGAATTAAATTAACGAGAGTGAGGAGTTCCTAGGGTGAGGATATCTGAGATCCCAGTTAATAGGAAAATTAAGCCTACAAGAGTCTTGGTCACCTAAGCTATAAAAAGCCCCTCTGGGTAGAATCGGATTCACATTCCTGTTTAAAAGTGAGTTAACTGCTGTGTAAGCTGATACCCATTGCTTTCTAGCCTAGTTTGACTTTAGTTTAGTCTGACAGTAGCATTCTTTTTGATTCCTCTATTAAATTCTCAATTTATCTTTGGTTTATATGTCACTATAATTAATACTATATTAATCCCACAACTGACAGAATGCCCTAGGACTTTTCTTATTTTATTTTTTAAGATTAGGTGGTGGGGAGAGGGGCATCTGGGCACAGCATGCAGGATCTTAGCCCTGACCAAGGATCAAACCCTTGCCCCCCCTGAGGTGGACTTGCAGAGTCGTAACCACTGGACTGCCAGGGAACTCCCTTAAAAAAGGGGGGGGGGGCTGATAACACATGTGACCTTCTGATCTTTCACACAGTTCTGTTCAGAGTGAATAAGGTCATTCTTTCGATTTGAGGCTGTCTTTTCTTTCTCCTAGCTCTATCCCACAGGCATCAAGAAAAGTTAAATGGAATAATGGCATTTTTTTATAATGTTGATGAATAGTCATAAGACATTAGCTGAGAAATGAATAGCATTTAGTTTTTGAACAGTCAACTGCTAACTTTTAATGTAATGCTTAGAATATAATGATAAATCCCGCCCTTGATCAGAGTTGACCGTTTGATAATAATGAGCAGTTGCTAAACAGTCTTATATTTTAAGTAGATTAACAATGGCTTCAAATTCTCAGACATTCATTTTATCAAAAGGTGGGGTCTAGACCTAGGTTTCTTTCTCTTGAATCTGGGTGTGTCCTGTGACTATTGGACCAACAGATATAGTGGAAATGAAGCTTTCCAGTTTGGAGATTCGTCCTCTTTAGAGGCTGGAAGCTTCCACATCCTGTGTCTTGGAATATTCACTCTTGAAAACAAGCTGTCGTGCTGTATGGTAGCACATACATTCCAATGTATGGAGAGAGCCATATGGGAAGGAACTAAGGCCTCACTGATAATCCTTGCTGAGTTGACTGCTGAACGCCAGAGCCACTTTTCTAGGCATGTGAGTCACCCTGGAAGAGATCCTCAAGAGATAAGCTACCCCTTCCAAGTCCTGCCCAATTACAGATTTAGATGCATCAGGGAATTCTACTGTCAGAATTATTTGTAGCAGTAATTATAAGATTACATGGGAGGTAAGGAATCAAATATGAGAGAATAGAGGATTTTAAAAGACAAAGTATATCCTTGGCTTGTATCTTTTCTTTAGACGTTTCCTCCAATATTTCTTTCGATTGGGAAAAAGAAAAAAGGACAATATCCCTTTTCACAAGGCAGGATGAACATGCCATCGTTGACCCTTACAATGGTTGGTGGTGGTAAGCTTGTGCCTGTGCGCTAAGTATTCAAAACAGGCCTTGCTCCCCATCAAGAACCATGCTGAACCCATAATTATTGGATTGAACCCATGCAGGTTAATCAGGATACTTTTATGAAGCTTTAGGTAGAGCAGCTTCTCTGAATAGAGATTTATTTCTCCCAGTTATAACTTCCTAAAGATATAAAACACTAATTTGTGTCATACTATTCAGTTATTCAATCATTCTGTTAATTCAGAGATGGTGGAGAAGTGCCACTCTACCACCTAATAAAGTTCCTCAGCCTGGCGGGAAAATGCCTCTGAGTTCAAGTACCAATCACATGTTCTGGCCTCTTCTCCCTCCATTATTCCAAACCTCTGTTCTTAAAAAATCTGTGCGTATGCCTCTGTGCCACACCCTTGCTAATCTCTCAGCCTTGAATTTTTGCTTAATCTCCTAAAAATCCAACTTATCACTAAAGACTGAGTTCATATTTTTGTGAAACAGTTTTTCATGATGGTGCCTGGTATTACCGTCTCCATTCCTATACTTCTGTGTACCACTCGTAGAATATATGGACTTCTTTGTTTTATAGTTCTTCCTATCCATGTCTCACTTCTCTCAATAGAGCATAATATTCTGAAAGGCTGTTAACAAATCTGTATTTCTCTAGAAGCCTTCATGGAGTCTAGCAGAGCATTTCAATTTGTCCATTGATTGACTATTCACTGTTAATGAAAGCACCAGAGTAGATGCTGTTTACATTACAGATGCGAAAAAGATTACATTACTCCTTTTCTTTTACCATCAAACAGAAATCACTGTTTATAGGACTATAGTTCTTTTCACCTCATGGGCACTTTTGCCAGAAATGTTCAGTGATGCTCCTCAGGCAGTTATCAGAAAAACAAAAAGCGAAAGACCGTATAACTATATGACTCAAACAAATATTTAGGCATTTTATAGAAATTAAATAGCTTTGAAAGTGTATCATGTTTCTCCTGTTGAGTACAGAGCACATTCAGAGTGTGTAAAAAAATTTACTCCATAGCATTAAGGTCATTTTCTGTAAAGCTGAAACTTTTATTAAGAACAAAGTTTAAACACTTCCAAACAGTTTAGCTATCCTCCAAATTTTATTAAACAAGATTTGACCTGCAAGTCATTAGGTTGGTTGTATTTTTATTACATTTTAATGGGAATTTAAGTCTCTTTTTCCTCCAGATGGGTGTACTTGGTCACTCAGTCATGTCTGACTCTTTGAGACCCTTTGGACTATAGCCCTCCAGGCTCCTCTGTCCATGTGATTTTTCAGACAAGAATACTAGAGTGGGTTGCCATTTCCTTCTCCAGGGGATCTTCCCGATCTGAGGATCAAACCATCATCCCCTGTGTCTTCTGCATTAGCCGGCATATTCTTTAACTGCTGAACTATTCCAAATAGTGGTTCTCAAATTTTGGTATGCACGAGAATCACCAGGGAAGTGCTGTTAAAATGAAGATTCTCAGGCGCATCCCCCTGACAGTTTAACTTAGCTGATCTCAGTAGGGTCCTGAATTCTTCATTTCGTAAGCATCCGTGTAGAGTCTTGTGAGTGTCTAATGTGTTAGAGTCTCTAATCACTGAGAGCTAATACTCTGAATGATGCTTTTTGTTTTCTGTATCTTCTGCTGAAATGGCAAGAGTGTGAAAGAGAGAGATTGAGGATGGAGAATGGATGAGCCTTGGGATGTTCTAACCTGAGCTACTACTGATGAGATCGTCCTCTGTGGCCCGTATCTTTTGGAAAACTTAATTAAGGAGTTGCCCACTGTAACCATTAGGTGGGCATAACTACTGGAAAATGCCCCATCCAAGCAGGCAGAAGGGCTGGGACAGGAACTCTAAAACAGGTCAGTTCCCAGGGAATTCTGATGAATAAAACCAACAGCAGCATTTTAGAAAAACACTAGTCTCTGCCAACTACTTTCACAGTGATTTTCATGATTTGATTGTTGTTCAGTTGCTAAGTCATGTCTGACTCTTTGTAATCCCATGACTGCCACCACTCTAGGCTCCCTGTCCTTCCCTGTCTCCCAGAGTTTGGCTCAAATTCATATCCATTGAGTCGGTGATGCTATCTAACCATCTCATCCTCTGCCGCCCCCTTCTCCTTTGCCTTCAATCATTCCCTTCAATCATCAGGGTCTTTCCCAATGAGTCTACTACCAAAACCCAGATCCTGGTAGGAATTTTCACTGAGGAGGAACTATATGAATGGGTGGATCACTTTTGTAATCTCAGCACCATCACAAATCTCCATGACACCTCTCAGAAGGCCTTAGAAGGCCAGTAGTGTCTTCAATATGATTCCCTGGCAGTTATCATGCAGCAAACAAGTTATCACAGTAGCACAGAGTGGGTACAAGGGGTAACATACCTATGTTCATAATTGTCAGAGAGATAGGAAATCTTTAGAGCATATGTATTGTTTATTATTGGGGCTTTTAAATTATAAGTGTCACAGAAAATATCATGATATCATTGGCTTTTCTCTTCTATGTAGGTGTATCTAAGAAACTGGACAAAGACAACATAAAGGGGCTACTGTTTTCAGACTTGGGCTACCAGGTTAACATTGACATTGAGAGTAGAATGCTCCCCCAATTTAAAGAAATACAAGAACCAGAACTTTCATATCACATTCCATATGACACAGGTATATTCTTTGAAAGATATGGTAGAGAAAGTTTGAAGATTTGCATTGCCACATATAGAAAAACAGTTGTAAAGAATTTTTGAAAGTCTCTGTGGTAGATAAAGTGCCACCCAATCAAATTAAAATTCTCCCTAGAACAAATAAGCTTGAACATCGATTAGGAATATATACTGAAAGCTTTAGCAATGAAATGTATTGATGTCTGCAACTTATTTTGAAATGTCTCAAAAAAGATGGATTGATGAAATGGACAAATGGACAGATCTGTGATAAAGCTATGATGAAGCAAATATAGCAAAATGTTAAGATTTATAGATTTGGGTGACAGGTATATGGTGGTTACTATACAATTCTTCTAACTTTTCTGCATGCTTGAACATTTTCATAATGACATGTTGTTGGGAAATGCATTTATCAGTAGAAAAGGGGAGCAATCATTTTTCTGGTTGGGAAGGCAGACAACCTACCTACATACTTGAACACAGAATTTATAGTCAGACAGACCAAGATGGACATCCTTATTCTCCCACATAGAGTCTGTGTGACCCTGGCCAAGTTAATTTAATCACTAAGCTCTTATTTTATCATCTATAAAAAGAGTGTAATAATGCCTACCATCTAGTTTAGGTGTAAGAATTAAATATATGCAAGTAACATTAAAAAAAATAGAAGTTACTGTTCTTACAGATTTTACTATTTTTTGTCTACTAGAAACTGATTAAAATAAAATTATGTATGCATCTTAATTCCCTTTAAAAAGTATCTAAATTTAGAAGATTAATTTCACTACTGGAATCGTGACTTTGATATGTCAAGAAATGTAAAATTCTTGCTAAGGAATTAATATATTTCCTATAGTATCAAAATTGAGCAATAATTCTATAGTTTTAAAGAAAACTAGCTGACATAAATCCCATGGTATGTGGTGTATTTTAAGATTAGTTTTACCAAATTTAAATTTAACTCTAGTTTACTAACAAGAAAGAAGGAGATATCTAGTATAAAATTCTAACCAATGCATTGTTTTCAGCAAAACAACTCATTCAAAACAAAAGAGCCCAGTGTTTGAAACTGGGGAGAGAAAATGGAGCCTTATACAAGACCTTCATCCACAAAAGACTCTCAGTGTGGTTAGGAGGAAATATCCAGCCCCTGGGAGAAAAGAACAATGCATGAGTTAAAAATATAAGACAAGTAACAAAGAAGTATATGATTAAGAACCAAATGAATAATATAAATAATATGTGCTGAGAGTTCAGAAGAGGAAAAAATCATTATGGGGAAGTGGAAGTTTTGGGGCTTCCATGCCTATTTCAGCCCTTTGAAATATGAAAGAAACTTATTGAGAAGATGTGGTTTTGGTGGAACACAGAACACAATTGAAGAGATAGTAATGTTCTGGGCAGGCCTTTCCTTGGGAATTATGAACAGAAGGGAAGAATGAGAACAGAATATGTAACAACAATCACAAGATTAGTAGCTGAATGTTATATCCTTTCTTCATTTCAAGAGGCCTTTATTTACTGTCTGCTTCATATAAAGAATTGGGGTAGGTGCCGAGGGCTAACATGAATGAGATTTGGCCCTGACTTCAAGGAGTTTATGAGTGACATTAAACAGCACTATCTATTAAATGCCAAGTATATGGCAGGCTTGTCGAAGTTTACAGTCTATTAGAAGAGCTAAGGGAAAAAAAATCTGTAATATACAGAGTATAAAAGAGCAAGTGCAATAAAAATTCGATAAAATGCTAGGTGAATTTAAAGAAGAAAGTTTTCTTACAGCTACCATATACAGGAGATATTCATGCAGGAGATAACACTGAGTTGGTCTTTGAGGAAAAATTAGTAGAATGTGGGCAGAGATACATGAGGTAAAGGACAAGAATGAACCAAGACGTAGAAGTTTAACATACATAAAAAGTCGAGTACATAGTTCTTTCTGGAGACTATAGGGAGAGAAGAATGGTTGCAAAGGAGATTAAGCCAGGCCACCAGGGCTTTGAATACCAAGCTAAATACTTGAAATTTATTCTCTTGAACTGAAGAATGAAATATTTAGAACTTTTTTGCTATTTGTTGTTAATCTGATAGGTTTGTCAGATGAATTAGAGGAATAAAAATCTGCAAAATGACCATAAGGCAATGAGAGCCTGACCCAGGGACACAGAAGGAACTATTTCAGAGGAAAAGGACATAATCTAGTTCAACATCCAGGGCAAGGGAGGCAACAGAGCGGACCAAAGGAAAGTAGGGTGGAGACCGACGTTGCTTAGAATTGACAATTGATAGTGATATACATAGTGATGATAAAATATAGCCAGTTTTTAGTCACTTTTATTATTTTTTGCATTCTCTACGGACAGAGCTTGCTTTATTGCCTGCACCCAGGGAAGATTGTCACCACTGCCTCCTACCTTTGTATGCATGGGAGTAGAAGCAATTAAAGAAGTCTCTCAGATTTAACACTTGGGGGTTTGAGGACACACTTAATAGAAAAAGGAAAAAAAAAGATAAAACAGCAGATATGCAAGTGAGTTCAGTTTTGTGCGTGTTGAATATGAGTTACTGATGGGATGGCCAAGTGATAATACCCTTCATTGGAAATGTGAGAATGGATGTAGCTCAGCTGAGAAGTTAGAGCTGAGATTATGGTTGGGGAGTCATCTATTCAGAGGTGGTGCAACTAAAGAAGGTAGAATGTCTCTAGCTTTGAGGGCTAAGATGTTTATAATTCACTCACATATCTGGTCTGTAAAGCATATAGGATCATAAGCCAAATAATACCCAAGATGTACAATCCGGGCCACTTGCCAGAAAGCTCCATCTTGAATTGCCTTCCTTTCAGTTTCAGCCAGTACTATAATTGAAATCATTGATACTTGAAAGCTAAGTATATGAAGGATTTTAAGTGGGTTCCTTTTTTCCCCCTAGAGTCTGTCAGTGCAGCTTAATTAATTGGCTAATTATTTATACCTAAATAAATTTAGAAATTTATAGAATTTAGTTTAGAGGGACTGCATTAGAACTAAACTGCCTAAAGAAATACTCTCAGTTATTTACAGGGTAAAAGTCTTCCTTGGCATTCCTCCAGGGTTGGTGAAAAACATAAAGAAAATGTCAAAGTAGTCTGCAAAGCTAGCATTAGACACATTGTCTGTTACACATGCTAGACTTGTCCCTTTTATAATTTAGTTCCTGGAAAATGATTCTCTTTTCCCAGTGATTGTTATGCATCCTTTTGTCTGGCAGTAAAGATCCCTTTTGATCTTGGTTGTTAGGAATTTTAGAACTATATTTAATGATTGAGTGCATTAGCCATTTTCTTCAACAGCTGGCAGAACAATCTCCCTACTTCATCTGTATGGATATGGACTTCTCTTTAGACTTTATTCTTAATTGCCCTGGTATACATGAGAATTTCATTATTAGCTATTTCAAGTATTTTAGAGAATAGGTCAGGTTATAACTTATGCATAATAAAAATAAATAGTTGAACGTGTGATGCTGAACAGTATTTTTTTAAATGTTTGGTTAAGGAGGTAGCCAAAAAGGAAGAACCGGAAAGAATAGCACAGTATATTGGGGGGAAAAGGACTGTTCCTATAATTCAAATAAGAATAACAACTGCCATTTTTATGTGTATATGGTGTTAGGTAGCTTACATTATTATATCTCATAACCACAGTATTGGAGAAGGGAATGAATGGCAATCCACTCCAGTATTCTTGCCTGGAGAATCCCATGAACTGAGGAGCCTGGTGGGATATAGTCCTTGGAGTCGCAAAGAGTTGGACATAGCTGAGCAACTAACACAACCAGAGTATTACCATATTATAGGGGAGAAAATTGAGGCTCAGAGAGCCAGTGACTTTTTCTCATGGTGAAGCTGGAGACTGAAGAAAAATCTCACTAACTTCCATTGCATGTGTTTGATCTGCTCATCAAGGCTCTATCCTAGGACTGTATATCCCAAGTATGTTTCTGTCATTTGCTAGCTACTGTTTCTGGGTCTGTAAGGGACATTTTAAGCTTAATCTTCTATGATTTTAGAATGAAATTGAGATAGCAGACAACCAATACAGTACAAAATTTTAAATGTGTACTACTTAGGATAACATCAAATTAGTAAATACTTGGGAGTAAATATAACACAAGAAATGTGTAAAGCCTCTATACTGAAAACGTTTTGAAAACCAAAGATGTCATAGTAAATGGAGGGATACACCATATTCAAGAATCAGAAGCATCAATATTATAATGATGTCAATTCCCCCCAAAATGAAAATAGACTCAGTGCTATCCCAATGAAATCCTAGAAATTTTTTGGGGGGGGGGGGAAATTGAGAAACTGTAAAATATTTGTGGAAATTGAATGGCAAAGAATATCCAAAGGGGGGAAAATAATGTCTACTAGATATCCAGACCTATGATAAAGCTATATTAATTAAGACTACTTGGAGTTGATTTAAGGATAGCCAGATAGACCAATGGATAGTGTAGTATGATATGACAGAGGTGACATTGCCTTGTAGTAGAGAAAGAATCACCTTTTCAGTAAATCATGATTGGTTAATTGGATATAGAAACAGGAAAAAAAATTGGGATTCCCATTTCACACCATATACAAAATTCAAATAGATCAGAGATCTAAAGTGTGAAAAAAATAGATAAATACAGTTTTTAAAGGAAAGCAGAACTTCTTCTTGACCTGGCAATATTTAATGATTTCTTAAACATGATACAAAAGTGGTAGTCATAATGGAAAATGTGATATATTAAACTATACGGAGTCCCTTTTAAGCAAAAGATACCATTAACAGAGTGAATATGTAGCTTGCAGAATGGGACGAGGTATTTACTACTTAAATGTATGACAAAAGACTCTTGTCTCATTATATATAAAAAACTCCTTCAAATTATAAGAAAAGATATAGTCTAAGCAATAGAGAAAAAGAACAAAGCACTTGAGCGAGTATTATTCATTATAGCCATATATCAGTCAATATTAGAATGATAAGCTGGGCTCCTTTTTGTAAGTTAATTGATCATATACACAATGAGTTTGTTTCTGGGCTCACTATTCTGTTCTGTTGATCTACATGTTAGTTTTTATGTCAATATACTATTTTGATTATTATAGGTTTGTAATATAGTTTGAAACCAGGAAATGTGATGCCTCAAGCTTTGTTCTTTCTCAAGATTGCTTTGGCTCATCAGGGTCTTTTGTGGTTCCATACAAATTAAATTTTTTTTTTCTATTTCTGTTCAAAATACCACTGAAATTTTGATAAGGATTGTGTTGCATCCACAGATTGCTTCGGGTGTTATGGGCACTGTGACAGTATTAATTCTTCCAGTCAGTGAGCACAGAGTATCTTTCCATTTACTTGTGTCTTCAATTTCTTTCATCAATGTCATAGTTTCCAGTGTACAGTTCCCCTCCTTGGTTAAGTTTATTCTCTGGTATTTTTTTTCCTGTTTTTGTGTAATTGTAAATGAGTTGTTAAAGTATAGTCTCTTCATGTGTCCCTAGGTTTGAGGTGGGTCTCTTGTAGGATAACATAGGCAAAACACTCTCTGCCATAACCCAAAGCGGGATACTCCATGACCCACCTCCAAGAATACTGGAAATAAAAACACGAATAAACAAATGGGACCTAATTAAAATTAAAAGCTTCTGCACAACAAAGGAAACTATAAGCAAGGTGAAAAGACAGCCTTCAGAATGGGAGAAAATAATAGCCAATGAAGCAACGGACAAACAATTAATCTCAAAAATATACAAGCAACTCCTGCAGCTCCATTCTAGAAAAATAAAGGACCCAATCAAAAAGTGGGCCAAAGAACTGAACAGACATTTCTCCAAAGAAGACATAAAAATGGCTAACAAACACTTGAAAAGATGCTCAACATCACTCATTATCAGAGAAATGCAAATCAAAACCACAATGAGGTATCACTTTACACCACTCAGAATGGCTGCAATCCAAAAATCTACAAGTAATGAAGGCTGGAGAGGATGTGGAGAAAAGGGAACTCTCCTACACTGTTGGTGGGAATGCAAACTAGTACAGCCACTATGGAAAACAGTGTGGAGGTTCCTTAAAAAGCTGCAAATAGACCTGCCATGGTTGGTTGGTTTTCCAGCAATCCCACTGCTGGGCATATACACCGAGGAAACCAGAATTGAAAGAGCCACGTGTACCCCAATGTTCATCGCTGCATTGTTTACAATAGCCAGGACATGGAAGCAACCTAGATGCCCATCAACTGACGAATGGATAAGAAAGCTGTGGTACATATACACAATGGAATATTACTCAGCATTAAAAAAAATTCATTTGAAGCAATTCTACTCAGATGGACGAAACTGGAGCCCATTATCCAGAGTGAAGTAAGCCAGAAGCAAAAACAACAATACAGTATATTAACACATATATATGGAATTTAGAAAGACGGTAACGACCCAACATGCGAGACAGCAAAAGGAAAGCAGATGTATAGAATAGACTCGTGGACTCTGTGAATGAGGGAAAGGGTGGGATGATATGGGAGAATGGCATTGAAACATGTTAATTATCATATGTCTAATCAATCGCCAGCCCAGGATTGATTCTCGGGGCTGGTGCATCGAGATTTCCCAGGGGGGGAGGGAGGAGGGAGGGGGGAGGGAGGGGTTTCTGGAGGGGAAGCATATGTAAACCCAAAAAAGATTTAAAAAAATAAACAAAAAATAAAGTATAGTCTCTTCAATACATGATATTGAGAAAAGTGGACAGCCCCATGAAAAAGAATGAAATTGGATCCCTATCTTATACCATACACAAAAATCAACTAAAAATGGATCGAAGACTTAAATGTAAGATCTAAAATCATGAAACTAGAAGAAAACATAGGGGATAATGTCCTTGACATCAGTTTTGGCAATGAATTTTTTGGATTTGAAACCAAAACCAAAGACAACAAAGGAAAAATAAACAAATAGACATTAAGCTAAAATGCTCTGAATAGCAAGGAAAACCATAAAATGAAAAGGCAACCTACCAAATGGGAGAAAATATTTGCAAGTCATATATTTAATAAGAGGTTAATATCCAAATTATATGGACTTCCTGGTAGCTCAGCTGGTAAAGAATCTGCCTACAAAAAAATGTACAAAAAAAAAAAAAAAGAATCTGCCTACAATGCAGGAGACCCCAGTTCGATTCCTGAGTTGGGAAGATCCCCTGAAGAAACGATAGACTACCCACTCGAGTGTTTATGGGCTTCTGTGGTGCTTCAGATGATAAAGAATCTGCCTGCAGTGTGGGAGACCTGGATTCGATCCCTGAGTTGGGAAGATGCCCTGGAGAATGGCATGGCCACCGTACTCCACTATTCTTGCCTGGAAAATCCCCGTGGACAGAGGAGCCTGGTGGGCTATAGTCCATGGGATTGCAAAGAGTCAGACACAGCTGAGTGACTAAGCACACATCCAAATTATGTAAAGTACTCACACAGCAAAATGACCTCCCCCACAAAAATCTCATTAAAAATAGCCAATAGGTACTTAGCATCACTAACCATCAGAGAAACAAATCACAACTACAGTGAGACATTGGCTTACACCTCTTGGAATGGCCGTCCTCAAAAGACGAGAGGTAGCTAGGGTTGATGAGGATGTGAGAAAGGGGAATTATTGTACACTGATGATAGGAATGTGTTTGATGCAACCACTTTCAAAAGCGGTATGAAAGCGCCTTACAAAATTAGAAATAGAACTCCTGTATGTTCCAGTAATTTTACTTCTGGCTATTTATCAAAAGGAAATGAGATACCAACTCAAAAAGAGTTGGGATTTCCCTTGTAGTCCAGTGGCTGGGACTCTGTGCCCCAATGCAGGGGGCCTGGGTTCAGTCCCTCGTCAGGGAACTGTATCCCATATGCCACAGCTGAGACCTAGTGCAGCCAAATAAATAAGCAAATAAATATTTTAGAAAAAAGGTATGTACAGCCGCATGTTTGTTGAAGCATTATTCTCAGTAGCCAAGAAACAGCCAAAGTATGCATCAATGGATGAATGTTTAAAAAGAATCAGTTCAGTTCAGTTGCTCAGTCATGTCCGACTCTTTGCGACCCCAGGAACCGCAGCACGCCAGGCCTCCTTGTCCATCACCAACTCCCGGAGTCCACCCAAACCCATGTCCATCGAGTCAGTGATGCCATCCAGCCATCTCATCCTCTGTTGTCCCCTTCTCCTCCTGCCCCCAATTCTTCCCAGCATCAGGGTCTTTTCCAATGAGTCAACTTTTCGCATGAGGTGGCCAAAGTATTGGAGTTTTAGCTTCAACATCAGTCCTTCTGATGAATACCCAGGACTGATCTCCTTTAGGATGGACTGGTTGGATCTCCTTGCAGTCCAAGGGACTCTCAAGAGTCTTCTCCAACACCACAGTTCAAAAGCATCAATTTTTCGGTGCTCAGCCTTTTACACTGTCCAACTCTCACATCCATACATGACTACTGGAAAAACCATAGCCTTATGTGAGATAAATAGCTCTACTTATATAGATAGCTATACACACACAATGGAATATTATTAGGACAGAGAAAGGAAAATAATGTATGGTATCATTTATATGTGAAATCACAAAGGCAAACTCATAAAAAGAGTGATTGTGAGGGACTGAGGGGTAAAGGAAATAGAGGCTGGTAAAAGGACACTAACTTTTCAGCTATAAAATAAGTTCTGGGAATCTAATGTAAAACATCATGATTATACTTGATAACACTGTACCATATAATTGAAATATGCTAGGAGAGTAGAATTTAAATATGCTCACCCCCAAAATAGATAAAAATAGATAAATTGTAGTATAGTCACATAATGGGATTCCAGAATGAACAAGTTACAACTAGATGCAACCATATGGATAAATCTCACAAACATATGTTGAGCAAAGAAGTCAGACTAAAAGAGTGTATCCTACTTATATAAAGTTTAGTAACAGGCAAAACTAAGCTATGGTAATGTAAGTCAGCGTAGTGGTTACCCGTTTTGAGAGTAGAAACAAATTAAGGCAAAATCCTGAGATGGTTGGAGTGTAATTTTTTTTTCTTAATATGGGAGACTGTTACATGGGTCTGTCTGTTCACTTCATGAAAAGCTGCCAGTCTCAGATTTTTGTAGTTTTGTAGATGTCTGTTACATTTCAATAACAATTTCTCTCCCTCAAATAAAATAGTCTTTCTTCACTGGTTCAAATCTATGTTGAGCTATTATGGTCAGTTAGTAACAACTCTTTTCATCCACATTTTTTTTTCTTTTGCCTTTCTGCCCTAAATGACAATTCCTGTAGATCCTTAGATATATTTAGATAGTTTAGGGTTTTATGCCATACGATGATCCATGAACTCAAGAAAGGGCTAAAGAAAGAGTCAGTATACCTTTGCTTTTGAAAATGGGAGGTCTGTAAGTGTCTGGGTTTACATGCCTTCATACTAATTTAACACACATAGTATGGTATATAAGTAAGCCATATACCACAGAATCTGGATATACTATCTCAACTTCATGGTTTACTTAACCAGGCTCCTTAGAGAATTATAGTAAGTACATCAAAAAATGTTTTAAGGTACCCATATTAAATTTTAGATCAAAGGATTGAACTGAAAAATTATCACTCCTTAAGGCTTCCCAGGTGGCACAGTGGTGAAGAATCCGCCTTGCAATGCAGAAGATGCAGGAGACATGCGTTCAGTCCCTCAGTCAAGAAGATCCCCTGGAGGAGGAAATTGCAACCCACTCCAGTATTCCTGCCTGGAAAATCCCATGGACAAAGGAGCCTGGCGGGCCACAGTCCGTGGGGTCCTAAAGAGTTAGACATGACCGAGCATGCATGCACACACACACAAGGTCCAATTAACATGATTTTAACCTGGTATTTGCTGTTGTTCCAGTTCAGAGAATAATGGTGAAAGGAAGAAATGTTGATATAATCACAATTTGTCATTTTGTTAATTATGGAAGTCACCTTGTCACAGCATCTGATTCCACTTGCCTGTATATTAAGTAACTAAATCTATTCACCTTATAGAATACCAACTGCAAAATGTTTCTGCTTATCCTACAGAATGGCCCTTCAGTGCTTAGGAAAGAGCAAAGGGCTGTGAAGTTGAAATTGGGAGTCTGTTGTATTCCTGATTCCACTGGTCATTCTATTAGACCTTTTAGGAAAATCATTTTACCTCTCTGACCCTCCTATTTTCAATCTATAAGCTAATAAAAACCCTTGACAATGAGATGTCTTGAGTGGTGACTTTTAACATAACAGCAGTCATAAAAAGAAAAGATTATAACTCTATAAAAGGGTTTCCAGGATGTTACAATTGGAGCAAATCTTTTTGTGACATATTATTTTAAAAAATAAACAAGATAGTGTTGGTAAGTTCTAGAGAGTGTTGGCATGTTAATTGATCCAATGCATTTGTTGGAGGCAGTTTATTAATCACTACACATGACTTGTCCTCTTACAAAAAATGACTCCAAATCTTAGATACAGCATTTGAAAACATGAAAGTACTTGCTGATCTGGTTGGTATGATTCAGCATGAGTTCATACTTCTCCTAAAAATGAACAATGAGTATAATTCATTGTGCATATCTGTAGTCTGATGGCTCCGCAGAGGTGATGATGAACCGCTGGAGGCTGTGGATTCCTATTGCTTGTAGGATGTTAAGGAGACACACGTGTGCAGACACACACACAAATGTGTGGAAGACATGTAAAAAAATAAATGTTTTTAAAGCTCTAAATTGGACTGATAAATATCCATAGGGATATAAACTTCAGTCATGATTTCATAAAGAGTTCATGTTTAGAGACAGAGTATAGATGCCACTTCTTTAGACTTACTAGCTAAGTAATCATGGAAATATTATGTAACCTCCATTCACCCCAGCAGACTCATTTGAAAAAGAGGTCAATAATTCCCAAGTTTGTTCTGACCATTGGATATAATAATAAATGTTAAAATATGCATAGATTGCAAAATATCTGGAAATGTAGATATTATTAAAATAACCTTTAGGTTATCCATGAGCTGTAACAATTAAATACAATTTTATATAGGCTCTTAGAATAGTACGGAGAAGGCAATGGCAACCCACTCCAGTAATCTTGCCTGGAAAATCCCATGGACAGAGGAGCCTGGTAGACTGCAGTCCACTGGGTCGAGAAGAGTTGAACATAACTGAACAGCTTCACTTCCACTTTTCACTTTCATGCATTGGAGAAGGAAATGGCAACCCATGCCAGTGTTCTTGCCTGGAGAATCCCAGGGACGGGGGAGCCTGGTGGGCTGCCGTATATGGGGTCGCGCAGAGTTGGACACGACGGAAGTGACTTAGCAGCAGCAGCAGCAGCATAAAGTAGTAACTCTTTACATAGTTCTTGTAAGTGAATTACTTACAGGTGTAGGCTGAACTCCTTAGCTTGGATAGTGGTGAGGGAGAGGCACAAAGTGATTTGGAGTCAGAATTGTCATGAAAACCTAGCTTTGTCATTTATTTGCTTTGTGAGCTAAACCAAGAAATTCTCTAAACTTCAGTTTCCTTTTCTATTAAATTAGGAAAATATACTTTATGCAGCATTGTGAAACTTAAAGTGAAAGTCATTCAGTTGTGTCTGACTCTTTGCGACCCCATGGACTGTAGCCTGCCAGGCTCCTCTGTCCATGGAGTTCTCCAGGCAAGAATACTGCAGTGGGTAGCCATTCCCTTCTCCAGGGGATCTTCCTGACCCACCAGTCGAACCCAGGTCTCTTGCTTTGCAGGCAGATTCTTTACCATCTGAGCCATGGGGGAAGCCTTAAAGTAGCCAGTGAAACTTAAAGTATTGACTATCTACATAACCACCACACACAGGTCCTACTAACTATTAGGATTGCTAAGATTTTTATTTGTGCCTGACATAGTCCTAGATGGTTGGGTACAAATAGGGAAAAACTTGGGTCCTTTCTTCAAATCCATCTTTTCATCCATCCCTGTGGATGAAATAACACATGAAAAGGTACCATCAGTATAGAGTGAAAAGTCCTGTGATAGCTGTATCACAGGGAGCACTGGGCAGTGGAATCAGAGAAGACTTCTTAGAGGAAATGGTCCTAAATTCAAGTTGACAAATGAGTGAGAGTTGTATCAGGTGAAAGATGGGCTCTATTGGGGTGGGCACCATAACAAATTACCACAAACTGGGTGACTTAAAACAATAGCAATGTATTCTCTCCCATTTCTGGAAGCCAGAAGAAGTAGTTACTTAGGGAGACTCTGAGACAAAACCCATTTCATTCTTTTCTCCTATCTTCCGGTGGTTGCCACAAATCCTTGGCATTCTTTGACTTGTAACTGCATCACTCTAATCTCTGCCTTGGTCCTCATGTGGCCTGCCTCCCTGTGTATTTTAACATGGCCTGACAAAGGTACCAGTCATTGGATTCAGCGAGGCCCATCCTAATCCACTATGACCTCATCTTAACTAAACTAATTATATCTGCAGAAACCCTTAAGGTCACATTGTAAGGTTTTAGGGGAACATGGAACCTGTTTAACCCAGTACAGCCACCCTCTGATCCCCCTAGATTCATGTCATCTCAGGTGAAAAATACATTCCCTCAATCTCAACATCCCCAAAGGTCTTAACCCATTCCAGCATTGTTGTTTAATCGGTAAGTCATGTGCAACTCTTTGTGATCCCATGAACTGTAGCCTGCCAGGCTCCCCTGTCCTTGGGATTTCCCAAGCAAGAATACTGGAATGAGTTGACATCTCCCAGCGGGGCAGATTATACTAGATTTTAAGGCCTGAGAATAATCGTCTTTGGCTCAGTGCTGTATCTTTGGGACGCACAGTTATCCTCTCCGGCCTCTGCATCTGTAGCTTTGTCCTCAGTCATTCTTCCTTCACTTCCTCCCATCTCTGCCCCTTTCAGCCCAAGCTGGCACCGTTTCTGTTGGTATAAAATTCTCTGGTTTGTCTCCCATGCAGTGTAAGGGAGATGCCACCATCTAACATCAGGGTCTCCACAGATCCTTCCTAAATAACTTTCTTTCTATTGTTAACTTTTACCAAGATTAGTTGATTTGATCCCTGAGTCATATACCTAATTTTTTCAACAAAATGTAGTCCAATTACAACCCTTGTATTCTCTCCAGGACACACTTCCTCATCTTTTGCTGTCTGAATAGGTTGGGAATTGTCCACATCATGAAGTGATGGTTACTTTTTGCTTATCATACCTCAATTTATTGTTCCTTTCACATTTTACCATAAGCAGCAAGGAGAAAATAGGTCACACCTTCTCCTCTTGGAAATCTCCTTGGCTAATTTATCCAAGTTCATCATTTGCATATTCTACCTTCTACCCAACAGTAGAACACAACTCAGCTAAGTTTTCTGTCACTTTTGTAACAGCTAAACACTGCCTTTCTTCCAATTTCCATTAACATGCTCACTAGAAGCAATTTTAATTGTTCATATTTCTGTCAACATTGTTAATGACAATATATGTTATTCTCTAAGACAATACATGCTTTCTCTACAGCTTCCCTAACTCTTTTCTGAGCTCTCCCCAGAATTACCTTTAACATTCATATTTCTACCAACAGCCTTTTCAAGGAAATCTAGACTTTTTCTATGGTGTGCCTAAAAATAATTCCAGCCTATACCCATTACAGAATACCAGAGTCACTTGCAGGCCTTTAGGGATATATTACAGTAGCACCTCACTTCCTGGTGCCCAAATCTGTATCAGTTTCTTAGGGCTGACATAACAAAGTATCCTAGACTGGATGGCTTGAAACAAAAGGAATTTATTCTCTAGAGTCCTGGAGGCCAGAAGTCTGAAATCAAGATGTCAACAGCACCATGCTTCCTCTGAAGAATCTGGGGAGGAATCTTTCCCCTCTTCTAGCTCTGGTGGCTTCTGGCAGTCCTCAGCATTTCTTATCAATCTCATTTCTGCCTTTGTCACCAAATGAACTTCTTCCCTGTGTGTCTTTAGAAGGCCTTCTTAGAAGGACCACCCTAAGCCCATGTGACCTCATCTTAACTAACTACATCTGCAAAGATCCTCTTTCCAAAAAGGATAGCATTCGGAGGTTCCAGGTGAATATGAGTTTTAAATGGACACTATTCAACTTTGTGGGCTTCCGCAGTGGCTCAGTGGTAAAGAACTCACCTGTCAATGCAGGAGACACAGGAGATAATGGCTTCAGTCCCTAGGTTGAGAAGATCCCCTGGAGAAGGAAATGGCAACCTACTCCAGTACTCCTGCCTCGGAAATCCTATGAACAGAGCAGCCTGGCAGGCTACAGTCCATGGGGTCACAAAAAGTCAGATACAACTTAGCAACTAAACAACAATTCAACTCAATATGGTTTCTTATAGATCCCTGATTATCCAACATCTTCTGTTTTGATTGAAAATACTAATATGAAGTTGCTGTGATGGCAGTTTACTCATTTGACCTACTGTCTGCATTCTAATCCCCTGTTTCTTTTCAAACTGTGTTTCTTGAGTATTTAAACCTTTAAACTGACAGATGGACTGATTGATGGCAATGCCTTGAGAAATCTGAACATGATGTTTCTCTGGAGATGGGAATTTTGCCAAGGTGAGGTCAGAAACAGTATAACATTGTTTTTAGTTCATTGGATTAATATGTCTGCCTGCTGCTGACTGTGGTTAAATAATAATCTTTGTTTTTGTTCATAGTTAATTACTTGCTCAAGCTGAAAATATCAAGGGTTCTTTAAATGAATCCCTGAATTGACATTTAATACATGGTCTTCCCTGTCTACCCAGCCTGTAATTTGTTATTTTAACATATCAATCAATGACAAAGTCAATGTGTAAGTTGCTAGTGATTTTGCAAGTTATCTTTGTATTCAATAGTCTTTTAGCTTGTTTGTAATTGAAGGTCGTTCTTTAAGAAAAGAATGATATCCAAGACCATGAATTCACTGCACTTTCTAAGCTCTTGAGAGTGGAGATTTGCAACATCAATGTGTGGTTGAACTTCTACTCTAGCTCATCAGGCTGATGCTCACAGCTTCAATTCTTTTCACATGATGCAGATAATTCCAATAATATTATACTTTACCTGATTAGCTCTTAGAAAATGAATATCTGTGTTATCATTTGAAACCTATGAAACAACATCCTTTTCCGTCTTAGGGAAGCCCCCTTTCTCACCAATATACTGACTAGGTTTAACTTGTGTTATCTTCCTAGCAGTCCTTGTACTGGTGCTGCTGTTTAGTCACTAAGTTATGTCCGCCCCTTTGCAACCCCATAAACTGTAGCCTGCCAGGCTCCTCTGTCCATGGGCATTCCCAAGCAAGAATACTAGAGTGGGTTGCCATTTCCTCCTCCAGGGATCTTCCCAACCCAGGGATGGAACTCGCATCTCCTGCTTAGCAGGTGGATTCTTTACCACTAGCCACATGGGAAGCTCAATCCTTGTAGTAGGGATATTATATTTAGAAATTATACATCATCCTAGTTATAAGCTGGGGTGTTATTTGTTGAAGTTCTTGAGGCGAACATGCTCATTTAGATATTATTGTAGGCTAAAACCCTCCTCCACTCCAAAAAAAAGAAAAGCCCACAAAAAAACAGTACTTTTCCCCCTGGAACTTGTGAATGAAACCTTATTTGGAAAAGGGGCCTTTCACATGATTAGGTTAAGGATCTATGTGATTCTGGACTATCCCGGTCCAGAGGTTGTCCTGGGTTATCCAAGTCAGCCCTAAATATAATCACCAGCTTTCTTATAAGACAGAGGAAGAAGATTTGACAGCAGAAAAGGCAATGTGACCACAGAGGCAGAGCCTGGCGTAGTACGGACCAAGCCAAGAAAGTGCCCCCCTGCCAGTTTTGGTCCACTGAAACTGATTTTGAAATTCTGGCCTCAAGACCTGTGAGAAAATAAATTTCTGTTGCTTTAAGTCATCGCATTTGGGTTGTTAACAGCAGCTAACATTTTCTCTTAGAAGATGAGCATTATACCATACCCCACCCAAAACAGTACCCCACCAATGCTGTCTCTTCTGGACCCACAGTTGTCCTCTCTGGCCTCTGCATCTGGGGATCTGCACTCAGACTCTTTCTTCCTTCATTTCCTCCCATCTCTGTCCCTTTCAGTCCAAGATGGCAGCATTTCTACTGGCAAAAGATTCTCTTGTTGTTTCCCATGCATCTAGATTTATATATAACTTTGTTTCTTAGTAGTCCTTTGGAGTAAGCATCTCCTGAGTTTTGAGTAACCTCTCTGCCCTTTGATGTTAGGAGTAGTACCTAATCTCGTAATCAGAATTAACTCTGAACTTTCCTACAGAACTTGGAAACTATTTCAGTGATGTCATTTAAAAAATAGGTACATCTTTCTCCACTTGAATAGTGTATTTCGGATTTCCTCCTTTTGTAAACACTTAAATTCCTTTATAAAGGCTCAAGTTCTATTCAGTTTTCATTCCACTTTATAAATTACAAATTAAACCAAAGCTTCCTTTCTTTATGGGTGCAAAATTGATGGTACAATGAACTGTTCTCTCAAATGGCTAATTATATTTCTAGTTGCCTACTTGAAGGTCTAATTAGCCAATTGCATATGCTTATGTTGGAGCAAGGAGATAATTGGCATTCTCAAGCAGGTAATTAGAAAAGCAATTAGTAGCGCCCATACCTAATTACAAGAATGAAAACTGTGCCCACCAAAATGGTACCAGTGTCTCCTGGGCAGCAAAAACCAGCCTGTGGAAAGTGATAGGAGACTTAATGCATCCGGCAGTATCATAACGAGAGGCTGTAAACAAGCCACAGACTAGACCTGCCTGGGTCTAGATGTGACCTGCTCTGAAGGGGCTGCCAGAGTCTTGCTACCTCTGGCAAAAGACTGCAGTCGGGGCAGTTTCTCTACTGACGATGATAATAACCTGCCAGAAAACTTGCACCTAAATCTAGATCCATGTCAGGATCATTACAATCTTCAAAATTCTTTCATTCTGGGACTAATAGATTGTGAAATCCATTCTGCTGAAGTGATTTTGGATGGTGGTTTGTTATCAGCATCCATTTTTCATGTGTTATGAAAGTGTCCTGCGAGAAACATCATTTTGGTTTGGGTTGGTTTTCAATGGTACCAGACCAGCTCTTCAGGTAGCAGAATTGCAGTCAAATGTTTCACCTGGAGCAGAAAGCTTCCTGTGGTTGGTTAGCAGGTTTTGTTGTTGAAATCCTGGCAGGTTTTCTGCCCGATTAAGCTTCCAATTGTGCTTTTTGTTCTTTGTTACTCAATCATACACTAGTCATGTAAATGAGAAGGGTTAGAAATAGGGAAATGTGTTTTCATCTGACAGCAAGTCAAACAGTTTCTCTCTCAAGTAACAGGAAAATAAAACTCGTTGAAATATTTGGTACTCGAAATACCTAAAAACATTGCGTCTACTGTCAAGAGAAATGCAAAAGCCTGAATCACTCCCGCTCCTGCCACGTTTCAGTAGCGGTGCACACAACACAGATTACAGTGTGCTTGATGGTGTTGGCATCAGGGAGCTCTGCCCACAGTACCCAGTTCTCAGTGCTAAAATGGTTCGGTTGTAGGGGTTGGGCAGAGAGTTGTCTGAAAGAGCTAAGGAGGATAAGGTCAGAGTCTCCAGAAATAGAACAAGTATGCCAGAAGAATTCATGATTTAACTGGGAAAAATGCCTTTGTCATTTTTTCCCCAATTTTTAAATTTCTTTGGCCTGTGTTCTGTTTTCCCATCATGCCTCTCATGCCCTCTGAGTCAGTTACCTCTGTCAGGACCTCCTACCTTGCAAACCAGGGCAAAGTGTCTAGGACTATGAAGGGTTACCTGGAAGCAAAAATCAAAACAAATGCAAATCTGCTGTTACAGATTGAGCAACTTAAATGCTGTAGCACAACTGAGGATCAAAATCGGGAAAATAGATTTAAAGTAAATGCACAGTCAAGAGGTTAATTGTTTTAATTAGCAATGATTGAAGGATATAATACAGAAGAAGGGTTAAAAACATTAATTACATGACAAATAAAGAATAAGTAGATTTTGCTTAAAATGTAATGTCAAACAGTATTATTAGCCAGGGAATAAAGACATATTAATGCCTTTAAACGTTGTTTTGGGTTTGTTTGTTTGTTTTTCTTTCACTTTTCCCAAAACACATTTTATTTGTGTGTTTGCATGTATTTGCATGTTTTCTAAGTCAGTTTTGGGACCATAGAATATGTGGTCTAAAAAAATGACGTACAGGAAAAAAAAAAAAAAAAGAATATGTGGTCTGAGATGTTAAATACTAAAGAGCAGGATAATCTGACAGTAGTTACCCAGCCTCTACCTAATGATGAACCTAGGGACTCCCAAAGAGCCTTGTTAGTTTCAGTATATATATATATTCTCTTATTGTTTGAAGGGGTTTCCTTGTTTGAACTGACTACCTCATTGTAACTTCTGCTCACTGGTGCTGTCCTAGTTCTAGTCCCCAAAGCTGCGCCAGAAAGGATCTGGCCCTAATACAATGACAACCTTTCAGATATCAAAAGGCCCATGTTCTAAATCTTTCTTCCCGATCCCTGGTCCCTCTGCAGGCCTTTCTCTTCCTATTTTATTTTTAGCTGTCTGTTCTGTTAAAGAGTTTCAGAACAATAGCTAAATTAAACCCATATTCAACCAGAGGTACACTAGTCAAATTGAGGTGAGGGTAGAAAGAGCGAGGGGACATCCAGTACTCTATTTCATTTAGCTGTAAAAACTTGTAACTTGACTTTATTTTAAAAATGTAATTGAATATGTTGGTTTCAGAGAGACCTAGCCTGGATATGTTTTTAGAATGTCCAAGCTTTGGGGGCTCCCATCATAGCTCGGTCAGTAAGGAATCTGCCTGCAGTGCAGGAGACCTGGGTTCAATTCCTGGATCAGGAAGATCCCTTGAAGAAGAAAATGGCAACCCACTCCAGTATTCTTGCCTGGAGAATCCCAGGGACAGAGGAGCCTGGAGGCTACCGTCCATGGGATTGCAGGAGTTGGACACGATTTAGTGGATAAAACCACCACCACCATACTTAAAGGTAATATTTCATTTACTTTTCTAAGTATATTCTCTGTCTTTGGCTACTCTATTTTAATAGGCTAAAACTAGAAGAAAATTAAAAGCCATCTATTTTCTTTACTCTGAGTTTCTCACCTCATATACGTTTCATGCTTCATGTAGAAATGTCATTAGTGTTAAAGATGTCAGGAAGTTTTGAGTGAGCACATTTTTTTCTGATTCTGCCATCTCCCAACTGAATGCAGTTTCTATGTGTTTCACATGAAGCAGCCCAAAGGAATTAGAGACATGGATGGAAGCTGAGAATCTTTCAGGCAACTACTAGTAACCATGGTAATTTTAAGAAAATATATTATGACATTTTCCTGTCTCAGGGCCTTTTAACTTCCTTGTACTTCTTCGTGGGAGCCTGTTCCTCTCAGAGATCAACATAACTTAATCCCTCACCTCATCCCAGTCTTGGCTCAGACGTCACCCTATCAGTGAGGCCCTGCCAAGTCTACCTACTTAAAATTGTATTTCCCTTTCCACATGTCCGTACAACCTGGGTCACCTCCCTTCCCTGCGTTACTTTTCTCCGTAACACCCATCAGCATCTTAGACGTGCTTTTTCTCATTTTATTTGTGACAGCTGTCATTCACACAGGACAGTGTAAAAACCGTGTGTACAGTTGAGACCAAATACTTGTGTAGCCACACTTTAGGATAAGAAATATGAATCTTCCCCTGTGTTCTTCCCAGAGGTAACCACTATCTTAACATTTTTGATAACTATTCCTTTTTTTTTAAATTTTTTTATTTATTATTTTTTTTAATTGTTTTTGCCATACATTGTCATGATATCACCATGGGTTTACATATGCTTCCCCTCCGGAACCCCCCTCCCTCTTCTCTCCCCCGCTCTGGGAAATCTCGCTGCACCAGCCCCGAGCATCAGTCCTGGGCTGGCGATTGACTAGACATATGAAAATTAACATGCTTCAATGCCCTTCTCCCATATCATCCCACCCTTACACTCATCCACAAAGTCCACGAGTCTATTCTATACATCTGCGTTCCTTTTGCTGTCTCGTATGTTGGGTTCTCGTTACCGTCTTTCTAAATTCCATATATATGCATTAATATACTATTCCTTTACATTTCTTTCTTGTTTTATCATCTGTGTATGCATATTTTAATAATAATACATAGTTTCCTTATTTATTATAGTCAGAAGAATAGATCAGGATACCTGGCATTCATCATACAAATGAATTTCTAGACCTACTCTAGAGCACCCCAAAACCTATTCATAGTCCAACTTGCCTCTTCCTTAATCAGCTATCTCAGCTACATCTGTTCTACCCCAATCTCCCACCTCGCCCCACAAGTTTTTCCCCTTGCTTGGCATTTATTCAGTCTCTGATATTTACCCTTTTTGGAGTCCCAGGTTCTTTCCCGTTTCTCTTAATAGGACAGTCTTCTCTTTTGACTTAGGTCAGAATCAACTGACCAAAGTAATCTAATTTTATTGAAAATTTTTCATCCTTTAGAATCCAAAGTACCTACTAGGCAAATGGCAGGTATTTCTTTCATTCCTGAAACAAACTTCAGTAGTTGAGGAGTTTCTGATATCTGCTACCCATTCTAGTAGCAAGGAAGCTCAGTCTTGTGATGACAGCCAAATTCTCTGTTCTCTGGTCCAGTCCTCAGAGTGACTTTGCTTTGCTGAGGGTTATCGCATGCACAAATCACCATTTTCATTTCAATTTATTCCAAAGATCCTAACAAGCATACTGCTTCACAGATGATCTCATTTTGTTTTGATAGTGTGCCCAGTCATTTCATATACAATCAAAATCTGTAATCAGAGGTTATGCAAATGAAATTTTTTCATCATTGGGACCTCTGCCTATTTGCAAGTGTCCTTCATCCTCATCTAGTTGATGTTAGCGCTTATTCTCTTCTACAGAGTTTCAGTTGAACAGTGTCCACCTTCCTTTTGTACACAATGGAGTCCAGAGAACTGCTCATTATCTTTTTATGTTGTTAGAATTAAATGTATCACTCATCCACAATCTGAGTTCTACAATAGCTGCAATCACTGTGTCACTGTCCTCCGAAATGAATTTTTAGATTCAGCAATCACTGTACTATCAACATATGTTAGGGGTAGCATTGAAATCCTCTGTTAAGAATATTGCCATTTTAACTATCCAAAGCATTATGCAGTAAGAGTAACAGTATATATCTAAATTAGGCTTCTCAAGGGGCTCAGTAGTAAAGAATCTGCCTGCCAATGCAAGAGACATGGGTTTGCTCCCTGGGTCAGGAAGATTCCCTGGAGAAGGAAATGGCAACCCAGTCCAAATAGTCTTGCCTAGGAAATCCCATGGATACAGGAGCCTGACGGCTACAGTCCATGGGATAGCAAAAGAGGTGGACATGACTTATCAAATAAAGAACAACAAAAAAATCTCAATTAACTTCCCTTGTAGCATTCATCAGTGTTTCACCTTTTCTCTGCATTGGCTGCATTTTACCAGAAACAAAAGTTGTGGAGCAATAGATTATCCATACATAGTCTAGGAATTCCTTTGGTAAAGGAGAAATATTGAAAATTCTATAAGGAAAAAAATGTAATTTTTTGGCTTAGTTCTTTTCTTCAGTAGTGTTCGTATTTTTGCATTTCTTTCTTCATTCAAAGAACAGATTTTCAAGTGATGGTTGAGATGATTATATCCTTTGTTTAATAAACTGAAGCTTAAATAAGCTAAAACACATGCAAAAAAACTGTACTTTAAAAAATATAATTGAAGTATCAATTTTCAATTTGAGAAATTTATTTTATAACAGTCATTCTTTCTAGAGATAGTACCTATTTTCTGTGGCAAACTAAACTAGTTCTTTGAGAGATTTATTATTCCAAACATTTAAAAATAACTGGTATCTGGAAGAATGCAGTTATATAAGTGATTGTATCCTTATAAGAACTAAAATTTTAAGGATATATTTTAAAGTGGAGGCTTAAACATCTTTTCACCATTACCACAAATAATAATTTGATCGCTTTTGAGGGTTGTGTGTTGAATTACTCTTGAAAAGAAGATCTTGCTGACAATCTTAAATACAAATTAAAAAAGGTTTATAAAAAAGGTAATTTGTGGTTATGCATAGTCTGTGCTCATTTCACTTTTTAGCATAAGGTCATATTGGAAGAAATATTTTCTTTTATATATCTCCAGCCCAATAATATAATAAAGTTATCCTGCATTTGAAGAATTTTGTTTAGTCTGTCATCATGGAAATTGATGATAGGTTGCCAATGTGGCAAAGGTTTTAAGTTCAAATATAGTGATTATTATCATCTGTGTTAAAGTGACCTCAACACTTGCCAAAACATATTGGTATAATAGTGGCGCATCATCCACATTTTATTAGACCACAATAAAGATAATACTGCCACCATGGATTTTATAAAATAACTTTCAAGAGACTGAAAATTTCATTTACTTTAATATAAGATGCTTGAGGATCAACCACATTTTTTAAAAATGAAGATATAGAAACTAGCAGATAGGGATTACCCATAAAGATGCCAGTCATAAATAGCTGTAATATCAGTCAGTTGGCAATTAATTCATTCATTCATCAAATATTTATTGACTACCTCCTGTATGCCACCGCTTCCTGAAACAGTAGAAAATCAATTTTAAAAATAAAATTAATAAAGATGCAAATGAAGAAGACTAAAGGGTGTGAGATTTGGGCTGAGGTGATAAAAATATGCTCAAATTAGATTGCAGTGTTAGTTGCACACCTTTGAATATGATAAAAGCTGAACTATGCAATGCAGTTTACTAAAAATATTTATTTGTTTTTGGCAAACAAAAATTCGTTTGTTGGGTCTTAGTTGCAGAGTGCAAGCTCTTTGTTGCAGGTAGAGGGTTATGGGACTTTAGTTCCCTGACCAGGAATTGAATCCATGTCCTCCTGAATTGGAAGGCAGACTCTTAACCACTGGATCACCAGGGAAGTCCACGCAATGAGGTTTAAATCGGTGGATGTTATGGAATGTGAATGAGATTTCAATAAAGCTGTTTAAAAATAAAGCTTTATTGATGGAAGACAAAAACATCATAATGAGGTTATAATATTGGCTTCAAGCCAGTGTTGATCAACTAGGCAAGTGTGCATCAAGCACTTTATTAGGCAGTCCTGAAGAACGTATACCGCTTGAATTTGGGATCAGTGGTTGTTCGACTTCACATGTTCAAGGAGACTCAGGCCTTGGAACACATTATGCTTTTCTTTTTTTTTTTTTTTTTGACGACCACAAATGTATAGATAATTTGTGTCAACTTTTTTTCCTGTACCATTTGGGTGTAAGTTGCTACCTGAAACTCCCTTATCTCCCAATACTTCGTATGCTTCCTAAGAACATTCTTCTCTATAACTACAATATAACTACAATTTCTCCATCAAAGTGGAGAAATTAATATTAATTCACTACTGCCATATAATCCTCAAGCCTCATTCAGATTTCGTCAGTTGGCTCAGTCATTTATAGCCAAATTATAGCCAAACAATCCAGTTGACACCCAGGCATTAAATTTTAGTCTTTTTTTTTTTTTCTAGAATAGTTTCTCAGTCTTTCCTTGACTTTTATGCGCTTGACACTTTACAAGAATTATTTCATAATGGATTTAGAATGTTCCTCAGTTTTGTTTTCCCCTGTTTCTTCATGATTACATTCAAATAATATAATCTTCAGCAGCAGTTTTACAGAAGTGATCCTATGTTCCTCTCATTGCATCCTACAAAGGTGTGTGCAGTTTCAGTCTATCTTATTACTGATGATGTTCACTTCAATCATTTGATTAAAGTGGTGTCTGTGGGGCTTCTCCGATATAATGTTACCCTTCTTATTTTCATAATTAATAACTATTGAGTTGATAAGTGCATTCAGGTTTTTCCATAACATCACACACAGAAAAACCCAGACAAATTTTATGGCCAACCCAATATTGTCTGGAAGGTATGTTGCAACTACCAAAATTTCACATCTTCCATCAAACTTTCAATTTATTGTTTACATAGAATAGTTGGCAAGTGACTCCTGTCCTCTATCTGATCTCTTAAAGTTCCTCAGGAAAAAAAGAGGGACACATTGGAAGCTAGGGTAGTACGGGGCAGAGAAAATTCAGACAGTCTTATCTCAGGAAGCAGCAAGGTGGAAAGTAGATCCTCAGTAATCACTCAACTCAGTCTTTCTGTATCAGGCCAATAAAATGTCTGTCAACTAACCAGGAGATTCCTAGAATCACAACTGCAAGATGTCCCAGAATTGTCCCCATCAGTTTTAA
The DNA here is from genome assembly GCA_007570785.1 of Antilocapra americana. NCBI lineage: Eukaryota > Metazoa > Chordata > Mammalia > Artiodactyla > Antilocapridae > Antilocapra > Antilocapra americana. The sequence continues at coordinate 5,664,479 of ML660216.1, forward strand.
GCTAGAGTGATCATTACTTCTTGTTATTCAGTCTCTAAGTCATGTCCAGCTCTTTGCAACCCCATGGAATGTGTTATTTCAGGCTCTTCTGTCATTCACTGTCATTCAATGAACATGAGTTTGCTCAAACTCAGGTTCATTGTATCGGTGATGGTATCAAACCATCTCATCATCTACCACCCCTCTTCTCCTTTTGCCTTCAGTCTTTCCCAGAATCAGAGTCTTTTCCAATGAATCAACTCTTCACATCAAGTGGCCCAAGTGTTGGAACTTCAGCATCAGCCCTTCTAAAGGATATTCAGGGATTGATTTCCTTTAGAATTGATTGGTTTGATCTCCTCACAATTCATAGAACTCTCACAAGTCTTTTCCAGCACCACAGTTTGAAAGTATTTCTTCTTTGGCACTCAGCCTTCTTTATGGTCCAACTCTCACATCTGTACATGACTACTAGAAAAACCATAGCTTCCGCCATATAGAACTTTGTCTCTGCTTTTCAATACACTGTCAGTCTTGTAACAGCTTTCCATCCAAGGAGCAAGTGTCTTTTAGTGTTTTAATGTCTTGGCTGCAGTCACCATCCACAGTGATTTTGGAGCCCAGGAAAAAGTCTAATACTGCTTCCACTTTTAACACTTCTGTTGGCTGTGAAGTGATGGGACCGGAAGCCACTATCTTCATTTTTTGAATGTTAAATTTCAAGCCAGCTTTTTCACTCTCCTCTTTCACCTTCATCAGGAGGCTCTTTAATTCCTCTTTGCTTTATGCCATTAGAGTGGTATCATCTGTGTATCTGAGGTTCTTGCTATTTCTCCTGGCAATCTTGATTCCAGCTTGGAATTCATCCAGCCCAGTATTTCACATGGTGTATTCTGCATATAAGTTAAATAAGCAGGGTGACAATATACAACCTAGACGTACTCCTTTCCCAATTTTGATCAAGTCAGCAGTCCCATGTCTGGTTCTAACTGTTGCTTCTTAACCTGCATACAGGTTTCTTGGGAGACACATAAAGTTGTCTGGTACTTCCTCTTTTTAAGAATTTTCCACAGTTTGTTGTGATCCACGTAGTCAGAGGCCTTAGCGTAGTCAATGAAGCAAAAGTAGATATTTTTCTGGAATTCCCTTTCTTTCTCCTGTGATCCGAAGAATGTTGGCAATTTGATCTCTGGTTCCTCTGCCTCTTTGAAACCCAGCTGATAACATCTGGAAGCTCTGGATTCATGTATTGCTGAAGCCTACCATGAAGGATTTTTAGCATAACCTTGCTAGCATGTGAAATGTGTGCAATTGTGTGGTAGTTTGAACACTCTTTGGCATCTCCCTTCTTTGGGATTAGAGTATAGATTGTGCCAAACTTCAGACCAGAGTAGGTGGAGTTTGGGTCAGATGGACCTTACACTCCCAAGAGGCCTGCTACACAGGGTCAGCGTGATCATTTTGTTAATTTTGTAATGTCACAACTTCATATTTTACACAGCTGAAGTTTTTGAACACGGTCTTAGTCCAACTGATCTAACAGAATGTTATAGATTTGAGTAATTTATAAATATCAAAAATTTATATCTTACAGTTCTGTTCACTACAGAGTCCAAGATCAAGATGTGAGTAGGTTCAGTGTGTGGTGAGGGCCTGCTTCCAGGTTCGTTGAGAGTCACCAGCTCACTGGGGCCTCTTGTATAAGGGCACAAATCCCATTCATGAGGGCTCCACCCTCTTGTCCTAATCACCTACCAAAGCTTTTGCCTTCTGACACCTAGTACCATCACACTGGGAGTTAAGATTTCAGCGTATGAATTGCAGGGGGTACACAAGCATCTGTTCAGTCTGTAACAGACACCACTGTTTGCATTACGTCAGGATTCTACTTTTATACCATTTTCTAACATCTTACTATATACCAGTACTGTGCCAGCCAGTTTACATGCTTTATCTCTAATCTTTATAGTAGCCTACAAGGTGATAGGTACTGATATCTTTACTCTGTTGAATCAAAAATTCTGATGCTAAGAGAAGGAAAAGCCCCTGGCCTAAAAGTGTACAACTAAATAACTGGGAGTCCAAAGTTAGAACTGGATTCAAGCCTGACGCTCATGTCATACTCTCCATAATTACACTCACTCATAAAAGAAAGGAAATCAGAGGGGGAAAAAACTGTTGAGAAAGAAACAGAAAGGTGGAGAAGGGCACTTTTGAAACAGGAGAAAAATAAATGAAATATGTTAGCAACTCTGTTTTCTTAGCCTCAGAGGTCAGTTCTGCATAGGAAAAAAAGAAGCTTTTAACATTATCCATTATTTTTATTCCTTTCCTGCTTATCTCCTACACCATAGACTCCCACCAAGACTCTTAGGAACTGTCACGTTTCCTGAGGGCGTTGAAGCTGTAACCCCTAATAGGGTGGTAGGTATGGTCTTTGGGAGGTAACTAGGTTTAGATGAGATCATGAAATTGTGATCCTCAGGATGGTATTAATGCTTTTACTAGAAGAGAGCTGAGAGCTCTTCACATTCCAGCTGTCACATCCATACCTGACTACTGCAGAAAACCATAGCTTTGATATAGGAACCTTTGTTGACAAAGTGATGTCTCTCCTCTTTAATTCCCTGTCTAGATTTGTCAAAGCTTTCCTTCTGTAGAGCAAGTGTCCTTTAATTTCATGGCTGCAGTCACCATCCACGGTACCCACCTCACAACCCATGTGAGGATTCCTGTAAGCCAAGAAGAGGGTCCTCATCAGAACCCAGCCATAATGTCTCTCTGATGTCAGATTGCCCAGCCTCCATTACTGGGAGAAGTAAATGCCTGTTTAAGCCAGTTCATACTTAGTACTTTGTTATAGAAGCTGAGCTTACTGAGACAATGAGTTTTCATTTTCTTTACATATTCAAGTGAAAGGCCTTTTCCTCAACCAGACCTAACTCAGAGGTAGGTTCACATCCCCATTTTCCAGCTCTTGATGGAGACAGCAGACTTTGTCTTTCTGGTTATTTTCTGCACTTAAACTCAAGGTTTCCCCAACCATCTAGTCCTAGTTTGGTCTTTAGCTGTCTGGTCTTTATCCCTTCCTGCCCTGTATTTGTGGACTCGAACCTCTGGTATGATGGCTAGTTAACTCTCTGTCTTGTCTGATTTTAAATGATGGCCTCTTTTGACTTTGAGGAAATGAGTCTTCTTGGAACTATAATCTTTATGGCCACTTGGAAAACCTTAAAGTAGGGTAGGGTACTTTACCATGGAGGAAACAAAGCAAAGAGAAAGAGCAAAGATCACTAAAACAAAAAGAGAAATAAGACTTTGAAGCAGAATGTTCTGAAATTTCAATGAATTGTTATGCTTCCAGTTGTGTTTAATAAATCATTTCCCCCTTTATTTGCAATAAGGGTGTTGTAATATTATCTTTGAAATGCAAATTATGTGGTTAACCATTGTTCACTTTCTAAACTCTTTGATCATTTAGCTTGTCGAGAGAGAATATTGTTCACGGACTACACTCAAATGATCTACACCCACACAGCTTAATGTCTACATTAGTGTGACTTGACTTTTCAGTCATCTTCATTAGTGTGATTTTACTATTCTACCATCTTCATCAACATGATTTTTACCATTCTAAGAACGTCTTCCTCAGGAAGATAAAAATTGAAAATTCTTTTGTTGTTGTTATGCTTAGTAGTGTCCAACTCTTTGCAACCCCATGGACTGTAGCCAGCCAGGCTCCTTTGTCCATGGAGATTTTCCAGGCAAGAATACTGGAGCGGGTTGCCATTTCCTTCTCCAAGGAATCTTCCCAACCCAGGGATCAAAGTTGATTCTCTTGCAAATCTCCTACATTATAGGCAGATTCTTTATGACTGAATTTCTAAAATAATCCCACTTTGCCCTCCTGCTTCTGAAAGCCCTCTAAAACTGCAAGGAAGCCGTCTCCCTTGTGATTGTAAGCAATGAACTCAACTTATTAATGGGCTTGAAAAGTTTTATTTTGTCAATATTTTGAGGGAGCCAACGTAGAACATGAAGGTGATTGAAACCATTTCCTCTTAGGCTTAGGAAATTAAAGATCTAATTCTGCCCAGAATAGAGAAGCTGCCCATCTTTATCCTGTAGAATCTGTAAGCTCATCATATTTTTCCTCGAGGAAAAACTATACCCACTGTCAAAAGCTTAGTATAGTAAGCATAGAAATGGAAAAAAAATTAATCATTTTTGTCAGAGGAAACTAAGTGGAAAAAAATACAAAGCCACTATAAAAGCAATTCATTTGAAGTTATATTTTGAGATTTATTTTCTCCCTGGCATTCAGACACCTGAAATTCACTTTAAAATATGTTGGTGAACAATTCTCATTCTCCAGAAGTACATTTGTAAAATGGTAGTATTTCATAATAACAGTATAAAATGAGAATAATTGACTGTCTCTTGCTGTGTGGGACTTGGCTTTTAATCTAAATAGATATGAAACCTAATGACATTCATCTATATGAGACATTTGTAGACATAAGAGAAATTAAGTCACAAACCTCTAAGACTAGTTCATAAATCAGCCAATCAGAAAATTGATAAAACTTTTCCAGAACATTCTCTAGGGACTCCTTATTCTTCTGCAATTTGTTACCTGTTTCATATGTCCTTTTAGGAAGGGTTCCTCTCCCACTGAATGCTTGGCAAAAGGAATGCATGCAATTAGAATTTACAAGAGCTTACATCATTTGTGTCATTTTTGATTTAGCAATTTTGGAAGACTTGTTCAAAGATTACTCCTGATTTTAGCTTTCTTTGGAGTTTTCTAACATGCTACTGCTACCAGGACGTAAAAGTCATACAGCCAGCAGTAGAAATGCTGTCATATAACCATTAAGACTGCACTAAAAGGCAAAATCTTGTGGCTAAGAGTATTTTTAATGATTTGAAATTGCTTGGAGTGCTTTCTGGAAGTAAAAGGATGCTGATTTATTTACCTAGTATACTTACCTAAATTAATTTGGCAGGATTACTTTGGTCCTAATCCTCTTACAATGAAATCTAGATGTTAATATCTTTAAATGGTGCATCATTCTTTTCTTGAAGGATATAATATATTGCACTGACACGAATCTACCAGCAGTCATTAAAGAAAGAAGTAAATTAACCCATTGCTGAAATAGGAGCAAGGATTGCATTTTACATAGACTATATTTATGATTTTATATGACCTTACAGATAAAACATCACTATATAAACTGTTAATGAGAACAAATAGAATCACATTTTATTTCTAGTTTCCTCTCATGGATACTTTCCCCTAGAAATATGGAAGAGGCTTTATTCTGGCATAATTTTTTGTTATAGTGGGTTTTTTTTTCACATTTTAAATGAATGGGCTTTCTGTATACTTTTCTTATTAAGCACAATGTTTATTACAGGATGAATACTAATGAGATTCTCAGTACAGAACATTTTTGTATATTCGTTCCCCTTCTTTGTAGCTAGTAACCATAATTATTAATATATAAATAGACTCTTCCATAAGCAAAATCAGAACAGGTGTACTTTATTATATAAATATTCACTTATTCCAGTTTTATATCATGTGTTTTCCTCCAGTTGTGAACATCTCCTTGGTCTTTAGGCTCATGGCCTTGCCAATAAGTATAAATATCTTGAGATGTGTATGAACTATGAAATATATTTTTGACAACTAATAATTGATATGCCTTTTAAATGAATGCATGGGATGACGCCCTGGAGAAGGAAATGGCAACCCACTCCAGTATTCTTGCCTGGGAAATCCCATGGACAGAGGAGCCTGGAGGGCTACTGTCCATGGAGTAGCAAAGAGTTGGACACGACTTAGCAGCTAAACAGCAATCAGGTTGGTATAAGTGACATTTAATTCATTTTTACTGTGTGCCAAGTTCTGTAGTGAGATGTTGAAACCCTCATCCCCTGTGTGATGGTGTTTGAAAGTGGAGCCTTGGGAAGCTAATTCAGTCATGGGAGTGAAGTGAATGGGATTAGTGTCCTTAAAAGAAGAGACAGGAAAGAGACCTCTCTCTCCGCCCCATGAACCCTAGGAAGAAACTGGCTCTCTGCATTAGAAAGAGGGTCCTCACCAAGAACCTGAGCATGCTGGAGCCTGATCTCAGACATCCAGCCTCCAGAACGGAGAGAAACCAATGTCTGTTGTTTCAACCATCCTGTCTGTGGTATTCTGTGATAGCAACCTCAAATAACTAAGATGGTACATCACTTAATTGTCTTCTAAAATTCTTACAGGAACTAGTGTAGCATTACTTTAGAAAGGAACAAAGCTCAGATTGTAGAGGTTAAAGAGCTCGGCCAAGACGCACAGTGACTAAAAGTTGTTCAAGATTTGAATCTATATTTGTCTACACTTCCTAGGTAGAATTCTTAACTACTTTCATGCGCTCTTTCAAGCTTAATTGTCTTGACTGATCATTTGACTAACATCTTCCCAGGACACACACAATGCATGAATCCATGCAGGCACAGAAATCTCAAAATGAAAGCCATGACTTTTTATTGTGATATTATGAAGCAGAGGTGGTTTTCCTCCCTCCTATACATCACCCAAGTGGGAACTCATTAAATTATAGGGCAGTCAACTTGAAATATTATTAAATAGGCAAAGTATTTTCTGAGACTCCATTGTTGTTATTGTTCAGTCACTAAGTCATCTCTGACGCTTTGCGACTCCATGAACTGCAACATGTTGGGCTTCCCTGTCCTTCACTATCTCTCAAGGTTTGTTCAAACTCATGTCCATTGAGTCAACGATGTCATCCAACCATCTCGTCCTCTGCTGCCCTCTTCTCCTCCTGCCTTCAGTCTTTCCCACCATCAAGGTCTTATCCAGTGAGTCAGCTCTTCGCATGAGGTGGCCAAAGTATTGGAGCTTGAGCATTAGTCCTTCCAATGAATATTCAGGGTTGATTTCCTTTAGGTATGATTTGTTTGATTTCTTTGCCGTCTAAGAAACTCTCAGGAGTCCAAAAGAATCAGTTTTTTGGCACTCAGTCTTCTTTAAGACTCCTTGGAGATAGATATAAAATAAACATATATTTGTTTATTTTAAGATTAGTGTAACTGTAGTGTAGTTAATAGGCTTGTCTGATATAACATAGATTAAATCAAAAGAATAATTTGCAAATTGTGTATCTGTTATATGTGTATGTTAGATGGGCAAAGATAGAGTTCAAAGCAGTATGCCTGCTAGGAAAACATGTGAAAATGTGGAGGTATTTTTCAAAGGGCTACACATCCAGTGCCCAAATATTCCCCACCTCCCCAAGAATAGAAGAGAATGCTCCTTTGTTTACCAGCCTAAAAATCCAGTATGGCCTCTTTTACAGTCCTTAGTCTATCCTGTTCCCAACTATAAGAAATCCTGCCCATCCCAGAAGAGGACATTATAAAGTTATTCTTGGATGTCTCACTCTCCTGTGAAAGCAAATTGTATTGGTTTCAAGGTGCTGACATATTTTAACACTGTCATGATTCTTTCTTCTCTTTACATCTTGTAGTTATCTACTTCCACAGGTCCATTTCATCTCTTTCCACCATTTATGATTCTGTAAAATTTTCGTAAATACATAAAACAATGGTTAGATCATTTGGAAATTCCTGAAACTCCTGCTTTAGCTCTTCTAAACCAAATGTTTACCATTCACGACTTCTTTCCAGCTATTTCACTCTACTGCTACACCACCTACTTGCCTCTGCTTTGCTAGTGGTGTGTTGAGAGAGTGCCAGGGAGTTTAGTTCTGTGTACTAGAACAGAACCAAAAAGCACCTTTAACTTGACAGGATCCTGGTTTCTCCAGCCGCGGGATGGGGAGGATACTTGGACACACAGGTAGTCTGTGACTTGAAGGCATGGCCAGCGTGTTTGTCTGCTAGTGACTTTTACAAGCCTAGATTCTAAAAATCATCCCAATAATAACCTTATATTATGTAAGAAAAATCTACAATGCAATGGATTTTCACATTCAGAAATTATGTGCATTTTCCCAGTATGATATCCACTTACCTAACACTTTATGCCGCATAAAACGATAAATTATCCAGTGTGATCTAAAACCATCAGAAACATTTAAAAGTTTTATAGTACAGTATTTTAAAGTTTACTAACCATTATATAAAATTAATAAGATAGTTTATACAGTTTCTTGCTTTATTGATTGTGGGTAATAACCTGTAGAAGGGAATATAGTAGAATGATGTGACTAACTGCCTTTAAAAGAAACGTATTTAAACTTGAGTCATTTTTTTTTTTCAATTTCTCTTGTATTCTTTTCACTTCTGAAGTCTTAGAGAGGAGCAGTCAGATATTGAGTTGCTTTATTCACTAAAAATTTTCTGGAGAATTTCTTTAAGGGAAGATGTGGATTTTAATGCATAAATTTTTTAGACAGACTATTGAAGTTGAAATTTCATTTCAAGAGGCAGTCAGCTTTGTTTAACTCTATATTTTTAGTATCCAAAGTTACTGAACCAGACTTTGCTTTAATTAATAACTATAGGATGTGAGGCAGTTCCAGTACTGCTTTTTCTATTAACTTGCAATTTCCTGTAGGAAATTAATAAAGTGAAAGAGGGAGGTGGCCAGCAAGAGTAAATACATGCTACAGTTGCAAGTCACTAAAATTCATCAGAATAAATTAAGGTGTACAGTTGTTGTTTTGTTTTTTTTTTAATTCTCTGAAGTTTCCTAATCCTTTGCTAATTCTTAAGCAAATTTGACAAAGAAGTGACAAAAATCTGAAAGTCAAATTTAATATAAAATAGATTAATTAATTGGTTAAGATACAGAAATTTGCTAAGCAGTGAGGCTCGCTGGTTAAGAAAATAGATTCTAGAAATACACTGAGTTTGAATTCTGTGTCTGCTATTTACTAGCAGTGGGAATTTGGGCAATTTACTTAATCTTTTATATCTCTTTATGTTTAAAATCAGGACCGAGGTAAAACCTATCTCATAGGGCTGATGTGAAAATTCAAAGAGTTAATATGTATAGTAGCTGGTACACAGGAAGTGCCACATTTGAATGCATTTGTTTTTTCTTCAGTATTATTTTGCCGAATATCTTTTCATTAAGCTATCTCTTCCCATAACCATTGAAACCAAATACTATCCTCATCCTACAATCAACATGTCTTGCAATTTAAATAAAGACATCATAAAATGTAGAAATAAGGCATATGCTGCTTTGACTGTATTATTTTTCTAGTTAATAGCACTGACAAATTTTAGTTGTGGCTTTGTTTGTATTGCGGGCTTGTGGCTCAGCTGGTAAAGAATCCATCTTGCAATACAGGAAACCTGGGTTCGATCCCTGGGTTTGAAGATACCCTGGAGAAGGGAAAGGCTACCCACTTCAGTGTTCTGGCCTAGAGAATTGATTTCAGGGTGGATTTGGCATATCTGTGTAGTATAAGGGGCTTCCCTGATAGCTTAGTTGGTAAAGAATCTGCCTGCAATGCAGGAGACCCTGATTCGATTCCTGGGTCAGGAAGATCCTCTGGAGAAGGGATAGGCTACCCACTTCAGTATTCTTGGGCTTCCCTGGTGGCTCAGCTGATTAAGAATCTGTCTGTAATCTGGGAGACCTGGGTTCGATCCCTGGGTTGGGTTGGGAAGATCCTCTGGAGAAGGGGAAGGCTACCCACTCCAGTATTCTGGCCTGGAGAATTCTGTGGACTGTATAGTCCATTGAGTCGCAGTGAGTCAGACAACCGACTGAGCCACTTTCACTCGTTGTACTGCATGGAAATGCGTAGTCAGTGACATACCTGAAATGGCTTCTTGTTCTTTTCTGGCATGTGCTTATGTGCTCAGCTGGGTGTGTCTGGTTCCTGGGAATGCCTTTTAAAGTTGCTTTTAATTTCTCAATTAATTAAAGGCTCCCTAGTTTTGAGAGGTTTTTTTCCTAGGATGGGGTAAAGTTGAAGGAATCGTACCTTTTATCATCCCACCCTGTATAATGTATCTTTGCTATATGAATTATTAAGCTATTACATTTTACTAACTAATAATAATAAGTGACAAACAAATGTTAATAAAATGGCTAAAATATATATGCTAATACTTTCATCCTTGTGGGTTTTTTCCCTAGCATTAGTTTAAGTAGACTACCCTGGGGAAGGTTATTGTATGGAAAATGTTGCTAATTTTTTGTTTTTCATGCTTAAGATGACATTTGCAACATTTTCAAAATGGTGTCTTTCTCAGTGTAGAACACTTAAACCAGTGCTAGGAAGAAATTTTTCTTTATTATGGTAAGTAAATAGAATTCTTTAGTATAGCATTTAATAATACATCTATTCATCGGTTTATGAACTTTTGTCTTGTTTCCAGTTCAAAGCTATCATGAGTAAAGCTCCTATGAACATTTATGTAAAGATTTTTTTTGTGGACACATATTTTTATTTCTCTTGGTAAATGCCTAAGAGTGTACGTTACTGATAGATTGTGTGATTAATAGATGTCTTTGTGAAGAACTGTCAAACTGTCTTCAAAGAGGCTACACTGCTACACATTCTCATCAGAAGTCTTTGTAAGTTACAATTACCCCACATCCAACACTGGGTATAGTAAGATTTTTTAATTTTAGAAATTCTATTGGTTATCTTATCATAGGTTCATTTTGTAGTTCCCTGATGTTGAGCATCTTTTCATTTGTTTATTGACCGTTTATATAACTTCTGTGGTGAAATGTCTGCTCCAGTTTTTTTACTCAATTTTAACTGGGTTGTTTTCCTGCTACTAAGTTGCAAGAATTGTGAGATTAAAAATACAATTTGGACATAAGTATTTTGTCCTACATGTGTTCTGCCAATATTTCCTCCCAGCTTGCCCTTTGCTTTTCTTAAAGGTGTCTTTTGAAGAACAAATGTCCTTTACATAATGCTCAATTTATTTAAATTTTTTTTCTTTTATGGATTATGCTTTTGGTTTCAAATTTAAGAAGTGTCTGCATAAGTCAAGGTCACAAAAGGTTTCATGTAAAAGTTTTATGCTTTAGCTCTTACATTCAGCTCTATATTGCAGTTTGAGGTTTGATTTTGTTAGTTTTTCTTCTTTGTTTTTTGCCTGATATAGTGTGAGATATGGGTGTAAGTTCTTTATATTAATATGGATATCTAATTTGCTCCAGCACTTTCCTTGCCCTATTTGTATTACCTCAGCTGTTTTGTTGCAAATCAATTGACCATATATTTGTGTTTCTATTTATTGGCTCTCTTTGGTTCTATTGATGTATATGTCTATCCTTATACCAATCCCACATTCGTGGTTTTATAGTAAGACTTAAAATAGTGTGAATCTTACAATGGTGACTCTTTTCTTTAAATTTGTTTTGGATATTTTGGGGTTTTTTGAAATTCCATGTAAATTTTAGAATCAACTTTTCATTTTTTTAAAAAGAAAAAATAAAAAACCCTAGCTAAGTACTGATTGGAATTGGGTTGAATTTATAGATCGATATGGGGAAAACTGCTGTCTTACCAGTCTTGTTTCCTCTAATCTATAAATATGATGGGATCTCTCTATTTAGGTTCTCTTTAACTCCTCTTAGCAGTGTTTTGTGGTGAAATAGTTTGTTAAATTTGTACTTTTCACTTTTTATGCTATTTTAAATGGTACTTTTTCATTTTAATTTCCAGTTATTTCTGGCCATTGAATACTTAAATATAGTCAATTTTTGCTGATTAACGCTTTATCTTGTGATCTCTCTAAACTCAAGTTATTTATTTGAATAGAATTTTTGTGGATTCTTTAAGATTTTCTATGTAGAAAATCTCATCCTCTGCAAATTAACAGTTTTAATTCTTCTTTTCCCATTTGTATGTCTATTCCTTCTTTTACGTACCTTGTTGCACTGGCTAGGACTTCTAATACACTATTGTATTAAAATGTTGTCAACTAGCATTATTGCTTTATTGCTATATTAAGAAGAAAACATTGGTCTTTTACAGTTAAAAATAATGTTACATTTAGGTTTTTCTAAAATGTCCTTTATTGGATATAAGAAATTTCCTTCTAAGGTTGCTATGCATTTTTGTCAGGATTGGATGCTGACTTTTGACAATATTTTTCTGCGCTTTCAAAGATCGTCTCATGATTTTACCTTTTTAGTTTGTTGATATGGTAAATTAAGTTGATTGATTTTGCGGTGTCAAACTGACCATTGTCTTTTGTGAATTAATTTCACTTGACAATGTCATTTTTATCATTTTTTACAGATAGCTAATTCAACCTGCTGTTTTTAAAGGTTTCTATTCTACCTCTGTGTTCATTAGGTCACACTGGTTTGTAATTTTGATTATTTGCCAGTCGTTGTGCAACTTTGATGTCTAAATAATGCTGCCTTCATAATACTGGTGGGAACATGTTCCCTTCACATCTGTTTTCTTGAAGAGTTTATATAGCATCGGTATTATATAATGCTCAATGTTTGCTATTAATAGAAATTACTAACTAAAGAATAAAGCCATCTGGTCTCCAGGTTTGTGGGAGGGCGAAGGTAAGGTAGGGGGGCAGGTTTAAGAAATCCTTTAGCAGATTTATTGGAGAAGGGAATGGCAACCCATTCCAGTATTCTTGCCTGGAGAATTCGGTGGACAGAGGAGCCTGGCAGAATATAGTCCAAGGGATCACAAAGAGTCAGATACAGCTGCGCACTAACACACTTTAGTAGATTATATTCCTTTAAAGGCAGTTCTTTTTGAGTACATTTTAGTATTTGTGTTTTCCCAGGGATTAGTCATTTTATCTAAGTTGTCAAATCATTTGGCACTCTTTTATTATCTTTTCAATGTTCCCTTATTGTTTTTTAATATTTGTAGTATCTATAGTGATGCTTTCTCTTTCATTTCTGATCTATGTCTTTTTCTCAATCAATCTGGCTAGAGATTTATCAAATTTACTGATATTTTTGGAGAAACAGCTTGTAGTTTTACAGATTATTTTCTTTCATTTTTATTTTGTATGTAATTGATACTCATATATTTGTTATTTCTTTCCATTTGTTTGAGTTTAATTTACTGTTTATTTCCTAGTGTCTTAAAAGAGGAGCTTGGATTATTGATTTGAACCTTTCTCCTTTCTTAGTATAACGGTATAAAGATATAAAATTCCATTATACATTCCTTTAGGTACATTGCACTAATTTTGATACATTGCATTTTCATTTTCATTCAGTTCAAAACATTTTCCAGTTTGCATTGTGAATTCCTCTTTGATTCTTGGGTTATTTAATAGCACATTGTTTAATTTCCAAATATTTGGGAATTTTTCCAGATAACTTTCTGTGATTTATTTCTAGTTTAACACTATTGTATCCAGATAATATTTTTATATGTTTTCCATCATTTTAAATTTGTTTGGGTATCTTTTAAGGCTCAGATATGATCTGTTTTGGTGAATGATTCATGTACACTTAAATAGTATGTATATCCTTTTCTTTTGTAGAGTTCTAGGATTGCCAGTGAGATCAGTTTTATTGATAATATTATTTAAGTCTTCTACATCCTTAGTTCTTTATTCTTACTGATCCTGGCCTTAATTTTATGGTATTATTGAAAGTGTTTATATATCCAGCTATAATTGTGGTCTTGTGGAATCCTTTTTTAAGTTCTATCAGCTTATATTTCACGTATTTCAAAGCTATTTTGTTACATGTGAACATGTTTAAGATTATTTTGTTGTGTTGATGAATTGACTTATTTATCATTTTATAATGTCCTTCCTTTTTCCTGGTGAATGTTTTTTCGATTTGATATTTACTTTTTCTACTATTTATATATCCACTCCAGCTTCCTTTTAACTGGTGTTTGGAATATGACAATTCTATCTTTTAATTTGTATATTTAGACCACTTACATTTAATGTAATAATCAATATGGTTGGATTAAAATCTGTTATATTATTTGTTTACAAGGTCCTTTTATGGGCCTTGCCCTACTTATGTAGTAGCATACTTATTTCATACCATTTCCTCTACTCAACATACGGACATTATAAGCTTATAATGGGGCGCATTTTCACAGCCTCCTGATATTTTCACAAGTTCTCTCTGCCGTATTCTCTCTACTCTGTCTTCCTGTTTCTCTGTCTCACTTGACTAATTCTTTCTCATCCTTTATGCCACAGTAATGATCATATCTCACTAAGGAGCTTTTCTTATAGTTCAGGTGCCTTGCCTTACCTTTGCTTCACCTAGCACTGATTGTTTAATTAAAGCTCTGTGTAGAAGGGATAGACTAGAGAATCAGTAAAGACATCTTTCTCTTCAAATGGAGAAGCCTTTAGACAGATTTCCATGACACTCTGTCACTCCTGGAATCCCTTTTTGAAGGGCTACTACACATTCTTTTACCCATCCTCCCTGAGATCATCTCAATAAAAATAATGAGAGTCCCCTGACATCTCTGAAGGGATGTATTTTCCATACATATTCCCTGGTGGCTCAGAATGTAAAAATCTGCTTGCAACACAGGACACCTGGATTTGATCGCTGGCTCAGAAAGATGCCCTTGGAGAAGGGAATGACTACCGATGCTAGTATTCTTAACTGGAGAACTCCTTGGATAGAGGAGCCTGGCAGACCACACAGTCCATGGGGTCACAGAAAGTTGGCCACGACTGAGCAGCTAGCACTTTCACATAGTCTGTTTAACCACAATATAGTTTGGCATTTTTGTCTTGTTATTTTTCAGAGAGTGAGGCCCAAAAGAGGCTCTCTCTCAGATAATTTCTATTTTTATCAAACTAAAAAAATCACATGTATATGTTTAAAAAACTAGAGCTGAGTTGTTGAAAATTCAGTGCTGTTGTTTTCCAGTAATAGTAATATGAATTGTATCACTGGCAAGAGTATCAAAATCTGATTTTATGCTATTACAATAGGATGGCTGCTGATTGTGCCTGGTACCCTTATGAAACAGGATTCTTTCTGCATGAGATTATCACCAAAATTTTAAATAACCTTTTCTAAATTGCTTTTTAAAGTTTCCACAACAAAATTCATCACCATTAGGATATCCAAATAGCAGCAATTATAAATGGTACTAAATAATAGATGTCTAGGTAACAATATGTAGTTTTTAAAAATCCTTATAAGACAGATTACAGTAATAGGGCTTGATGAGAAATGTGGTTTATCTATTTATAGAAAACATAATTATAGCAGACATTTTCAAGTATATTTTTTCTTACTCCCTTAATTAACTTTAATCAGGCATTCTTAGAACATCTTATACCTACAAAAAATGTTCTTTGACAACCAACTATGGTCTGAAAAGGAGAATCTTATTAGAGGTCTTTTTCATTTGAACCATAGTGGTGAATATCATTTTCATTATCCTAGTGGTTGGAAGCTACAGTACGTATTGTTTTTTGGAAAAATGAGAAAATGATATCTGATTTTAAAAAAAAGCAACCTTAATAAGATAGGTCAAAACCCAGTTCAGTCTCTGAATATCACATAAAGGTAAGATCAGGTAACTGAAGAAACTAATTCAGCCTTCTAAATATTCCTGTACCTAACTGAGGGAGCAAGTATGAAAGTTTAAGTATTAAATCAGTTAATACTTTTAAAGATCCTATTTGAGTCATCATAATATCAGTCATATTGAGAAAATGTCATGATGTTGATTTGGTCAGCAGTGGTAGCTTATCTTCTTCCAAATGTATATTTCTAATTTAAAAATTACTTCCAAAGAGATTTCTCAGAACTTGTCATTGACTGAAGATCAGAATATTATAGTGGTTCCTTTTTTAATGAAAAATATTATATGCATATTTTAATCATTTTGATTGTTTTAATCTTCCCAGTGCATGAGTGCTTACTCGCTTCAGTCATGTCAGACTCTGCAATGGTGTGGACCATAGCCCACCAGACTCCCTGTCCATGGGATTTTCCAGGCAAGAATACTAGAGTGGATTGCCATGCCCTCCTTCAGGGGATCTTCCAGACCCAGGGATAGAGTGTATGACTTCTGTATCTCCTGCACTGCAGGCAGATTCTTTACCCACTGAGGCATGTGGGCAACTCAGTCTACCCACTAGATCTTATTAAAATAAAAAAATAGTCTAATCACTTAAAATAAAGTCCTAATTTGCAGGAAACATTCCAGCTACAAAGACATATGTAACAGTGAGCTATCAGCCACGTAGGGAAAGAGAGAGAAGTGTTAAAAAAAAAACAAGTGGCCAGCTGGACTCGGCAGTCTGAATGTTGTCTTCCTTCATTGTGATTATGTAGTGTTCTGTGACATGCCTTTGAATTGCTACAGGACATTAATCCTCAGGGCTCAGGAAGGGCCTTAGCCAAGACAGTCAGGCAGAAGAAAGAAGAGATTGAGGCAGCTTTGGTATGATTATAGGAGAAAGCACTCTTTTTTTTTTTAATTTATTTTTTTTTATTGTTTTTGCCATACAATGTCATGATATCACCATGGGTTTACATATGCTTCCCCTCCAGAATCCCCCTCCCTCCTCCCTCCCCCCCGGGAAATCTCGCTGCACCAGCCCCGAGCATCAGTCCTGGGCTGGCGATTGATTAGACATATGATAATTAACTTGTTTCAATGCCCTTCTCCCATATCATCCCACCCTTACCCTCATCCACAAAGTCCACGAGTCTATTCTATACCATCTGCGTTCCTTTTGCTGTCTCGCATGTTGGGTTCTCGTTACCGTCTTTCTAAATTCCATATATATGTGTTAATATACTGTATTGTTGTTTTTGCTTCTGGCTTACTTCACTCTGGATAATGGGCTCCAGTTTCGTCCATCTGAGTAGAATTGCTTCAAATGAATTTTTTTTTAATGCTGAGTAATATTCCATTGTGTATATGTACCACAGCTTTCTTATCCATTCGTCAGTTGATGGGCATCTAAGTTGCTTCCATGTCCTGGCTATTGTAAACAAAGCAGCGATGAACATTGGGGTACACATGGCTCTTTCAGTTCTGGTTTCCTCGGTGTATATGCCCAGCAGTGGGATTGCTGGGTCATATGGCAGGACTATTTGCAGCTTTTTAAGGAACCTCCACACTGTTTTCCATAGTGGCTGTACTAGTTTGCATTCCCACCAACAGTAAAAGAGGGTTCCCTTTTCTCCACATCCTCTCCAGCATTTATTGCTTGTAGACTTTTGGATGGCAGCCATTCTGACTGGTGTAAAGTGGTACCTCATTGTGGTTTTGATTTGCATTTCTCTGATAATGAGTGATGTTGAACATCTTTTCATGTGTTTGTTAGCCATTTTTATATCTTCTTTGGAGAAATGTCTGTTAAGTTCAAGCACTCTTAATTTTTACAATGCCTCTCTTACGGTCTAGCTTGTGAGAAAGCACATAGGAAGTAGCCATGAGACCTGGGTGTGAGTTGAACCTCTATATGTCTATTAGATATAAAATCTGAGACGAGTTGTCAAGCCTCTGTGGGCCTCAGTTTCTTCATCTATTTAAAATGATGCATCTGGTCCCATTTCTTCATGGGAAATAGATGGGGAAACAGTGGAAACAGTGTCAAACTTTATTTTGGGGGGGCTCCAAAATCACTGCAGATGGTGACTGCAGCAATGAAATCAAAAGACGTCTACTCCTTGGAAGGAAAGTTATGGCCAACCTGGATAGCATATTGAAAAGCAGAGACATTACTTTGCCAACAAAGGTCTGTGTAGTCAAGGCTATGGTTTTCCAGTAGTCGTGTGTGGATGTGAGAGTTGGACAGTGAAAAAGGCTGAGCGCCGAAGAATTGATGCTTTTGAACTGTGTTGTTGGAGAAGACCCTTGAGAGTCCCTTGGACTGCAAGGGACTCCAGTCCATCCTAAGGGAGATCAGTCCTGGGTGTTCATTGGAAGGACTGATGTTGAAGCTGAAACTCCAATACTTTGGCCACCTCATGCGAAGAGTTGACTCACTGGAAAAGACCCTGATGCTGGGAAGAATTGGGGGCAGGAGGAGAAAGGGATGACAAAGGATGAGATGGCTGGATGGCATCACCGATTCGATGGACATGGGTTTGGATGGACTCTGGGAGTTGGTGATGGACAGGGAGGCCTGGCGTGCTGCTGTTCATGGGGTCACAAAGAGTCGGGCACGACTGAGCGACTGAACTGAACTGAATATCGACCTCACAGAATTATTGTGTTATCTAAATTCTGTAGGTAGATGGGAAAAACCTTTCTCACATAGCAAAGCATGATACATATATCAGTTACTGCTCACAGACACAGTCGGAGTAGAAGGAAATCTGAGAGGCACATTTGCAGAGGCACATACATGCCTCCATAATGCACGTATGAATAGGTGGTAGCCATTCAACAAACGAGCACACAAACATTAAAAATTCAATCCCTAGTTTATTCCTGTAGTAGTTCCTGAAATCCAGTCCATTTCAAGACTTCTCTCAGACTTATCTTATTCACACTTTAACTTGAGTATAATATGATAAAGACTCATAAGCTGAGAATGTGCTCTAAATTGTGAGAATCCTGCATGGTAGAAAAACACAGTTTTATTCTTTGAAAGTAATAAAATTAGTCTGTTCATGAATTTGAATTTTATTTCAAGTACCTAAAAATGAAGTTGCTATTGAGTTTCACCACCACATGTCCAGTTGTTTTTTTAAATTATGTTTTCTTCAGTTCTTCTCTTAAATCATAGATTAAAGGAAGCTTGACAAATATCCAAAAAGACTTAACTTCACTGTAAATTAGCCTCCCATCTTTAAATCAGCATTAGTGGCCTATCTTTAAGTGGAGGTTGATTTAAGAATGGAGATTTTTTTCCCTTTAACTTTGTCTCCTTATCAAGCAGAATTTAACAAAACAAAACAATAGAAATAAGTACAAATGTGTGCACAGAATCAGTGGAAGTAGCGAGAGGAGCCTCTAGACTCAAATCTATAAAGGCTAGAAAATGAGAACGTGGTGGGACTCTGAATAGATGTCCATTTTATCTTCTCAATGATTTCCTGCCTTGTAATTCTTTTAAAAAATTACATTTCAGTCTCAAATTGCTGGGTAAGAGAAAGAATAAATAGGAAGCCAAGCTGATTCCATGAACCTTCAGTACTGTTCCACGTAAGCATGCAGTATGTGGTTAATTATGTTCTCCGGGAACACTCTCTAGAAATGGGTTCAGTGAATTACAGTCTTGGGGCTAAACAAGATAATTTTGAGCAAAAAGAAATCCCTCTTCAATGTGACAGTAGAAAATAAGAAACATTCACATTATCACTAAACTCCACTGAGCACAAAACTTTAATCACTTCACATCTAGTTCTGTCTACCTGCCAAATTGCTGGAATTCTTTGTGTCTGCTGTCACAGGGTATGATCTGCCAACTGCAGCTTCTCACAATCTGCCAGTTTGTTCTATAAGAGACCCGTGGCTGTTATGTATCACCAAGTTCTCTGGGCTCTTGCCCAGAATGATTGATACTAAACAATGGGAAACCCAGTTGACCGTGGTGAAAGGTTTAGGATGAGATGTACCTACTTATAATGTTCCATGTCTTTTCATGCCTGAGTGCAATTTCCCTGTATGAATATACTACAGATTTGGTTATCTATTCACTTCGGATACATCCAGTTTGGGGATGTTACAACAGATGCTTTGAAAATTTATATACAAGTTTGTGTGAATATAAGTTTTCATTCTCGAGGATAAATCCCAACAGAGGAATTGCTGAATCCTAAATTAAGTATATGTGTGTATGCTCAGTTGCTCAGTCATGTCTGACTGTTTGCAACCCTATCTATCCATGGGATTCTTCAGGCAAGAATAATGGAGTGTGTTGCCATTTCCTCTTCCAGGGAATCTTCCCAACCCAGGGATCGAACCCATGTCTCTTGTGTTTCTGACATTGGCAGGCGCCACAAGGGTTGGGAAAATACCTTGGAGGAGGAAATGGCAACCTGGCAGGCTACAGTCCATGAGATTGCAGAGTTGGAAACGGCTGAGCAACTGAGCGCATCACACACAAGTTAAGTATATGCTAAACTTTTTAAAAAGTTTATAAAGTATCTTCCATAGTGGCTGTGCCATTTTATGCAGTCACCAGCCAAGTAGGAGAATTCAGTTTGCTTCACATCTTTGCCAGCACACTGCATTGTTAATATTTTTTTTGACTCTCTCATAATTAATGTGTAGTGGTAAACAAAAAAGGATGAGATGTATTATAATTCATTCATTCATTAAACACATACTTAGTGAACAGCTACTTTGTGCCCAAGTGGGCACACACTAAGAATTTTTACTTGAAATCTAAAAAGGTAAAATACACAGAAGCAGAGCGTTGGGTGCCGGTTACCAGGAATGGTGAGATAGAGACAATTAGGGACAGGGATGGTGGTCAGAGGTACGGAGTTGCAGTTATGTAGCATCAATAAGCCTAGAGACCTAATATATAATCTGATGAATACAGTTAATAACATCGTACTGAAAACTGGAAGTTTGCTAAGAGAGCAGATTTCAGGTGCTCTTGTCACACACAAGAAAATGATAACTGTGTGGAGATGATAATTAACTTGACCCCAGTAATCATTTCACTTCCCTAATGGCTCAGTCAGTAAAGAATCTTGTAATGCAGGAGACCACCTGCAATGTAGGAGACCCAGGTTCTATCTCCAGTTCAGGAAGATACCCTGGGAAAAGAAATGGCAACTTACTCCTGCATTCTTGCCTGGAGAATCCCATGGACAGAAGAGCGTGGCAGGCTACATCCATGGGGTCCCAGGAGTCGGGCATGCCTTAGCAACTAAACCACCGGCACCACTAGTAATCATTTCATTGTGTTAAAGTTCATCAAAACATCATGCTGTGCACCTTAAAAATATATAGTTTTATTTAAAATAAACAAGCAAATAAATGAATATTTCAAGTCCAGGTATTTCTGGTGTAATGCCTTAATGCCTATTCCCTTTCATCTGTGTAATATACCCTCGCCGTGGGGGAAGAAAATTCGTAACCCTGATCCATAAGATACCTCTCAAGTCTCTCTCAACAGTAGGAATAAAATCATGTCTAGACTTGCCCATTGGTTATAACAGGTATTCTCCCAATCATATTTGTCTATTTTTTCAAATAGAAACTGTTTTCCTTTACATAACTTTTCCTTCTCTTACTGTGCTGCTGGTTAATTTGCAAGGAAATTGCTTCTCTAAACACAAATCCCAGGGCAGATTGGAAATAAAAAGCTTGGAGTCCATTTTTAGGTATTATGTATCATCCCACTTCCCCTTCAGAATCAGAAACAGGTATCTGCATGTTTCCTTCTACAAATTTGGCCCCAGAGCACAAAAGGCCTCTAAGGACACCTTTAAAGGCAAGAATTTGAGTTCTACCTCCTGGTCTACTTTCAATAACAAAGAAATAAGGTTTTTGTCCTTGACTTTTGAATTGGGGAGCAAATTTGATTATGCTGTACTACTATTATTTTTAAAAATCTCAGAAAAAATTATGAAATCATTTATGAGGCAATAATAAATGTAATTTAGATTCTTAATATGGATTTCATGAGACTAAATTATCTGAGGGCCTCCAGCACCTGAAACATCATCATTTGTTGATTTAAGCAGCGTTTATTGAGCATTAAGTATAAAATATAATACTCAGGCAAAAATCCAGTGAGACACGGCTTTTGACCTTAAAGTTATATACGATCTAATAAAAACAGACATGAACATATATGATAGAAGAATTTAAAAAGAGAGTGAGCCACATGGGTACACCTAATGACAGATTCTTACAAGTGATTGTGTTGAAGTAGACCTTATTAGGATTAGTTTTCTTTCTGATTATACCTTTTGGGTTTAGGAAAATAAAACCACCTCCTATACAAGAAGGAAACAACTGTCAAGCTGTTCCATGAGCTGAATTAGCACTTAGCATTAATTGTCTGAGCTACACCATAAAAGTGGGTTTTTTTTGTTTTGTTTTGTTTTCCTTTTTAATTGAGAGAAATTTAGCCCTATAAAATAGGCTACTTCCCCAAATACAAAATTTAGTATATGGCTTTAACTTTATTGTTTCTCATTTTAATGTGCAGCCACCCAAACTTGAAGCTATTATGGCTTCAACTGAAAATTCTAGATGTCATTAGCCAGTGTTTCATCATCAGGGAAAGACTATTTTACAGCAAAATTCCCAAACAAAATTTTTCCTCTCTTACCAGTACCAATTCTCCACTCCCTTTCTTTTAGCTGCTCCATTAGTTGATGCAAATTGCATTTCACTTTATTGCTTTCCAGGGCTTCTAAGTGCTTGTTTAGAAACAAATGTTCTTAAGTCCAAGCTGAAGTCCAGGATCTATTTGATATTATTTTTTGGCAATCAGCCAGTCCTTTGCTCAGTAATTTCAGTTTCTGTCAATAAGAACCAGAACATGGAACTGCTGAAGCTTTAAGGAATTGGAGTCTATTTGGTCCATGAAGTCACATCATAAGCTGGTCAAACTCTTCCTAAACTGTTTCTAGTTAGGCAACATTGTTTTTTTGCTTCAGAATTTTCAAATGACTATTCAAAATTTTAAAAGAATTCAGCATTATATTGATGGAATAATGCCATTTAAAAAAATTTTAATACTGTCATTATAACTAATTCTGCATTATATTTTCATATCAGTCTAGCAATCAGCAAGTGATTAATATAATAAAACTCCATTTTAGTTAAAGAAACTGTTGTCAAAGAAAGGCTTGTTTTCTAGAAACTGTGTATTTATGCTTCTCTCCCTAATAGTTCTTTATATGGCTAATAGTTTAAAAGCCAGTGATATGTATTGTGTCTTTCCATCCAGTACTTAAATGGTTCTTCCCTCACATGGTCAAATTCCCTAATTGGTGAATCCAGTGGAAGTTTTCCAGTCCTTGTCCTACTGGACTTGACTGAAGCATGTTTTTCTACTGGTTAGCCCTCTCTTAAGTCTTTCAAAAGTCCATCTTAAATACCATTCTAGTCATTGGGAAGACAAAGTGAACAAGATAACCATGGTCATTTCCCAAACAGAGATTATTGCCCAGTGAAGAATTCAAGGAAAACAGGCAATTACAGAAAACAAAACTCTCTCCCCTTTAATTTTATGACTTTGTTCAAGCAAGAGTTTATTTTCTTTCTGAGTCATTTTCATCACAGTATCTTTTGCTGAATGCTCTTAGTGTTAAATATTGCTGTTACTGGAGCTTCCTATCTAGGCCCTCTTTCTGCTTAACCTGTTCCCTCTAGATGATCTCACCAGAACTCATCCACCTTTGACATGCCTGTGATGACAATTCTCTTGATCTGAAAACCCATTAGGCAAGAGCTTACTAGACATTTCCACCTGAGGGTCCCTTTGGCTCTTCAAACTCAGCATGTTCAAAGTTGAGCTCATTAGTTTTAATATCCATTCCTCAGACTTTTATTTCCCCCCTCCACTTATACTCTTTTGTCTTAGCTAATGGTTATCGCTGTCTACTTAGAATATTTTCACTGCAAGTGACAGTTTTCTGTGAGCACAGAAGACTGTCCTGACCAGGTCTGCATTTCTAGTTCTTAATAAATTGAGCCATTGAAAGTATGTGTTGAATAAACTCATTAGTTTTAGTATCTATTCTTTAGACTTTTATTTCCCCCCTCCACTTACTCATCTTTTCTTAGCTAATAGTATCACTGTATACCTAGAATATTCTCCCTACCATTTTCTATGAGCACAGAAGACTCCTGACCAGGTCTACATCTCTAGTTCTTAATAAACCGAGGCATTGAAAGTATGTGTTGAGTAAATTAGAGGTTTTCTTGAATCTTCTGCCTCCTGCACCAATAGTAAGATTGGTTCCAGTGATTCTTGAGTCCTGAAAATCATACTCCCGAAATCTCTCTGGAATTCATCCCCTTGGTATTATCATCACAACGTTCCATCTGGTTTAAATTCTTTTATAATTTTACAGAGACACTCTTTTTGTCTCTGTATCTCTGTCTCTATCACGATGTCTCTCAATGGAACGCCACACCCCCATTAAATTTTATTATATAAAATACCTAGTGCAGATGCAATTGCTTGAGATATGCAGAGTCTGTTATGTTCTTTCACCCCAAGTCACTGGCCCTTGCCACTGAACACCAGATTAAATGCTAACCATTGCCTTATCTCATAAGAGTTCTCTTTCTCCTCCTTTTTTTTTTTTTTAATTTTGAATCATTTATTGGCTGTGCCAGGTCTTGCTCTCAGCACGTGGGATCATTGTGGCATACAAGAGCTTCAGCTGCAACATGCAGACTCTTAGTCGCTGCATGTGGGATCTAGTTCCCTGACTAGGAGTTGAACCCTGGCCCCCTGTATTGGGAGCGCAGATTCTTAGCCATTGGACCACCAGGAAAACGCTCTCTCCTGCTGCTTCTTTCATTTGCAAGGTAGACTTCCATTTCCAAGAAATACACTTCTTAAGAAATCTTGACGTCTGGTTAAAGTGAGGAAAAGGACTTAGTAGGGGAGCAGGAAGGGAGGTTGTTTATTAGGAGATTAAACTAGAACATGCCCTGTGATACTACTCTATAACTATAGTCCCAAACCATGTGGAAATGGTCTCCAGAAGGTAGCCTAATACGAAGCTACTCTCCTGCTATCATTTAGGTAAATTCCTCTTTAAGACACGGGTGACATACAGCTCTTTCTCTGATCCTCACTCAGAATCACTGTGGTTTTAACACTGACAGAAATTCCCTAAATTATCAGAACATAATATTCATTGTATTCTTCATCATTTCATTCTGTCACACATCAGTGTCATCTTCCTGCCAAGCAGATTCACTCTAGGACTGATTAGTAAGGTTGTATTACAATATTGATTCGACTTCTCCAGCTTTCCAGTGTTTATTGCTGGGACCCCCATTATCAAAGTGCTGCAGAACTATAGTGCTTCCTTTATCAGGATCCAAAAAGGAGATAGAGCCATTTGGGGGGAAAGTGCTTTGTGCAGTGCATGTCAAGGCCTTGGATTTTCATGAATTAACAGCTGACCTCTGAACTGTCTGTTTTTTCCTACTGAAATAGATGGGCCTGAGCTGTATGACACCAAGTTACTACAGTCAGAGTCAAAGGGTTCTGGCTCCAGTGTTTTCTGCATCCAGCCCACTCTTCACAGTCCCCAGACCTCCTAGAGGCAGGTCAGAGCTGTCAAGAGTGCACACTCTGCAGTTAACTGTTCCGACAGCATTATCTACTAGTTCTGTCCCCTCTGTTTTACTCACTCTCTGCCCCAATTTCCTTTCCTAAAGAAATGATAAAAGCACCCACCTTATAGGTAAACATAAAGATTAAATATGTTTATATATGTGACATACTGAGAAGAGTATCTTGCATGTAGTAAACTCCATATATATGTTTGGCATTATTAATATCTTACACCCTTGAAACCTTTCTGCCCCTACCACCTCCCCAACCTGTTCTGTGCTGAGTCACTCAGCCATGTCTGACTCTTTGTGACCCATTGTGGTCCTCTTGGCCATGGGATTTTTCAGGCAAGTATACTGAAGTGGGTTGTCATTCCCCCCTCCAGGGGATCTTCCCCACCCCGGGACTGAACCCATATCTCTTGTGTCTCCTCCAGTTGCAGGCAGATTCTTTACCTGCTGAGCCATCAGGGAAGCCCTATGACTTCCTATTACCTAACAGATTTCAGAAGTTTTAAAACCTTGGCCTGCAAATGGCACAGATGTCCTTTAAGATTTGTCCACACTCTGTCCTTCTAGCCTTCTCTCTAGCCTTTCCTCTATTTATGTGGGTGTGCTAAGTCACTTCAGGCATGTCCAACTCTTTGTGACCCTGTGGACTGTAGCCCACCAGGCTCCTCTGTCCATGGGATTCTCCAAGCAAGAATACTGCAGTGGGTTGCCATGCCCTCCTTCAGGGGATCTTCCTGACCCAGGGGTCAAACCCACGTCTCTTACGTCTCCTGCATTGGCAGATGGGTTCTTTACCACTTCCCTATTTGTAACCCCTATTTTTAATCATGCCAAGCTGCATACCAAGCTCTCTCAGGACCTCACACACATACTAATGAACACTACTCCTTTAAGACTAGCTCTCTAACCAAATACTGGCTTCTCCAGGAAGGTCTCTGGCCCCAGTGGTTAGTCCTCAAATAGGCCGTCAAGTTGTATAAGCTTGCAGAGCCCGTGTTCACAGTGTCACAACCCTTTGCTTCCCTAGGTTTCTCTCCCACTGTGCGTTCTCCACCTGGTGAGTGTAGACGTGCTCAGTGTCTGACACAGGAATGGTGCTCAGTATGTTTGCTGAACAACTGAATGCTGTCAGCAGAAACTAGGATATATGCACATGAGATTTTAACTTTTATTGATTTAGCTTTTGGTCTTTTTATTGTTGGGCTTCCTTGGTGGCTCGGTGATAAAGAATCCACCTGCAATGCAGGAGACACAGGTTTGATCCCTGGGTCAGGAAGATCGCTTGAAGAAGGAAATGGCCACCTGCTCCAGTATTCTTGCCTGGGAAATCCCTTGGACCAAGGAGCCTGGTAGGCTACAGTCTATAGGGTCACAGAAGAGTCAGACACAACTTAGTAACCAAAAAATATTTATTGTTAAACATCTTGAAACCTTTTGCAAGGTTGAAGTCACATGAAATATACACGTGTAATAAAAGCTAGCGTCTTGGAGAGCTGTCTCCTGGGAAAACCATAGATGGTCATGCTAGCAGTGATCATAGCCTAACTGTGCTTTCAGAAATAAATCAACTGAAATACTGTCCCATTTCTTCAGATCTATTTGCCTCAATTTCTTTAGAGTTGCTGGCATCTATGTTCAGGTCTCACACATCAAGGAACTGCATTTATTGAAGTGGACAACCCCACAGAGAGATTCATTTGTGAAACTGGGTGGGGGTGAGCATCTGTGCTGCCCTGCTCTCATGATGCATGATAAAACATTAATATGCCCAAAGTCAGAGCTCCAGGAGACAGTGTCCCTGCCTGAGAGGGTCCCCCGAAGTCTGAAATCTAATAGCATCATGACTCCAAGTCACCGCCTTATTAAAGGTGTAAACAACTAAACCCACGAGGGACAAGCCAAAGCTTTGCAGCTCAGCCCACCAGTTTTATAGGCTTACATCCCTGCAAACGGCTTCAGGATAGAAAAATCATAATATTGGCCCATGTTCTGGGATTTCACAATTTAAAATATGCTCAATTCATGCCTGCAATTAATGTGCTATCTAAGCATTCACGTACCATTTGAACACAGAATCCTGGCAGGCTTCAAGCTGTCTCAGAGGTTGTATTTCCCATGTTTTGTTGCATCAGTCTGAAGCCCTCTGAACTCAGAAGCTGTGTATTAGTTGATGTTCATGTTGATGATTCTGGGCTTCTCTGGTGGCTCAGTGGTAAAGAATCCTCCTGCTAATGCCTGCCAGTGCAGGAGACGTGGGTTCAGTCCTTGGATTAGAAAGATTCCCTGGAGGAGGAAATGGCAACCCACTCCAATATTCTTGCCTGGAAAAATCCCATGGACAGAGGAACCTAGCCGGCTATAGTCCATGGGGTCGCAGAGTCGGTCACAACTTAGCAAGTCGACACCAACCAAAACAACACGTTGATGATTCTCCAGAGGAATGACCACATCGTGAACCTGTTGCAGAATGTAGAGTGGGGCTCACTTTTCTTGTGGACAGAATTCTGACAACATCCTAACAGCTGTACAACCCACTGCCTAGGAGAGATTTTAAATCAGAGGAGGGATGAGAGCTCCCTTGTCCACAGGATGGCTTCCATGTGCCACATGTTGGCATAGGTAAGAGATGACATAAGAGCAAAGACAGTTGTCAAACACGACACAAGGGAATGACCCTGGACTCACTGAGCATGCAGGTGGTCAGATACAAAACCCAGACTGCCCTCAAGCTGCGGTCACAGTGACGTCCTGGCTAAAGAATGTTCCCAGGGGAGCTGCCTCTGCTGGCACTGCCAGGAGCGCTGATTCTCATTCAGCACCCAAGAAAAGTGGACCTCAGAGAACTGTGGCAGCCCAGACGGGGGCGGGGGGTCAGAGACCTCAAGGGCCCTCACACATGCCGACTGGCATGAATGCCTCGGGAAACACCAAGCCTGGCACGAGGCTCGGGACAGCAGACTGTGTGCAGCTGTTAAGGCTGTGTGGAAAGGCGCTGTGGAAAATGGAAATCAAGGAAATAAAGCAGAGATTCTTCATGGCTTGTCAATTATTTCACTCTAAAGGACATTTCAGTTGCAGGGGAAGGTTGGGATAGTCAGAGAGCTGCAGTTTCCGTGTTTACTTCTCCCTGAGATGCGTAGCGTGGAGGCAGCTGGCTACCTGTTTATCCTGCTGGTGGTGGTGTCTGATTTTGCAGGGTTTTATTAATGTTTTACTGTTTTGTATTCTTTAGACAAGCTCAAATGATAGTCCTTATAGTTACCTCCCTAAATTTTATTACTATTTCACCAGTCCGTCTGTGGGGGAGTTATTTGCTAATCTAACCTTCACAGTAGTCTATTAAATCGCAGCCAAGTTTCTCTTCAGTCTAGTCTGTGCAAATAGTGAAATATGTATGCATTTATCAGCCTCTGTAGGACACATTTAAGAGTTTTCAAATAAATTTGAAAGAGTGTTACTAAATTCCTGTTTTAAAAAATGCAGTGGCACATTATTAGCCCTCTCCAAATTCCTAGTGTTATTAGAAACCCCAAGATCTATGTATGTTGGCAGCATTTTTAGGGGAGAGGACTTGGATTAAAGATAAAGAGTTCTAACTTCTATGGATGGGCATTATTTTATATCATCCCTTTCCCCCAGCTCCTGCCCCAATCTTCCTATCTGTAGAATTTCCCTCCATAAATATCACCAGAGAACCACAAGCAAATAGTTAATGGTTTATGAACTATTTTGAATATGAGGTTGATGTCCCACATAGCATTTGAGGGAAAGAAATGTGAAGAATGACCAGACCGATAGCAGGATGGTTCTTCATCCCTACAGACGTTTCCTACTCTGGGATAGAAAGGAAACACATTGGCAGAATTGAGGGCATCAGCCATGTCAGGAGGAGGAGCAGGGTGTGGAGAGGAGACAGCCTAGCTGGAGGTTTCAATGTTGTTGTTACTGTTGGTTAGCCGCTAAGTCATGTCTGACTCTTTTGCGACCGCGTGGATTGCAGCCTGCCAGGCTCCTCTGTCCCTGGTATTTTCCAAGCCCGAATACTGGAGAGGGTTGCCATTTCCTTCTCCGGGGAATCTTCCTGACCCAGAAATCACACCTGCAACTCCTGCAGTGGCAGGCAGATTCTTTACCACTGAGCCACCTGGGAAGCCAGGAAAGCCAGGCTAATTATGTGATAGGAACTCCTCTTGGTCTATGCTCTGTGAAATATTCATATAACGACTCACCCTATTCTACAGCAGTGCGTTCTGTAAGTTAGCCATTCTGACTTAATCAGTAGACCTGCAAGGAGCATCCTTTATTGCTGGAAAATTCTGCCCACAACTTCCACGAGCCTACAACTCTAGCTGCATGTGGGTGGTGCCTAGTGCATTGTAGGTTCCCAATAAATACTTGATGTGTAGATGTACAAATGAACAAACTAAAGCTTTTCTTTTTTTAGTAAAAACAAATGAATCTGGCCAATTGAACTAAGACTTTGTAGACACAGTTACAAGCAGAATAAATTCTTATATTCTTATGTTGTTGGAAGCGGTTGAGGTAAGATTCACTGTATCTCTCATTTGGAATTCAGCAAGACGAGCCGTCTCATTATGTGAGCAGTACACTGAGTAATAAGAAATCTGGCATGGCTACAGCATCTTGCACATAGGCTATGCTCAATAAACATTTACTGAATGACTGTCTTGTTACCAAGACTTTGCAGCCATAAGCTTTAGAGGTTTTAGTCTGACCATCTGCTTGAGTGGGATGAGTTGCAATGATAATAGTTCCAATTGGGTTTGTGTTCACAAATTCCTAAAATTCTGGTGAGATAGATGCAGATCCTCTGTCAGAAAATATTGCAGTATCTGGAAATCTATTGCTTTTCAAATAAAGGGCACAGAGGTGGGACTGTTTTGCACTGGTGGCCGTAGATGGGAGCAGAAGCACTAGGAAACATATTGAAGAAGCTTTACAATTGAATTTTGCTCTTTGGGGAAACTCGGCCAAAGCTGCCTGGTCATTTTTCATGAAAAATGAGATGCCTTTGGTCAGTGGTGCTAAGATGGCTTCTTGATAGCCCTTCCAGTGTCAGCTAAATTCTGTGCATCCGTCCTCACTGTGACTGCCTGTGTGACTTCTCTCTAGTTCATATGAAACTAGGCAGTGGGAAAACTGAAACAAACAGTTCAGGATTCAGATGCGTTGCATGTCTGTGGGCTAACCACATACACCTTTTTGGTTGTTGCTTCCTTCTCTTCAGATTCCTTCACAAATGTCCTGCCTGCATTTTTTGTGAAAAATACTAAGAAAAGGTAAATTTTCTTGAATAATAACCCTGCCTCCCCCCTTGTTCACCAAGAAGCACACCAAGCTTTGTTTTTTTTTTGTTGTTGTTGTTGATGTTTGTTTGTTTCCCTTTGCTTTGTGGTTTGGTAGCCCCAGAAGGAGTATCGCTGGCTGCCACTACTGTTTGCAACTGGGAGAGACGAGCTTGGAAACAAAAGACGAGACGGTGCTAGTTTGTGGTTCTCTGCAGTCCTGGCATTTCTTGTCCCCTTCCTTTTCCCTTCAACCTCCCAGTCTTAGGTCTTGATGTTTACAATAGAGTATGTTCTAGACAGAGGAGAGAGAACTGGAAATCTAGAAGGTTTTAGTATTTTTTACTTAGAAAACTAGCTTTGACTGTAAAGATTAGATAGTAATTACTACTTTAACCACCCCCTCAGAGTAGCTCTGAGAATCACGGAAGAATTTTTTTTCAAGTGATATTTTGAAGAATTTTGTCAACTCTTTAGTGCCAAAAAAATTTTAAAAAGTTGGTAGAGATTGCTGTCACTGAAAGAGACCTTAAAATTATTGTAGCTGCTATTAGCCAACAGCAATAAGTAACTTTTACAACCAAGAAGAAAAATAATATGATTAAATTCTCTGACAAATAGTAATTTCATCTTATTCAAATAGTCTTCTTCTGAGGAGATCTCAGAAAATATAGAGCCGTTTACAGAGATTAATATGTCCTAACTTCCCTTTTATGAGGTAAATAAAGGAAAAAAGGTAAGGTCATGAAAAATTTGAGGCCTCAGTGGTTGCTAGAATTGAGGGAATTAGTTTGTATTCCTATTTTTAAAAATGTCTGGGTTCTGTGAATAGGGGTCATGCGTGCGTGCTCAGTTGTGTCTGATTTGTTGCAACCTCATAGACTATAGACCACCAGGCTCCTCTGTCCATGGAATTTTCCAGGCAAGAAGACTGGAGTGGGTGGCCATTTTCTTCTCCAGGGGATATTGGGATCAAAACTGTGTCTCTTGTATCTCCTATATTGGCAGATAGATTCTTTACCACTGAGCCCCTGGGGAAACCCGAGTACGGGGCATGATCCTTTGAAAAATAAAACTATCGTCTAGGTCAGATAGTTGTCTGGGAGCCAGAGTAAAATAGGGAAGAATATAGGATTTCCTCACAATGGGCTGGTTCTGATGGCATCTTTCCTGTGAGCCTTGTCTTGGTCAGGAGCTTCTGGTTATCCCTTGCCCCCACCAGCCCCTTAGCAATATTGGTTCCTGCCATCAAGAACCAGAGGACAGTGCTTAGGGAGGGATGGAAGTTTGGAGGGTCCATCTGCATTTCCTCACAACTCAATATTCCTTTTGCTCTTATCTTATTCCCCCAAATCTCGCAGAATCTCCTAGTTCTGAGCTTTGAGCTTTCTTTTTAGTTTTCGTTTTTTAAATTTTTTCTTCTCTTGGGGTTTTGGGGAGAATGGATACATGTATATGTATGTTTACTGTTAACCTGAAACTACCACAGCATTGTTAATTAGCTATACCCCAATACAAAATGTTTTTAAAGAAATTTTAAAGGAAATAAAACTCCCCCTCTTTCATTTTAAAGACTCTTTTAAATTTATTTTTAGATTGGAGGAAAACTGCTTTACAATGTTTAGGTGTCTGCCATACAACAATGCAAATCAGTCCTAATTATATTTATATCACCTCCCTCTTGAGCCTCCTTTTCCTCTGCCATCTCACCCCTCTAAGTCAACACAGAGCACCAAGCTCAGCTCCCTGGATTATATAGCAGCTTGTTACCAGTTAGGTATTTTACATATGGAGGTGTATAATAAGGTGATACTACTTTCTCCATTCATCCCTCTCTCTTCTTCCCCCACTGTGTCCACAATTCCATTCTCTACATCTACATCTACATTCCTTCTCTGGAAATAGGTTTATCTATACCGTTTTTCTAGATTCCACAAATATGCACCAATATACGATATTTGTTTTTCTATTTCTGACTTACTTCACTCTGTATAACAGGTTCTAGGTTCATCCACCTCACTAGAACTGACTCACACTCATTCTTTTTTATGGCTGAGTATAAAGAAAGCTGAGAAACAAAGAACTGGTGCTTTTGAACTGTGGTGTTGGAGAAGACTCTTGAGAGTCCTTTGGACTGCAAGAAGATCCAACCAGTCCAGCCTAAAGGAGATCAGTCCTGAATATTCATTGGAAGGACTGATGCTGAAGCTCCAGTACTTTGGCCACCTGATGCGAAGTACTGACTCATTTGAAAAGACCCTGATGGTGGGAAAGATTGAAAGCGGGAGGAGAAGGGGATGACAGAGGATTAGATGGTTGGATGGCATCACCAACTCAATGGACATGAGTTTGAGTAAACTCCGGGAGTTTGTGATGGACAGGGAGGCCTGATGTGCTGCAGTCCATGGGGTCTCAAATAGTCAGACATGACTGAGTGACTGAACTGAACTGAACTGAACTGAACTGAACTGAATATCCATTGTATATATATACACCACATCTTCTTTAACTATTCATCTGTAGATGGATATCTAGGTTGCTTCCATCTCCTGGCTATTGTAAATAGTGCTACAGTGAACACTGGGGTACATGTGTCTTTTGGAAGTGTGGCTTTCTCAAGGTATATGCTCAGTAGTGGGATTGGTGGGTCATATGGTGACTCAGGGACTCCCTTGGTATCTCAGACAGTAAAGAATCCACCTGCAGTGCAAGAGATTTGGGTTCTGTCCCTGGGTTGGGAAGATTCCTTGGAGGAGGGCATTGCAACCCACTCCAGTATTCTTGCTTGGAAAATTCCCATGGACAGAGGAGCCTGGTGGGCTACAGTCCATGGGCTTTCAGAGAGTTGGACATGACTGAGCAACTAACATAACATTAAACATGGTAGTTTTATTCCTAGTTTTCTAAGCAATCTCATACTGAGAGCCCCTTGGACTGCAGAGATCAATCCAGTTGACCCTAAAGGAAATCAGTCCTGAACATTCAGTGGAAGGACTGATGCAGAAGCTGAAGCTCCAATAGTTTGCCCACCTGACGCAAAGACCTGACTTGTTAGAAAAGACCCTGATGCCGGGTAAGATTGAAGGCTGGAGGATAAGATGATGACAGAGGATGACATGGTTGGATGGCATCATCGACTCAATGAATATGAGTTTGAGCAAATTCAGGGATATGGTGAAGGACAGGGAAGCCTGGCTTGCTGAAGTCCATGAGTTGCAAAGAGTCAGACACGACTGAGTGAATGAACAACAACAAATATTAGTCTCCGTAGTGGCTGTATCAACTTACATTTCCACCAACAGTGCAAGAGGGTTCCATTTTCTCTATGTCCTCTCCAGCATTTACTGTTTATAGATTTTTTTGATGATAGCCATTCTGACTGGTGTGAGGTGATACCTCATTATAGTTTTGATTTGCATGTCTCTAATAATTAGTGATGTCGAGCATCTTTTCATGTGTAAATTGGCAATCTGTATGTCTTCTTTGGAGAACTCTAGAGACTTTTTTTGATGTGGACCATTTTTAAAGACTTTATTGAATTTGTCACAATATTGCTTCTGTTTTATCTTTTGGTATTTTGGTTGAGAGGCATGTGGGATCTTATCTCCCCAACCAGGAATCAAGCCCACATCCCTTGCATTGGAAGGCAAAATCTTAACCACTGGACCACCAGGGAAGCCTCTAAGTCATGAACCATGCATGAATGGCCATGTGTCTGCCTGTCTCCCATAACATCTCATGCCCTCCAGATGCTAGTCTAAAAACAGGGAAAGAGCCAAGCATTAGAGTCAGGCTGGGGTTCAATTCCTGACTCTTCCACTAAGGTTGCACAGGCAAGGGAATTATACAGTACTCAGAAAATGTCTGTTATTATTATGCATATTACTTGTAAACCCACACCTGGTTTTATCCATTCTCTGTCTTCATTCTCTCCTTGCTTGCTTCAGATCTACCCCTTCTTGATACTTCATCTCTGCCTCTCTTCTGGCCACTGACCCCTGGCTGCCCCTGACCAGCTCTGACAATAACATGAATTATAGTTTCAATGTACAAAGATCTATGGTTAAGAGATGCAGGGTAGCAAGATAATTCCCTTCTAAAGTAGCAAGGTAATTCTCTTCTAAAGGGAAAATGACCATCAAAAGTATTTTTATGGCACAATATTTCATTTTAGTGAGTTTTTCTTTTTAATTTTTTCAGGACATGTAAGAGAGCAGAAAAAAAAGGAAATTGAAATAGCAAACTAAAAATTTATAGCATTTAATTATAATAAGCAGACAAGTTAAAGATATCTCAAATTAAGGAGAAAAAAGGGCTAAATAATTATATAGCCCTTTATTGAATGTTACACAGTGTATCAAGTACTTTACATATGTTATCTGATTTATTCATTACAAAGCCCTCTCTGAAAGGGCTTTTTCCCCTTTTTGCAGCTGAGGAGACTTGGGCCTAGAAATAACAGTCTCGCTGCCTAAAGTGACATGCTGTGTAAGTGGTAGAGCCAGGATTCAAACTCAGTTTTGCTTTTCATAGTACAGTGGGCTGAATGTAGGACCTGCCTATAAGAGGCTCTTCACACTCTGTTGTCATACCAGAGCCACATATAAGCTCCTAGGATGGTTCATCATAAATTAGAAAATTTAAGCTAAGCTATAAGTTGTTCTTATAGTAAAAATGCATGGTGTGTTTAACTGACCGTTTAAGAACAGCAAAACAAAAACAATAGCTAACATTTATTGAACACTTGGCTTATGCCAGGCAATATCCTGAGTGGGCTTTGAAAGTGTCAACTTATTTTATACTCACAACAATCAGATGAAGTAGTATTGTAATTATTGCTGTTTTACAGATGAGGAAATGAAACCCAGAGAATTAAAAAATGTGTCCAGGTTCACATAGTAAGTGGTAGAGTTAAGAATTGAATCCAGGTAGCATTTTACCAGAAGCTATATTTGTAACCTCCATCCTATATCAACTGCATACTTACTTTTGCGTCTTTAATTTCATTTCTTTTAATTTCTTTAAAAAAATTTTCTTTGAAAACTGTAATGGCAAGGTCCCCCTAATAAGCAGCAGTAACCTGCCTTTCAGCAGTTGTAGTTAATATCTGGGTACTCTCAGTGAGGCTTCCCTGATAGCTCAGTTGGTAAAGAAACTGCCTGAGATGCAGGAGACCATGGTTCAATTCCTGGGTTGGGAAGATCCGCTGGAAAAGGAATAGGCTGCCCACTGCAGTATTCTTGGGCTTCCCTTGTGGCTCAGCTGGTAAAGAATCTGCCTGCAATGTGGGAGACTTGGGTTCGATCCCTGGTTTGGGAAGATCCCCTGGAGAAGGGAAAGGCTACCCACTCTAGTATTCTGGCCTGGCCTGGAGAATTCAATGGACTGTATAGTCCATGGGATCGCAAAGAATTGGACATGGCTGAGCCACTTGTACTTGTACTGTCTCGTTCTCAGAGAGGCTTGCTAGGGAGCAAATATGTCTCATGGAGTGATTCCCTACAGCTGTGCCCTACCCAATCTCTGGGGCTCTTCACTCTTACACTGAAATGGACTTGCCTTTAACTAACCATTTTTCTACCCAGAGTTAAAACATTTGCTATTGGGCTTCCCTGGTAGCTCAGCTGGTAAAGAATCAGCCTACAAGGGAGAAGACCCCGGGTTGATTACTGGGTCAGGAAGATCCTCTGGAGAAGGGATAGGCTACCCACTCCAATATTCTTGCCTGGAGAATTTCATGGACAGAGGGACCTGGCAGGTCACAAAGAGTAGGACACAACTGAGGGGCTTTCACTTTCACTTTCATACTCCTAGGAGCCAGCTCTTTGTCATGTCCCTCCATTCCTACATCTTTGGTCCGCCCCAAGAGCTTGCTTCCCCAGGAGATCTGTTGAGTCTGTTGCGTATATGTCCATGAGAAACAAATTTCCTTTTTTAAACCCTTTCATTTATTGTATTTTAAATTGTACTTATGTAGCATTTATTGTATTTTAAATGACAGATTTTAAACCTTCCTATCCCTTGAGCCATACTTTAGATTCTTCTATGAAGAGGAAGATCCTACCTGTCTTGTTCAGTGTTCTATGCCTAATACCTGGAACAGTCCTACACCAAGTGTGTGTTTAAAAAGTACCTGTAAGATGAATGAATTGCTTTTGCTCAATATTTACATCTCAAAGAGCACAATCATGCTTTTGAAAGTTCTTGTCATTCCTGTTTAAGTCTCTGTTGTTCAGAACCAGACCAGAATATCAGCTTCTTTATTCTTAGCCTGAGAAATGAAGCTGTCATCAGTTAAATTAGGTCATATGATCAGTTTCTTCTTGCATTGAACAGAATGAAGCATTGGACAGAAAGAGACTGTCAGGAGATATGGAGCTAGTGTTAGGTTTGAAATTGGTATTAAGAAAGCATCATCCTTGTTCTTTCTCTAGTTGGATGTCTGCATTGTAGTCCTCCAGTTTTGTGACCTGATACCTCACCTTAGTACCTTCTGTTCATCCTCAAGTTTATGTAGTCTACCCTGGTGTGCATCATCTTGCCTTACTATGATAGGAGTTAACCTTTATCTTAAAGGTACTGATGGAACATTCTCCCCGAAGGATTAGTTTGTTTATAGAAAGTTTTTTTTAACAACCAAGTATGACTTACATATGTTCTGGGTTTAAAAAGTTTTTATATCTTGCTACTGTGTACATTAGTATTTAGCACAGTGTCCAGTAATTGCTTTTTATTCCCACTTACTCCCTCTGCCTTGGGAAGTGCTCAATAAATAATAAGGACTCAGTGAATAATAGTTGCCATTATTATTATTAGAGAAAAGCCATATAAATTTGCAGTTTACCAGAAAAGAATATGACTTAGCAGCGCAAAAAGAAGAAATTGGTATCTTCTCTGCCATTCCTTTTGATGACTTATAAAATTTCAGTGATATTGATTAATTATCTCATCTTCCACTGTGCCTGCATGCAAAATAAGGCTGACCTCTTTGTCTGGAAGCTTCATGACTTCACAAAAACTAAGATGCGTTGAGTCATTTGCAGAATAAATGTGAAGGGTAAGCCATGCTTACTCAGTTCTTTAGACTATTGACCTAGCCATAGACTTAGCGCTGAGATCATAATTTTTGCCCTTTTTCTTGAAGAGAAAAATAACTATCAGAGTTGCTGGCCAAGGTAGGAAAATTAAAGAGGGAAATCATGGCTCTGAAGAACAAGCATCCTTATAGGAAGATTGGTGGTGGCAATAATAAAGCAGCTCCACCCCAGAAGAAGCAAAAGTATGCGTGTTATCTGGGCCATAATGTATCATGTATCAGGCTGGCCAAAGTCACTTTCTGAGCTAACAAGGCCATTTTTTATTTGAAGTATGAAACAGTGTTGGGGCTGGGATACACTTCAGGACTGAACCTCCTGTTTTCACAACTCGCAGCTGAGTCGCCCTCTACTGAAACAAGCTGCCTTGCCCAACATAATGCCACCTCCCTGAGGACAACCTACATCCATTAGGAGGTTCAGAGGCTTGGCCTCTTGCCTCGATTTGAGACAGCTCTAAAGGACCACCCCTCTGTTGGAAAGAGGCCTCTGTCGCGAATACATCACAGATGAGCCTTTCCTTCTGCCCATTTCTGCCTCCATCATCCCACACAGATGTTGTTCCCGAGGGTTCTTTCCAGTAAACTTCATGTACACAACTCTTGGAGTCTCAGAATCTGTTTCCTAGGAAACCTTGACATACAACATATACTCTGTCTACATTCTGAGGAACAATTATTATGACTATTTCCAGTTTTATGAATGTCATCAATTTTGTGATGATCACCGAACTCCCACAACCTAGTGAATGTTCCCATTGACATTTGCCATACCATGTAATATGTACTGTATTCCTCAAATGAAAGTAGCTTAAATGACCTCAAAATAGTGGAAATGCCCTGAGGGATCAGTATTTGTCATAGTTCCAGCGTTATACCCCATAATCACTTCCAAAACAAAGGGAAAAGGTAGCAACCCATCACTAGTCTCTGACCATCCAGTCAGAGTTCAGATTGTGACTGCAGAGATTATATTTGTTTCCTGGAGCTGCCATAAGAAACTACCAGAGACATGGAGACTTCAGACAACAGGAATGTTTCCTCTCATGGCTGTGGAGGCCAGAAGTCTGAAATTAAGCTTTTGACAGGGTTGATTCCTTAAGGAGGCCCTTAGGGAGAATTTGTTCCCTGCCTTTCTCCAAGTTTTTTGGTGGTTACTGACAAGCCTTGGCATTTCTTGGCTTGTAGATACATTACCCCAATCTCTGCCACTGGATCCACATGGAGTTTTCTTCTCTGTGTAGCCTCTGTATGGCCTCTTCTTTTTTTCTATAAGGACACCAGGTCCATCCTAATCCAGCATGACTTCGTCTTAACTCACTACATTTGCAAAAGCCCTATTTCCAAATAAAGTCATATTCTGTGGCTTCCCAGGTGACTCAGTGGAAAAGAACCCACCTAGCAATGCAGGGTACACAAGAAGCACATCTTCCTGGGTTGGGAAGATCTGCCATAAGAAATGACAACCCATTCCGATATTCTTGCCTGGAAAATCCCGTGGACAGAGGAGCCTGGTGGGCTTCATTCCATGGGGTCACAAAGAGGCAGATACGACTGAGCACGCATGCACACACATACACTGAGGTTCTGGTCAGGCATGAACTTTGAGAGAGGATATTCTTCAAGCCACTACAAAGACCAGGTGAGGATGGAGACAAGGTTTGCCTCTCTGTTGGTACCTTTACTTGTGCTGCGAGTACTTTAATTGGCCTGCTCTTCATTTTGAAGCAAATACAGTGAGACAGTTGTGTGCAGTGGGCCACGCCCAGTGACAGAAGGCTTCTCAAAGGCTTAATCAATTAGATAATTAGAAAGACCAAGAGGGAATTGGTAAAGCAGCATGAGTAAAACTAGAGGAAGGATCATTACACAGATTCTGACCATTAACTTTTAGTTATACTGAGAAAGGAGCTTTTGGCAGGGGGGATGGATTTGGAGAGATATTTTATTCACTTTTACATACTTCATTTTCCAAAGCAAGCTCCGATGAGGTTGTTGAGTTCACACAATCAAATCATTAGAGGAAAAAGCCAAAAAGAATGCAGATATATTTAGTATGGTCCCACAAGGAGTCCATTTATCTCAGGTCATAAATGGAGCCGCAGGCCTATCCTGTGAGCTTCAGAGAGCCCGGGAATGACCCAAGATGCCTGCATGAGGACCCCATAGTCCTGCTAAAAGCACCCTCTGCCTATTATCCACTTTCCTCTCATTTTTCCCCTCAGCCTTCTTGATTATAAAATTAAGGAAGTTTTAATCCAGCAAATAATGGTGGGTAAAGAAGTTTCCCAGGCTGCACAGACATATAAAAGCACACTTAGGAATAATTTCTACATATGTCCGTCGTAAGATAGTTTTCTTTTTGCTGTTTAAGAAAGGTTTCAGGGAATCTATCCTTTGTGTGTTCTTTTTCCCTCTGAACTTTTCATCACTTGCCTCAATGAATTATCATCTTCTCTAAAAAAACTTGGAGCTTGGTTCCACCTTTAATGTACAGATACCTATAACACTGGTCCCATACTTGGAACCAAGTTTGAGCCAATGGAAGTCTCAGAAAGGAAAGATTTAAAAAAAGATCTAGATAATAAACGTCCTACTGGGGCTTCTCAGATGGCCCAGTGATAAAGAATCTGGCTGCCAATGCAGGAGATGCAAGAGATGCGGGTTTGATCCTGAGTCAGGAAGATCCCCTGGAGGAGGAAATGGCAACCCACTCCGGTATTCTTGCCTGGAGAATCCCATGGACAGAGGAGCCTGGTGGGCTGTGGTCCACAGGGTGGCAAAGAGTTGGCCATGACTGAAGCAGCCTCGCATGGATGCACACACTGCCCTACCATGTGTCACTGAAACAAAGGGGAAGAGAAGGATTAAGGTGGAACCAAATAAGAATGGCAGATGTTCGATTGCTTTTGATGAGCCAAAGCTACATCTCAAGTGATCTGACTTAATATAAAAATTTAAACACCTAGTCTTTTGATGGGCACTGTGCTAAAAGCCCTTATTCATGTCTTGTATTTTATAACCCTCAGAGTAACCTTACAGGATTGACGTTTATAAACCCTAATTTCTGTTGATGAAATGCAGGCAAGTTAAATAATTTGCCCAAAGTCCCATAAGATTTGGATTCAAGTCTCTTTTGTATTTGGTAGTCATTTGGACCTGAAGAAGTCCTTCAAGACTTTATGATAAGATTATTCTCAAACACTATTGTCAAAATTCTCAAAATTAGAAAGACTACTGTGCCCGCGAACTTCAAGTGACACACAAGGATTTTTACAAACTGTCAAGATGTCTGTGATCTTTGGGACTGGTGATATAGGCAGTGCTTTGAAAGGTGCTGACAGGTCCCAGCACACAGATAGCAGCAGGTAGAAAGATGTTGGGGAGGATGAGAAAACCCCTTGAGAAGACGATCACTTTAATTTTCACATTATTGATGGGCTTTATAGAAAAGTGGCCGTGTTACTTACTGGCAGCTGTGCAGTCTTCAAGTTGCCTTTATATTAATATAAGGGGACAAATAAACAGCAGGCTCTGCCTTAGTAGCTCCTTAGAAAGAAAAGAAATTCCTAGGGCTATAGCTGTAATGTACATGTGTGTGTGTGTGCTAAGTCACTTCAGTCATGTCCTACTCCTTACAACCATAGGGACTGTAGCCTGCCAGGTTCCTCTGTCCATGAGATTCTCCAGCCAAGAATAGGAGTAGCTTGCCATGTGCTCCTCCAGGGGATCTTCCCGACCCAGGGATTGAACCCACCTCTCTCGTGTCTCCTGCATTGGCAGGCACGTTCTTTAGGGTCACTTGGGAAGCCCTATAGTGTACATATTCAAACATGTTTAGTTTCAAACACACAGCATTGATTTAATATTTTTATAAATTATATTCCATTTTAAGTTATTATGAAATAGTGACTGTATTTCCCTGTGCTGTACAGTATAGTCCTTGTCTGACTTATTTCACTAAGCCTAATGTCTTCTATACCTCTCCATGTTGTTGCAAATGGCAGAATTTATTCTTTTTTTATGGCTAAGTAGTACTCCATTGTTGCTATGTGTATGTATATATGTACAGATTATATAAATATCACATCTTCTTTGTCTCTTCATCTGTTGGTGGACATTTAGGTTGCTTCCATATGTTGGCTATTGTAAATCATACTGCTGTGAACATCGGGGTGCATGTATCTTTTCGGTGTAGTGTTTTTGCTTTCTTCATATATACCCAACAGTGGAATTGCTGGGGGCTTCTCTGGTAGCTCAGCTGGTAAAGAATTACTGGATCATATAGTAGTTTTATTTTTAGCTTTTTGAGCAGTCTTCATACTGTTTTCCATAGTGGCTGCACCAATTTACAGTTCTACTAACAGTGTACTATATGGTTCCCTTTCGCCACATTCTTGCCAACATTTGTTATTTGTAGACTTTCTGATGATAGCTGTTTTGACAGGTGTGAACTGATATCTCATTGTGGCTTTGATTTGCATTTCTCTGACATTTAGTACTGAGCATTTTTTTTTATGTGCCTACTGGCCATCTGTATATCTTCTTTGAAAAAATTTCTACTCAAGTCTTCTGTTCATTTTTTAATAAGATTTTTTCATATTGAATTGTATGAGATATTTATATAGTTTGGACATTAACCCCAATTTGTTTATTGTTTAGGTGCTAAGTCATTTCCAGCTATTTGCAACCCCATGGAATACAGCACACCAGGCTTCCTTGTTCTTCACTATCCCCTGGAGTTTGCTCAAAGTCATGTTCATTGAGCCAGTAATACCATCCAACCATCTCATCCTCTGTCATCCCCTTCTCTTCCTACTCTCAGTCTCTCCCAGCATCAGAGTATTTTCCAATGAGTTGGCTCTTCGTTTCCACTGGACAAAGTACTGGAGCTTCAGCATCACTGGTCATCATTTGCAAATATTTTCTCCCATTCAGTAGATTGTCTTTTCAGTGGGTTTCCTTTGCTGTGTATAAGCTTTTAAGTTTAATTAGGTTTCATTTGTTTACTTTTGCTTTAAGACACAGATTCAAAAATATACTGCTATGATTTATGTCAAAGAGTGTTCTACCTATTCTCTTTCAGGAGATTTGTGGTTTGGGGCCTTCAATTCATTTAATGTACATATTCATACATATATTTGCAGCTCCATGTATCCTCAGTATATTATGGAAATTTATACTCATAATAGTGACCATGGGACATAGAGATAATGTTAAATTCCCTATAGTATATTATAGGCTGGTTGAGAAGCAGAGAAATGGATATTTATTTTAAAAGACTTCACCCTTACTAAAAAAAAAATACCCTAAAATAGCAAAGTCTTTATAGGGCTGATGTCCAACTTTTTGAAAAAAATCTGTCTTCCAGAATGACTCATTCCCTTAGATACTTAGGTAGGTTTTGCTGTATTTTAATTACATACATGTTTTCATAACAAGTCAGGTATGATCTTTCATTCAGAATTTTGTCCATGCTTTCATTAATTATAATAGGCTGTGATTGGTATAATAATCATACCAGAAATTCATTTATTATACTGGATCTATTAACATTTGATTCCTCATTAAGAATATTGCCATGTCTGCACTTCTATTTTTTTCTGCTGACAGCTAGTTTTTGCAGAGCTTCTTGATTTAGTCTTATGATCGAAGTTTCAGAAATAAGTGTTTTAATGTTCACATGGTATCACAGATGTGAACAATAGTTTAATTAATTGATATCATAGATGTGAACAGTAGTTTAACAAAAAAGCATTGTGAGTTCCTGAGAAAGAAAAGTCTGTGGGTGTCCATCGGGAACGATTTGTAGCAGGCCTTGGTGAAGGCTGCGCAGAGGCCCACTGTGTTCTACACTCGTCCCTTTCCATCTGAGCATCTAGGTATAACTTTGTAGGCAGGTGTTGATAATCTCAGTCTGGACCAGGAAGGATGTGAAGGCGCTGATGAGAGTCCTGTTTCCCAGAGGACCCGGTTTCCCCTCTGACCTCCTCTTGTCCTGGTCTACTCAGTGCTTCCGAGGCTGGACCCACCATGAACTTCTAGTCATTTCCCAAACAAGTTACGTGCCTTTATGCCTCTGCGTTCATGCTTTTCCTTCTATCAGAACGCTCCGTCCTTCATAGTCATCCTCTGCAAGGTCAAGTCCTTCCCCAGAGAGTTACCCCTATAACTCTGTGAATGCATTTAGCTCTAACATAGTCTTGGATGCCTCCAGTCCCATTGTCCGGAAGAAAGCTTTTCCATGGCAGGCACCGTGCCTGTGTCACGCCTTACCCCCATGTGCCAGCAGGGGGCGTAACACATTTACCTTTTTTGTTTTTTATTATAACAAATTCAAGAAAGACTTTTTTGTTTACATTATTGTGTTGGTTTTGCCATACATTGACATGAATCCACCATGGGTATATATGTGTTCCCCTTCCAGAACCCCCCTCCTACCTCCCTCCCCGATTCTGTCTCTCTGGGTCATCCCGGTGCACCAGCCCTGAGCACCCTGTATCATGCATCAAACCTGAGTTGGCAATTCATTTCACATATGATAATTTACATATTTCAATGCTGTTCTCCCATATCATCCCACCCTCGCCCTCTCCCACAGAGTCCAAAAGACTGTTCTATACCTCTGCATCTCTTTTGCTGTCTCGCATACAGGGTTATCGCACTGTGAAGCTTATGGGCTCATAAGGATTGAACCCTGGCCCCTGCATTGGGAGTGCAGAGTCTTAACCACTGGACCACTAGGGAAGTCCCACACACTTATCTTTTAAATTGAACTATCAGCTGCATGACCAAGGTCACATCTTGCATTTATGATGTAATGTGCTTTGGAAAGGATCAAAACACCCAGAGGATAATACCGAGATCTTGATTTTCCAAGTTCCTGCTGATTTTTATCTGTCTTCTGTAGACTAAGCTTCTCTTTATAACTTTTTTGTCACATCTTTTAGAGATTTACTCAGTTTGGAAAAGTCAAATACTCACTTATCCATGAAATATTTATTGAAGACACAGTCTTAGGTGCCAGGACAAGTTTACTCTATAATGCCCACAGTCAGATCGGAGTCCCCAATAAAAGCAGAGAACTAAAATGAAGAACTGGGCAGGTATACAGAAACAGTGTTGATATGACACAGGTGGGAAATTTGGCACTGAGATCAGATTTTTCCCACCCTAGAAGCCCACACTAGAATTCTGTCTTGGAGGCTTAATGTCTTAATTAATTTCAAGCCATTAACAGAACTTTTAAAAATATGGTATATGCCTTTAGACAGCTTACTTTTGATTGAGCATATTCTTTAATGGGACAGAAAATAATAATAAAGCAAAGTGGGAAGTGGGCAGAATGGCATCGTAATATTAATAGCTGACTTTTATCAAGTACTGTGAGAA
Organism: Antilocapra americana; assembly: GCA_007570785.1. Classification (NCBI taxonomy): domain Eukaryota; kingdom Metazoa; phylum Chordata; class Mammalia; order Artiodactyla; family Antilocapridae; genus Antilocapra; species Antilocapra americana. The sequence goes on from ML660216.1 coordinate 5,709,442, forward strand.
ACATGTGTGTGTAAGTCACTCAGTCATTCTGACTCTTTGCAACCCCATGAACTACAACCCACCAGTCTCCTACATCCTTGGAATTCTCCAAGCAAGAGTACTGGAGTGGGATGCCATCCCCTTCTCCAGTGTGTGTGTGTGTGTGTGTGTGTGTGTGTACACACATAAAATTCATTTATCTTTTCTGTATATAATATACATTCTTTATGTATATAATATATAACCTTTAATCCTCATAACAACACTATGAGGAAGGTATGTGTGGGTGCGCAGTCGTGTCTGACTCTTTGCGACCCCATGGACTGTAACCCGCCAGGCTCCTCTGTCCATCAGATCCTCCAGACAAGAATCCTGGAGTGGGTTGCCATTTCCTTCCCCAGGGTATCTTCCCAACCCTGGGATCGAACCCACGTCTGTCATGTCTCCTGCATTGGCAGGCAGGTTCTTTACCACTGAGCCACCTGGGAAGCCCCATGAGGGAGGATGGTTAGCTCCATTTTATAGCTGAGAAAAGTGAGGCACAGAGGTTCAGTGAGTTGAACCCAGGCAGTGGTTGCTAATGGTTGTTCTCTTAACCACTACATTACACTTCCTCTCAATGGTTATAGGAAAAACTAACTTACTCCTAATTATTGAGAGAGTGGAGCTAGGGGGTGCCAGAATGGCCTGAAATGACCTGCATGGCTTCTTGCAGATTGAGAGTTTTGAGCTGAATCGTGCACAAATAGTAGAGGTTGGCAAGTGGTCCGGATGGATGAAATGGCCTGAACAAGAGCACAGGGTAGGCTGAAGCAAGATGGGAAGCCAATTGATTTGGCAGACACATTTTTCTCATACTTAGCAATACTTTCTGAGGTCAGAAAGGGTGGTCCCAGTTTTGAAATTAATGCATGAAGTATAATGGTTAGGTCGCTTTTTGCACAGAGCTGTGGGGAAAAGTACAGGTTGTTAAAAATCTAATTATGGCAATTATTTAATAGATAATCTATTTCAAATTTTTGAAAAGTGCTACCAGGTATCAACTTTTAAAGATTTATCTGTTCAAAATCACCTGCTATTAACATGCCTGTATATTGACCAACTCAGGGACAAAGCATGATTACATGATATCTCAAAAACAGATAATATCTTCATTTTGGGGTCCCTAAATGCCTGTGAAAAAACAAGTGGCAAAATAACTGCTGTCATAATCTATCCTATTTGCTCCCCAAATCAGTGCCACACAATTAAAGTAACAGTAAACCTCGGTTAAACTCTGTCTTTTCCTATAGATATAAACCTTAAAATGTGTGCGCACATATGTGTGTGTAGTGAGATTATGAACAGAGGTTGAACATAGAGTCATTTTAACAAAGGACAGAATATTTGGTATGATATGAAAATTAAGCTTATGATAGGAATACCTTTGGAACTGCATGAGCAGCATACTGATTCTGTGGATTAGGTTTTATTCCTTCACCTATTCCCACATGTAATACCTTATTCTCTTTGAATTTTCTTCTAATGCAGTTTAACCCTGGTTTACAAAGTGTCCATCAGCTTAATTTCTTTTATTAATATGAATTATTCTCCTGGAAACATTCCATGCAAATGGTAAATAAGGAGAGAATATGATTTTTACTTTTGGTTTTCTCTCAAGCCTAAACAACAAAATCGGAGAATCTGTTTCTGAGATCCGGAATCTTGGCATTTATTGATCCTATAGAATCAACACAGATGATCAGTTGTGAGCCAGACCATCAGGCTGACTTAATTCTATGTTCAGGAAATTAATTCTATTTTACTAATGTGACTAAAAACTAAATTTTATATCAATATAAATACTCATTAAACTGCAACTACCAACTTGTGCAAGCTGTTAAGGAAGACTCATTTTTATTTATAAATGGATTTGGATAAGAATAACATTAAAAGTGTTCTAATAGGGAAATGTTAGAGTGATTAATGTGCAGTTGTTTGCATTTTTAAAATTTCATTCATATATCAGATTAGTATTTGTGCATACTGTCAGACTTTATTCTGTCCTTGTCAAAACACTTATTACTGCTGACAGGTATAACATATCCACATTAATCCTTAATTCCTTGATTCAATTTTCTAATTGCTTTTCTGGCATGCGATGGTGGCCATTTAGTAATATATGATGTATTCATCATATGTATAGTAATGTGCTTTAAAAACTAGATGTGTCATTTAAAGTACCTGAACAGGAAAAAATATTACTAAAGACTGGAAATTTGAAATTTCACTGTACTTAGAGTAAGTGTTAGATATTGTTATGTCACACATTCTGAAAGTTGTCCATAAATCATCGTCACAGAATGTTAAAGAGATCCTAAAATCATCCAGCCTACTTGTTCACTTTTCCACTTGGGAAAATTGGACTCAGTAATAGGCCCAGGATCACACAACTAGATACTGGTAGAACTGGTTCTAAAACTCAAATGTTCTGAGCCCTGCTCAGAAATGGGACAGATCCACACATATAATTTTTATATATGATATCTTAAGTTGATTCCTCCTATTAATAGTCAAGCTGAGAAAATGAGAAACTTCTTGACTTCTTGAGCTATATTTTTTAATAGTATCATACAGTGATGATAAGTCAAGATACTATAATTAGACAGACCTGGGCTCCAATCCTGAACCTGCTACTCTCTAGCTGTGTCACCCTGAGAATATTGTCTGAGTTCTCTGAATTTCAATTCATTCACCTATATATGATAGAAAATAAGACAGTAATCAAATATAGTGCTTAGCACAGCTCTTGGCTCCTAGTAAGTACTCAGTAAATGTTAGCTAATGTTCTTTTTCAGTGTTTTATTTTATCCCTTTAATATTTCATAATTTGGATGGAAACTGAGTCACGCCCACCAGTTATCTCATCGTGTGATGATTCCGTTTATTCTTTCATTTACTAAGTCACTTACCATGTGTCAAAATGCATTCCATTAGATGCTGTTTGCGTGTTCAGTTGCTCAGTCGTGTCCGACTCTTTGCGAGCCCATGGACTGTAGCCCACCAGGCTCCTCTGTCCATGCGATTTTCCAGGCAAGAATACTGGAATGGGTGGCCATTTCCTACTCCAAGGAATCTTCCTGACCCAGGGATCTAACCTACGTCTCCTGCATTGGCAGGTGGATTCTTTACAACTGTGCCACTGGAAACCTTCTCCCCACCCCCTGCTCCACCACCACCACCCCATTGGATGTTTTAGGTAAGGCAAAAAACAAGAGTCTAACTTGATATCTGCCTTGGAAGAGCAGGAATCTAATAGAGATATGCAACATATACATCAATACCTATGCTTTTACTAAAAGATTGAGAAAAAATCTTATGATTGTTATCAGATTATAACTCTTATTTATCTTATAAATCTTCTAAGATTGGGATCAATCTTTTACTGTAAGATTGGGAAACAACTATCCCCAAAAGGTAACACAGGCACTATGCTTACACTTTTCAAAGAAGTGAGTACGACTGAGTACAAGGTCAACAGACATGAATAAGAAAGTGGACCTGCCCTCAAGGAGCTTATTCCAGTGGGAAGACAGTACACTTGGCTAATTGTCGTTCAGAAAATGAAAAGGGCCATAACAATTAAAGAACTAAGTAGGGAGAGACTATATACCTCAGACCAGAGGAAACTTCATGCATGAGTTGTCTCTGAGGGATGTATAATTTTAGGAAAATTAGAGATCTACAGAAAGGATCTCCTGGACAGCAGGAGTATTATGAATGAAGAAGGAAGAGATTCTGGAAACCCTGGGTGCGAATATTAAAGAGTAAGCACTTACATTGACTAAAATATGGCGCTCGTGCAGCGTAAAAGATGAAGCTTGGAGAGTGGGTAGACAGAAGAACCTGGCAACCCTGAAGTGACATCTTGAATTCCATTCTACAAAGTGGTGACTCTCAGCCCATTTTAACACATAGACTTTTTTTTTTTGGCAGCAAAATTTTTGAGGTTGAATGTTTTAAATAAATCTTGTACTTTCCAGTTCACTGTGGTGCCCATCACTGTTAACTGTCTTACTCTACACGTTAAGACAGTCTTCTATGTATAGGTCTTTTGTTTCTTTAGGTAGATATATTCCTAAGTCTTTTATTCTTTTCGTTTCGATGGTGAATGGAATTGCTTTCTTAATTTCTCTTTCTGTTTTCTCATTGTTGGTGTATAGGAATACAAGGGATTTCTGTGTGTTGATTTTATACCCTGCAACTTTACTATATTCATTGATAAGTTCTAGCAATTTTCTGGTGGAGTCTGTAGGGTTTTCTATGCAGAGGATCATGTCATCTGCAAACAGAGAGAGTTTTACTTCTTCTTTTCCAATCTGGATTCCTTTTGTTTCTTTTTCTGCTCTGATTGCTGTGGCCAAAACTTCCAAAACCATGTTGAATAGTAGTGGTGAGAGTGGGCACCCTTGTCTTGTTCCTGACTTTAGGGGAAATGCTTTCAGTTTTTCACCATTGAGGATAATGTTTGCTGTGGGGTTTATTATGTTGAGGTATGTTCCTTCTATTCCTGCTTTTTGGAGGGTTTTTATCATAAATGGATATTGAATTTTGTCAAAGGCTTTCTCTGCATCTATTGAGATAATCATATGGTTTTTCTTTCTCAATTTGTTAATGTGGTGTATTACATTGATTGATTTGTGGGTATTGAAGAATCCTTGGATCCCTGGGATAAAGCCCACTTGGTCATGATGTATGATCTTTTTAATATGTTGTTGGTTCCTGTTTGCTAGAATTTTGTTAAGATTTTTGCCTCTGTGTTCATCAGTGATATCAGTAGTTTTCTTATTTGTGGCATCTTTGTCAGGTTTTGGAATTAGGGTGATGCTGGCCTCATAGAATGAGTTTGGAAGTTTACCTTCCTCTACAATTTTCTGGAAGAGTTTGAGTAGGATAGGTGTTAGCTCTTCTCTAAATTTTTGGTAGAATTCAGCTGTGAAGCTGTCTGGTCCTGGGCTTTTGTTTGTTGGAAGATTTCTGGTTACGGTTTCAATTTCCGTGCTTGTGATGGGTCTGTTAAGATTTTCTATTTCTTCCTGGTTCAGTTTTGAAAAGTTGTACTTTTCTAAGAATTTGTCCATTTCTTCCAGGTTGTCCATTTTATTTGCATATAGTTGCTGATGATAGTCTCTTATGATCCTTTGTATTTCTATGTTGTCTGTTGTGGTTTCTCCATTTTCATTTCCAATTTTGTTGATTTGATTTTTCTCCCTTTGTTTCTTGATGAGTCTGGCTAGTGGTTTGTCAATTTTATTTATCTTCTCAACGAACCAGCTTTTGGCTTTGTTGATTTTTGCTATGGTCTCTTTTGTTTCTTTTGCATTTATTTACGCCCTAATTTTTAAGACTTCTTTCCTCTACTAACCCTGGGGTTCTTGATTTCTTCCTTTTCTAGTTGCTTTAGGTGTAGAGTTAGGTTATTTATTTGACTTTTTTCTTGTTTCTTGAGGTAAGCCTGTATTGCTATGAACCTTCCCCTTACCACTGCTTTTACAGTGTCCTATAGGTTTGGGGTTGTTGTGTTTTCATTTTCATTCGTTTCTATGCCTATTTTTATTTATTTTTTGATTTCTTCTGTGATTTGTTGCTTATTCAGCAGCCTCCATATGTTTTAATTTTTGATAGTTTTTCTCCTGTAATTGACATCTAATCTTACTTCATTGTGGTCAGAAAAGATGCTTGGAGTGATTTCAGTTTTTTTGAATTTACCAAGGCTAGATTTGTGGCCCAGGATGTGATCTATTCTGGAGAAGTTTCCGTGTGCGCTTGAGAAAAAGGTGAAATTAATTGTTTTGGGGTGAAATGTCCTGTAGATATCAATTAGGTCTAACTGGTCTATTGTATCATTTAAAGTTTGTGTTTCCTCGTTAATTTTCTGTTTAGTTGAACTATCCATAGGTGTGAGTGGGGTATTAATATATAGAAAACTATAAAACACTGGTGAAAGAAATCAAAGAGGACACAAATAGATGGAGAAATATACTGTGTTCATGGATCAGAAGAAGCAATATCGTGAAAATGAGTACACTACCCAGAGCAATCTGTAGGTTCAATGCAATCCCTATCAACCTACCAATGGTCTTTTTCAGAGAACTAGAATAAATAATTTCACAATTTGTATGGAAATACAGAAAAATCTCGAATAGCCAAAGCAATCTTGAGAAAGAAGAATGGAACTGGAAGAATCAACCTGCCTGACTTCAATCTCTACTACAAAGCCACAGTCATCAAGACAGTATGGTACTGGCACAAAGACAGAAATATAGATCAATGGAACAAAATAGAAAGCCCAGAGATAAATCCAAGCACATATGGACACCTTATCTTTAACAAAGGAGGCAATATACAATGAAGAAAATATAATCTCTTTAACAAGTGCTGCTTGGAAAACTGGTCAACCACTTGTAAAAGAATGAAACTAGAACACTTTCTAACACCATACACAAAAATAAACTCAAAGTGGATTAAAGATCTAAATGTAAGACCAGAAACTATAAAACTCCTAGAGGAAAACATAGGCAAAACACTCTCTGACATAAACCACAGTAGGGTCCTCTATGACCCACCTCCCAGAATATTGGAAATAAAAGCAAAAATAAACAAATGGGACCTAATTAAAATTAGAAGCTTCTGCACAACAAAGGAAACTATAAGCAAGGTGAAAAGACAGCCTTCAGAATGGGAGAAAATAATAGCCAATGAAGCAACAGACAAACAATTAATCTCAAAAATATACACGCAGCTCCTGCAGCTCAATTCCAGAAAAATAAATGACCCAATCAAAAAGTGGGCCAAAGAACTAAACAGACATTTCTCTAAAGAAGACATACAGATGGCTAACAAACATGTGAAAAGATACTCAACACCACTCATTATCAGAGAAATGCAAATCAAAACCACAATGAGGTACCATTTCACGCCAGTCAGAATGGCTGCCATCCAAAAGTCTACAAGCAATAAATGCTGGAGAGGGTGTGGAGAAAAGGGAACCCTCTTACACTGTTGGTGGGAATGCAAACTAGTACAGCCACTATGGAGAACAGTGTGGAGATTCCTTGCAAAACTGGAAATAGACCTGCCATATGACCCAGCAATCCCACTGCTGGGCATACACACTGAGGAAACCAGAATTGAAAGAGACATGTGTACTCCAATGTTCATCGCAGCACTGTTTACAATAGTCAGGTCATGGAAGCAACCTATATGTCCATCAGCAGACGAATGGATAAGAAAGCTGTGGTACATATACACAGTGGAATACTACTCAGCCATTAAAAAGAATACATTTGAATCAGTTCTAATGAGGTGGATGAAACTGGAGCCTTTTATAAAGAGTGAAGTAAGCCAGAAAGAAAAACACCAATACAGTATATTAACGTATATATATGGAATTTAGAAAGATGGTAATGATAACCCTGTATGAGAGACAGCAAAAGAGACTCAGATGTATAGAACAGTCTTTTGGACTCTATGGAAGAGGGCAAGGGTGGGATGATATGGGAGAATGGCATTGAAATATGTAAATTATCATACGTGAAATGAATCGCCAGCCCAGGTTCAATGCATGATACAGGGTGCTCGAGGCTGGTGCACCGGGATGACCCAGAGGGATGGGATGGGAAAGGAGGTGGGAGGGGGTTTCTGGATGGAGAACACATGTACACCCATGGCAGATTCATGTCAATGTATGGCAAAACCAATACAATATTGTAAAGTAAAAAAGTAAATAAAGAGAAAAAAAAGACAGTCTTCTTACCTGTTACAGGCAGTGTGCATAATGGTTAGGCATTTTGGTCAGAAGATAGACTGTATTTTTCCAGATCCTTGCTTGTTCACCTGTTAGGTCTACAACCTTAGTTATGTTACGTAAACTCAGCTTCAGTGTCGCAATTTATGAAGTGGGAATAGCCCCTACCTCTTGGGGTAGGATTAAACCCATGTAAACATTTGGCATAGCATAAGGCATATTGTAAGCACTTCAATGTGAGCTGTTTCTTGAAGTAATTGGAGTTGGCAAGCCCTGCTTTGGCAGTATTGAAAGTTCTGTTTTTGTTTTCTGTTTTATTTTTTTTAATGAAGTATAGTTGATTTACAGTGTTTCAGGGTGTGGTAAAGTGATTCAGTTATACATGTATGCATGCTCAGTCATGTCTGACTCTTTGCAACTCCATGGACTGTACTCCACCAGGTTCCTCTGTCCATGGGATTTTCCAGGCAAGAATACTGGAATGTGTTGACATTTCCTGCTCCATCAGTTACATATAATTCTCTCAAATCCTCAGCTTCTGGGGTTAGTTTCCAGTGATGGGCTTCAGTGTGATTTCTATAAGTCACCCACTTCCTCCTTCACTCAGTCTTTGAGAAGCACACACTGGAGGAAGGAGCAAGCAGCCTTTGGCCACTTGGAAGGAAGTGGCAGCTTTTGGCCACTGAAGTCTTCTCAACACCCATGGGCTCTTGTAGCATAGCAGCAGTTTTCCAGGACATACCCCAAGTTCACAAGGTGGTTTCTGTTTCAGAATAGGTTACTGGAAGTTTTAAGAACTGTAATCTTGAAAATCCTTATGATTTCAGAAGCTTCTCTGATAACGTGCTGGTCTTTGGTAGCTCAAAAATGGAAAGAGTTTTAGAATTGCTCCCAAAAAAAAGCAAGAACTTGAAGATATGAGTACAATAGTTTCAGAAATAACTGCTGTAAACAAAACAAGTCTTTTGTAAAAGCTCCGCATGCTTAATAAACAAAGAGTGCTAATTACATAACCGTCAGTGATGTTTTCTGGCACGGTCTAACGCCTGGTTCTTTTGGTACAACAAATATGAGAATGCCTAGAAGTAAATCACAGTTGCTGGGTGTTGTGGGCAAGCAAACCCATGCCTTATCTCTTTCAAAGGCAGCCATGGAAAATGTATGATAAATTGCACAGTTCAGTGAACATGTTATGTCATTGTGAAATGATTTTGATTCATGGCTATGTATTTATTGCTGAACAACTGACAAACCTCAAGGTATCAGAACTATCATTCAGGGGGTTTTGCTATTTTCTGTTGCAAAACTCAAGTGCTATAAAGTGTTTTTCTTTTTTATTTAAAATACTTTATTGAAAGTAATATTTGCCACAGAGTCTTTGGAAATAATTTTTTAAATTATATGAATTCCTGCCAGAAGTGTCAGAGAGCTGTGCTAGTCACTAATATTTTAAACATAATGAATAATTCATATTTTTGCTAATATCCTTTTATGAAAATTTTATAGCTAAAAATAGAGAAAGTTGTAAGCCAATTTGATTTTAAAATAGAATTATAATCTCCTTTCATATAGCCTATCAATATAATGAAATTTCTGAATTTTTTCTGTGCAATAGCAGTAAAATTAAGAGTGAGAGAATTATTTTGAGGAAGATTCTACAGAATTGGCCTCTATGCAAATAATTTATTTCCCATGGTCAAGATATTTTATTACACTGTCTTTTATCTGTTGCCAACTCTCTGAAGTTTAAAGTATTAAATAATTAAGCCATTTTCTATTTGAAATTTACAGGGTTTTTTTTTGTTGTTTTGTTTTGTTTTTACTAATTTTTCTCTCAGTTGATGCTTTTGGCCTTGGCATCTGATGTTTAAAACCTTTTCTTCTAGTACTTAAGGCAGCAGAAATGTAGCCTGACAACGCATAACAAGGCATATTATAAGCACTTAATAAATGTTAGCTATTTATCAGCTGATGTACTCTCAAATTATTTCTTGTTTTTATAAATCTTGTAAACCAAGAACTACTGCTTCTCAACTGGTTGTTGTTTTGTGTGTGTGTGTGTGTGTGTGTGTGTTATAATTGTGAAATTGTTCATAGTTTTATAATCAAGTATTTTAGCGTGGCTTTGGATGTTTTGAGTAGTAGTGCTGTTGAGTGCTTAGGGCTTCCCTGGTGGGTTAGATGTTAAAGAATCCACCTGAAATGTGGAGACCCAGATTCGATCCCTGGATCAGGAAGATCCCTCAGAGGAGGGAATGACAACCCACTCCAGTATTCTTGCTTATGGAATTCCCTGAGATTTTCCCTGCCAGAGCCTGGCAGGCTACAGTCCATGAAGTCACAAAGAGTCGGACAGGACTGACTGACTAACACTTTCACTTTTTCACTTTCATTGAGTGCTTAAGAACAAAATAGCAAAGAAAACCTTGCCTGATGGTAGAAATGATGAATTATTTCGTAGGTATATTAAAAGGGACTTGAGTATTTCTAATATATCACCATCATTTAAACATGAATTCATTCTATCTTCTCTTAGTATATTTTAACCAATTGACCTTTGCATACACTTTGCATTTATTAAGTTAGGATAAATTTCAGGAGCCTAGAAATATGGTTCAAAACATTCATAGTATTTTTCTGTTATTCTTGGCATATGACAAGCCTATTCTCTAAATATTTGCATCATTGAAGAATATCTGTGTACTTATGCTGATTTTGGCTTAACATTTTCAAAAATAAGTCTGTTAAATTAAATGTAAGCTTTAACAGGGAAAACCATAGACCATGTGACTTGATACGGGTATTGCAACATGGCTTACAGCATTTTCTTGGAAGATTTTTATGCCCTTTTCTTCTATTATCATGGCCACTTTCACCTTTATATTGAAAATTCCCAAAATGTATCTGTATGAGGATAATTTTAAAACATGAGATTTATATCACTATAAAGGAAAAATCCTTTATAACCACATAAAACCGTTGTCACCAGAAATTCCAGTCTAAGTTTTACATGAAAAGGGACATATTTTATCTTTAATGCCTCATTAAACTTTCTGGAACTGGCAGTATTCTAAAATATTCTAGGTAGATGAATATATATGTCTGTATTTCTTCTGAGCAATTCAAATATCAGTTTAAAATAAAAGACTAGACAAGGTATTTGCTTTAAAAACTAAAGCAGTGGTATTTTTTCTTCTATTTAATTTTGCCTTTATGTATAGATGTTACTTTGATAAGTCAACTATGTATCACCTGCACTTTAAAGTGAAATAGCCAAGACTAAACAAATCATTTATTCTAAAAATTAAAGTAGTGGTACTTTTTCTTCTATTTAATTTTGCCTTTAAGTGTAAATGTTTCTTTGGTAAGTCAAACATGTCCCACCTGCACTTTTTGAGGGAAATAGCCAAAATCAACATTCCTCAGGTGAAAATGACATTCCTGTTTCAAAGGTACATTGTATTTAAATTTAAATTCTGTTTGTGCTTTTGTTCACGTATGTGTGCATGGATTGTATGTGTTCACACATGTGCAGTTACACATGTGTTGATGTGTATGTGTGTGGGTGCATGAAAATTCCTACATTCATAATATGATAAAACTGCATTCTGTTGCTAAGAACATCGATTCAGGAGGCAGCCTACCTGAGTTTAAATCTCAGCCTTGCTGCTTTCTGGTTGTATAACTTTGAGCAAGTTTTTTTTAATCTCTTGCTTCAGCGTTCTCATCTTATCCAGTTGTAAGGTTTAAATAAATTAATATATAGAGAGCACTTTGAACTAAGTACTTAATAAAGTACTAGCATCACGTATAATCATTTTCATGTGTTCAATTATTTTATTTCTAAAGTTATAGCATATTAAAAAGCAGAGACATTACTTTGCCAACAAGGGTCCATCTAGTCAAAGCTATGGTTTTTCTAGTAGTCATGTACGGATGTGAGAGTTGGACTATAAAGAAAGCTGAGCACCAAAGAATTGATGCTTTTGAACTGTGGTGTTGGAGAAGACTCTTGAGAGTCCCTTGGACTGCAAGGAGAACCAACCAGTCCATCCTAAAGGAAATCAGTCTTGAATATTCATTGGAAGGACTGATGCTGAAGCTGAAACTCCCAACACTTTGGCCACCTGATGCGAAGAGACGACTCATGGGAAAAGACCCTGATGCTGGGAAAGATTGAAGGTTGGAGGAGAAGGGGACAACAGAGGATGAGATGGTTGGATGGCATCACTGACTCAATGGACATGAGTTTGAGTAAACTCTGAGAGTTTGTGATGGACAGGGAGGCCTGGTGTGCTGCAGTCCATGGGGTTGCAAAGAGTCGGACACGACTGACCAACTGAACTGAACTGAACTGAAAGCTATATTATTTAATACAAATGCATTGGTGGGGACCTCCCTGGTGATCTAGTGGTTTACAATCCACCTGCCAATGTAGAGGACATGAATTCCATCCCTGGTCCAAGAAGATTCCACGTACCTAACTTAGTGTGGGCAACACTAAGCCAGTGCCCTGGAACCAGTGCTTTTCATTGAGAAGCCACCACAATGAGAAGCCCTCACACTACAACTAGAGAGTAACCCCCACTTGCCACAACTAGAGGAAGTCCCATGAGCAGCAACGAAGACCCAGGGTAGTCCAAATTACAGTTAATTAATTATTTAAAAATATATATTGGTGGGTGATTATTACATATGTATTTCACTAAAATGATATTGAAGATGTGTCTTACTGTATGTCAGTTACGTCTCAATAAAACTGGGAAAACATTTTTAAAGATATAATATTTTGGTTTATGATAATTTGATTAGATAAACTATTTTATCATTGGTGAGAAGAAGCAATTGTGAAAAAGCAACAGAAGTTACACAACTTTGTGGCTCACAGACTACATATCAGATATCAAATATTTTGAAATACACTTATTTATTCAGATGTAAGCCTATTGACATCTACAGTGTGCCAGGATTAAGAGTTAAATGACACAAGGTATTGTGTGATCCAGCAATCATGCGCCTTAATATTTACCCACAGGAGTTGAGAATTTATGTCCATACAAAAGCTTGTTTGTGGATGTTTTTGGCAGGTTTATTCATCATTGGCAAAGTTTGGAAGCAATCAAAATGTCCTTCAGTAGTTGAATACATAGATAAAGTATAATACATCAAGGCAATGGAGTATTATGGGGCACTGAACATTGAAAGCAGAGACGTTACTTTTTCAACAGAGGTCCTTCTAGTCAGGGTGATGGTTTCTCCAGTGGTTATGTACGGATGTGAGAGTTGGACGAAAGCTGAGCACCAAAGAATTGACCCTTTTGAACTGTGATGTTGGAGAAGACTCTTGAGAGTCCCTTGGACTGCAAGGAGATCCAACCAATCCATCCTAAAAGAGATCAGTCCTGGGTGTTCACTGGAAAAGGACTGATGTTGAAGCTGAAACTCCAGTACTTTGGCCACTTCATGTGAAGAGCTGACTCATTTGAAAAGACCCTGATGCTGGGAAAGATTGAGGGCAGGAGAGGAAGGGGACGACAGAGGATGAGATGGTTGGATGGCATCACCAGCTCAATGGACATGGGTTTGGGTGGACTCCGGGAGTTGGTGATGGACAGGGAGGCCTGGCGTGCTGCGGTTCATGGGGTCACAAAGAGTCAGACACGACTGAGCAACTGAACTGAACTGAACTGAACTGAAACATTAAAAAGACACAGAGAAACACTAAACCTATATTTTTAAGTGAAATAAGTCAATGTGAAAGAGCTAAATACTGTATGATTTCAACTATATGATATGACATTTTGGAAAAGGCAAATCTCTGGAGATAATAAAAAGATCAGTAATTTCCTGGAGTTGCAGGCAGAGCACCAAGGATTTTAAGGGCCGTTAAACTACTCTTTGGGCTTACCTGGTGGCTCAGCAGTAAGAATCTGCCTGCAATGCAGGAGTCACAGGTTTGATCCCTGGGTTGGGAAAATCCCCTGGAAGAGAGCATGGCACCCCACTCAAGCAAGTATTCTTACCTGATGATGGACAGAGGAGCCTAATGGGCTACAGTCCATGGGATCACAAAGAGTTGGACAAGACTGAAGCGACTGAGCATGCAAAACTCTTCCATATGATACTGTAGTGATGAGTACATGTCACTATATGTCTGTCCAAGCCCATGGAATACACAGCACCAAGAGTGAACTCTAACGTAAGCTGTGGACTCTGGTTGATAGAGATGTGTCATTGCAGGTTCATCAGTTTTTACAAACGTTCTACTCTGTGGGGATGTTAATAATCAGGGAGGCTGTGCATGGGGGCAGTGGGTTTATGGAAAATATCTATAGCTTCCTCTTAGTTTTCTGTATCCCTCACTTCTCTAAAAAATAAACTGTTAGAGAAAAAATGATGGAAATAGAGCAAAGCAATGAGTACTTTTCAAAAATTGCAAAAACACATGCTAACATGTCCCAAGAAAAATGTTTTCTAAATGTAAATGACCACCACCACAAAAAATAAAAGAAACCTAGATAGTAGTACAATAACATACTCAACTGAACTTTTAAAAATTGAAAGGTGGTGCCTCTTCAGCTACTAGGAATGTTCGTTTTAGCTGCCTGAAGCATAAGAGAAAAGTAGAGTTACAGTATCATGTAAATAATGCAAATTTAGAATGGGTTTTCTTTTTCAGGGAGCACCCAAACCAATAGCCATTGAACCCTGTGCTGGGAACAGAGCTGCCGTTCTGACCGTGTTTCTTTGTCTACCACGAGGGCCATCAGGTGCCCCTCCCCCTGGGCAGTCAGGTAAGATGAATGAGGCACCATCCACAGTTACGCAAAACATGTAGACGAATCAGAAGAAATAAACAATACTACCAGATAGCACAATAAAGATATTTGCAAGGTTCTAATTCAGAGTATGGTTAAATTTTATTAGAATACAACTTCTATCCAAATATCTAGCTGTCTGCCTTGCCATAAATTCAGATGTGCCAGTGTTTCTCTTAGACATGCGTGTTGAATCTATGTGTCTATTTGTATATAATATACACATGTATGTAAGTATATGCACACACACTTCAGTTAGTCATTGTAATTACAATGAATACTTTCGCTAACAGGGCAAGCAAGTTCTTGACCCTTTTGGGCAGCTACTTTTCTCCCAGTATGTGTGTTATATAGTTTTGCAAATTATAAATACGATTAGAAGCTTGCTTCACAAGTATAGAATCTAATTAAGGAACTCATTTGCATGTTTGGAATGTTTTGTGGCATCAGATGATAAGAGCTTGATGCATCCATCCTGGAACATTTAAGATATGTTCTTGCTGTCAGCCTCAGCCAGGTGCAGTTCATAGACCCAGGGACCCTCTCCTTCAGTTGAGCACAGCCAGCCTTTACCTCTGATATTAATTTTGGTGCATAAAAAGCATATTTTAAATTTGAACTAACTCTATTTATCCTCTTAGAGATCTTCTCATTGTTTTGACCATTGTCTATATTGTAAACATGCCCAGTGTTGAGTATAACTTGTTACTAAATCATAAAGTGTGTCTATTTCTTTGTACATATCCTCTTCTTTCTGATCACAGTTTCTAATTGTTCCTTCTTCCAATTGTTTTCTCTAAACAACTCTTAGTGAAATGGATGCTTTTTAAGGGTAAGGGTGATTTCAAATCTATCTTTCTTGTCAATTCCCCTTAAGGGTAAAATAAAGTGCAAGAGATGTGGGCAGGTTCTCAGTCATGGAAACTGATGATGAACTCATCTCCCTGCTTATTTTTCCGTCCTTAATTCCCTACTTAGCTCTGACCTTGCTCTTTACTTTCTCGATTTGTGCCAACAAGATACAAAAATGGAAGCTTCCCTACTTTATAGCTTATAGATTTTAAGATATTCATGTAATAGAATTTTTTCCATATGACAACAGACGATTTCCATCACCTCCAAACTTGTCAGTTATGGTACCTGATGATATCTTGTAGGAATTTCTGCCCACAGTTCATTTGTAGATGTTTTATTCAGTGAAATAAACCTTCTCGTATGTTGAGTTGAGTGCCTCCCCTTCCTCCTTTCAGAACCACCAAGGTAAGTGGGATACAGTAAATAGACTAGCTTGGCATTGGTCAGATAAGATGGATAATTATAGGTACTGTGCCCAGCTAATGGAAGTATTGTTTCAAGGATGGGCTGATGTCCAAAACAAACACTTCACTAATGAAAACAAGTCTATGCGATATATACCAAGGTTCTTCTAGATCCTTGACAAGATGACGTACTGACAGAGTGAAGGCAACTGCCAATACTCTGTCCCTTTAACCTTTGAAATCTTTTTGACTGATCTGAAAAAGCCAAACGGCAGTGGGGACCATTACCTCAGCTGTGTTTTATTACAGATACATTACAATTACTAATGGTAATACTCTATTAGACGTGCGTAGTGTTTTCGTCTTTACAGAGTATTTTCCTGTTTTTCATGGTTGATCCTAATGACAAGTGTGAATTATAGATATCATAAAACTCACTTTATAAATGAAAAGAATTTATGTATATAAATCTCTGTATTCCTATATGCAAAGAATAATTAGGAAGTATTCATGTACAGAGTAAAACACAGACAAAAATATTTATTACTAACATTCCAGGTAATTTTCTCCTATGATCTATAGCAGAGAGCTTGTTTTTCTGTAATCCACAGCCCATGTCTTCACAAAGCCAAACATTTGGAGGAGTACTGAAAATATGTATAGGGTTAATAAAAGTAGACAAAATCTTGAGTTAATTTACCACACTGTTTACAGTGACTATACATTGAACTGTGTTGAATATCTATGTACACAATTCAGGATGAGTTTGTTCTTCCTTTTAAAAAAAACTAATAATTTTTTTAGCTAACTCTATAGGAGTAGAAAAACTCATTGGTTCTACTCCTTCAAAATAAAATATTATCTTTTATCTGCAGTCTATCTTGAAATGCATAAAAGACATAATATTACTAATGGTTGGATAATAGGATGAGCAGATGGACAGATATAAAGCAAGTAAAGAAATGTATATTGTGGAATCTAGGTGATGTGAATCCTGGAGTCCATTGTCAAATTCTTTCCACTTTTCTGTGTGTTTGAAATTTTTTATGGTAAGATGTGGTAAACAACATGTTTCTTAAGAAAAACTCTTGACTTTCCAGGGGTAAAAAAGACAGTGCCAATAGACAAAAATTTTCTAATGTTCACAGCTGCATTTTCCCTAATCAAGGCAAATGTTGACACCAGTATGCAAACTAAATGACTTATTTTTTCCCTTTTCATCAAGATAATTGGGTGTATACCTTGTCAATGAAAACTTACCATAGTATCATCCAGTATTTGAGAGGAAATGCATTCCATTGACAGTTTGGGCACCATATTGGCTCTTGGGAGGAAAATGTTGACATTGGTTATTTCATTGCTAATGTTTGGTTCATCTCATATCTTGAAAGGAAGATAAAGATGTGTGCCTCTGTTTATCACAGTGTGTAGAAAACAGTTCATAAATATTTTTGATAATAATGATAGGAGACCTGGGAAACATGACCTTGAGCAGCCACTTCTATCTATGAGAATCAGTGACCAATAATAAAAGGAGCCTTCGACTAGAATCCATTCGTTGATTCTCTAATTGTACCACCAGGAGCCTTATGTTCTGAAGAGCCTCCTCCAGCATTGGTGCAGGGTTAGAGGTCAGAGGGAGTTAAGAAGAAAGTGGAGGAGGAGCCTCCTGGACAAACCCCATTCCCACTGTGTAAAGGACAGGGTAGCTAGAGACTTCTCTCGGCTCTTGGGCTGTTTATGTCTCCTAATGTGAACATATCTATTCAATGAGGAATAGACATCAATTATTAGATTTAAAATCCTCTTGCAGTACTTTGTACAATTTCTAATTTTTTAATCAGGCCCTTTTCTGAAACATAGCTTCCTAAATGTCGAATGATGCTTTTTATAATGCACTCTTCATTACCATGAATAAAAGCATTTAAGAGAAGGATGAGTCTGAGGATATGGAGAAGGCAGAAGCATCCTGTGAGCACGGTGGCTTTCTGTCAGAACCTGCACATCAGCACTAACAAATAAGTGATTCGGAAAAAAGCAAGGGTCAGTTCTGGCCATCTCTTTTAAGTAGCAACTAGTGTTTTGTTTTGTTTTGTTTTTTTAATTCAAAACATGGCCTTGTCTTTGGACTTTATTCTCTTTCTACCAGCAAATATTCCATTAATATTTAGCAAGCAATATTAGACATGGCCCTTTTAGCATTTGTCTAACATGCATGGAGTCCCTTCTTTGGCTCGCATCTTAACAGAGGTCAGAAGAGAAACTGCAGATTCATCCTTTAGATTACTCCATTCAGTAATATTTTTTTTCCATATAATGAATTTATATGTTTATGAGCAATTCTCGCTCTAGATAGCTTAGAAGAAGAAAAGCGAAAAATACTAAATAGGCTTTTTGGCATTCCTGTTGCTGGGCTAATTAGGTTCCCTGCTCCCTAGCTCTGTAAACCTGCTGCTTCATCCTTGTGTTTCCTATGAACAACCACTGCCAACCACACCAGACTTTCTTGGACTAAAGCAGGATTTCTGCTGTGGACATATGTGCACAGCCACTTTCTCTTGACCTCAGAGTGGTTGAAAGGCTGGTGTCCCCATAAAAGCAAGGCATGTTAAGTAACCTAGCTGCATAGCACTGAACAACCAAGCATATCACCCATCACCTTGGAGAGCAAGGTCTCCAAACATTTTAGAGTCACTTAAGATGAAATGTGGACAAAGTAAATAGGGCTCTTCAAAAGCATAAACTGAAAATGATCATGATTGCTGTCACTTTGTGATGGAACATGAAGGATTTCTTAGTTTATGGATTCTTACTAATATGAAGCAGATTAACTTTTATCACTGAATTAAAAATCTGGTGGCCCAAATGTCCACTGCCTGAAAGGAGTTAGGTACTTAACTTAAATGTAGAACTTGGCCCTGATCTGACTTCATGTTTGGCAAAATAAGCAAAATGAAAGCTACTGGAAGTTCTAAAGTTTTGAAATTCTTTTTTCTTTAGGCTTTGAAGTTTTGGCAGGCTGACCAGATTATTTTGAAAAATCTAGAAATACTGTACGATGTTTAAAATGACAGTCTACGCACAGTATCATGGGTAATAATGACAAGAAGAGAACTTTGGTTTGATCAAATGAAAAGAAAGGATAGCAAGAAGCAGAACAAGAGGGAAGAGAGCACTGAAGCAGGTTCTTTATATACACTAATTCATTTAATCCTCTTAAATGAACCTGAAAAGTAGCTATTATTATCCCACTTTTACAAATTAAAAAAAAAAATCCTTAAACTCAAGAGAGATTAAATGACTCATGCAAGGGCTGATATTGCCAATGAGTGAGTAAACCTGAATTCAAATTCAGAGCCACCTAGATCTTCAGCAGCCAAGACTCTACCTTATTGCTATGCTTCTCTCAATCACTGTTCTTCTGGAAAAGCTTTATATCCAGATGAAGGAGGAAGGACCTGGAGGGTTCTGCTAAGCATTGGATTTAAGGCACAAGAAAGGTAGATTTCTCCTTCCTGGTGATTTAACTATAGGAATTTAATAAAATGCAAATATGTACATGCTACGACATATCTGCTAATGAAAATATGACTCCATTTTGTAGCAACAACATGGGGCCTGCAGTATTAGGACCACATCCCTGGCTCATATGTGTAAGTTAATGGACTTGGCATCACAAGTCCCACCCAAGGTCCAGATCCAGCTCTGCCACCAGCTAACTGGGTGGCCAAGTCTTTTCATCTCTGCGTCGTATTTTCACATGTATGAAATGACTGGATTGGGCTTGATTCCTAGGATGGGTTTCACCCCACTCCTGTTGTACAGTTCTACTATCCATTATGCTAAGTCATGCCAGTTTGGGGTAGGAAGAGCAATAAATTGATTTGGAGGAGTAGCTTAACTTGCCTTTCCAGCTGCTCAAGACCAGCTAAGAAACTATATACCATATATTGCGTGTTAGGGAATAAAAGTAACTAGCACCAATCATTTAACTAAAAAAAATGACATACACATTGTGAAGTGAAAGTGTTAGTCGCCTCAGTCATCTTCGGCTCTTTGCAATCCCATGGACATAGCCCTCCAGGCTCCTCTGTCTGTGGGATTCTCCAGGCAAGAGTACTACTGAAGGTTGCTCAGTCCTCTCCAACTCTTTGTGACCCCATGGACTATACAGTTCATGGAATTCTCCAGGCCAGAATACTGGAGTGGATAGCCTTTCCTTTCTCCAGGGGCTCTTCTCAACCCAGGGATCGAACCCAGGTCTCCCACATTGCGGGCAGATTCTTTACCAGGTGAGCCACTAGAGAAGTCAGTTAGCCAGTGGGAATTTGCTGTATGATGCATGGAGCTCAAATCTGGTGTCGTAACAACCTAGAGGAGTGGGATGAGGTGGAAGGGAGGTTCAAGAGGGAGGAGACACATGTTTACCTATGACTGATCCATGTGGATGTATGGCATCATCGTTCAATACTGTGAAACCATCACAGTATTGTAAAGTATCTTCCAATTGAAAAGTTTTAAAAGTTCTTAAATAATTTTACTGAAAAAGGCTAGTTCCCAGTCTTCCCAGAATGTTTGGATAATGTGGATCATTCATGTTGCCCTACTTCAGTGAGTAAAGGAATCTCATAGCACCAGTCAGAGACTGAAGGTCTCTGAGGTGGACTGGAAACAGACTCCAGGTCTGCTGACTCCCAATGCAGCACTCAGGCCTCTGAAGCCTTTTTTTTTTTAACTAATTTACATTTTCCAGAAGCTTCTACAGTTTCCTGTCCCTTAGGACTCTCTGTTTTCCTTCCATAACTCTTCCACAGTATCTTCAAATTACAGAAACACACCTGTTGATCTGATCTTAGTGCTCTTTTTGTTCGAGGTAGCTGAAATAAGAAATAAAACCACTGAATTGTATCACAGCTTATTAGAACAATCTGTCACGTAGGTTACCTTTTAACCTCAAATTCAGACATTGTTTACATCCAGCATATGCCATGTGCGTGTGTGATCAGTCGTGTCGGGCTCTTTGTCACCCCACCAGGCTTGTAGCCCTCTGGGGTCCTCTATCCATTGAATCTTCCAGGCAAGAATACCGGAGTGAGTTGCCATTTCCTACTCAGGGGATCTTCCTGACCCAGGGATCAAACCCACATCTCTGGCATCTCCTGCATTGGCAGGAGGATTCTTTACCACTAGTGTCACATCCACCATATGTGTCTTCATGAAGAAGAAAGAAACAGTGGGCACTCGTGGCAAAAAAATAACTACAAAATGAGGAAGGAGAGCCCAGGGTGCAACAGAGATAAGAACAAATGTCTGGGACTACTGTGAATAATATGACTTTGTGTCAAAAAAACTCTGATATTCAAAGTAAATAAAATCTACAGGAGAAACTGATTTTATCTTCTTTCCAACATATAGTTATTAGGCATCTTCATTTGTTACATTTATCTATTCAAAAATATGTACAAATACCTGCTACAGGAGAAGCAGTGGATTATATGGATGAGAACAAAACAGTCACTGCCCCCTTAGAAGTTTGTGCCTGTGTGGAGATGCACAGAAACGAATAACCATGCAAATAAACCCGTAATTGTGAAATACATTAAGGTTTGTGAATAAAGAGTAGACAGTGTTATGAGAAAGAGGTGAAATAAAACTCATGTACAGTTGCTAAGTTTGAACATCTTTCAGCAGTAGTAGCAAAATGGTAAACATAGTCATTAAAATACCCTTTCCTCAGTTCTCACTTGTCATTGTGTCTCTGTGGTGTTTGACTATTGAATGTTTCCCAGCTCGTCTCTCCAACTTCTGGAAACTTCTCTGGTGTTCTTTGCCTCGATCTATCACAGGTGCCTACTGAGAATTTACTTAGAGATAATGGATGTAGAGTACCTCCCATGTGTTCATTGCCTACTTCGTCTGCCCTCTAAGTACAGGTGGGCATTCCCTAGGGATTGGTCGTCCTGAGCCAATTTCTCATCCTTCTCCACCCTCTCCCTTTAGGATGATGCTCTATTTGCTCATTGCAGGAACTTTTCAGATGCTAACTCCCAACTCCATAGATCTTCAGCCTTCACTGGATTTTCCCCAGTGAAGCCTTTTGGTGTAAAGTCACTCTTCCTTCCCCCTCTCCCCTGTTACTGCTCCCTACTCCCCAGAAGAGCTCTTCTCCTCTGAATTTACTGTTTTTTATTTTAATTAAATTTATTTTTCTGGTTGTGCCAAGGATATGCAGAATCTTTTGTTGTGCTGTATGAAATCTAGTTCCCTGACCTCGGATCAAACCTGGGTCCCCTGCATTGGGAGCATGGAGTCTTACCCAACCAGCAGGGGAGTCCCTTGAATTTGCTGTTTTTGTGAAGTCCATTTCCGAGCAGCTCAAGTTTGAAAGTTTGGAGTTAGCTTTCTTCCTTCTCTTTCTCCCTTTTGACATCCCTGTAGCCATGAAGCTTTTTAGGTTTTTACCCCTGAGGCAGATAGAAGAGACGTCCTTCTGCCATTTTCACTTCCTCCATGTTTTGCTTGGGTCCTGTTTGCCTCCCATCTGGACTTCTGCCAAAGGAAGGCACAATTCTCTCACTCCGTCTCTCGCAGACCTTTGCTAACTTTTCGTTGCCTCTTGAAACGAGTCCAGACATTTACTCTGGGATGTAAGGTCCTCCTTGACCTCTGTCCAGCCTTCTTTCAGGATTAGCAGGCACGGAATCCTTGCCAGTGCCCATCAGCACAGCATCTCTGGCTAGTTTGGGGCCCATGTGCAATGATTTTAACCGCCTGAGCCCTGTTTCCTCATCTAGGAGATAAGAACGATGACTGGGTAGAATGTCTTTATGACTGAAATTCCACCTATTTCTTCCTGTGAGTTCATGGGTGTGTGTATGTCATCTGTCATGCTCACTGTTGTCCCTTGTTTCTGAAATGCCCTCTCCCTCTCAGCTGCCCGTGTTCAAAGCCCAGTTCAAATGCCACTTCTTCCATGGAGCCTTTTCAGTTTCCTCCATACAAATGTGACCTCATGCTCATGAAATCCTATAGAATTTGCTGGGTCATTTCTTTACTGCTTTGTGACATGTATCAAAGTCACTGTGCACTTTTTATTAAACTTTCCTCCCAGGTAGTAAGCTATCTGAGGGCGGTGGTTATATCTCAGTTTATCTCTGAATCTCTTGTAGCTAACAAATTCTCTGTACTTAGGAGTTGCTTGATAAGTGTTCAGTTAATGAATAAAATTAATTATCCTTAAATGGTAGAACTTCTTCATGAAAACATGTAGAAAATATGTAGATATATACTACAAAACTGTAAACTTTACTAGGTAAATTTTTACTTCAGGCCCATAATCATTTTTTAATTAGTTTTATTTATTTTTAGATTCTAATTGCAGGCCCATAATCTTTGGTAGAATGGACCTATGTTATAGCAAACATTTGATAGAATGTTTTTATGATTCATGTAGGAGTCAAGCTACATTCTTAGGGACTAAAATCAAGCCTAACACTGTACTTTTGATTAAAAGGTATCTATAAAATTTACTTACTCAGATTTAAGGTTCAAGGAAAGTTGGAATATTAGTAAAAGATGACACAAAATAATAAAACAAATTATATTTTCAATGTAACATGTACTAAACCTATCATAAAGTTGTTTTATTTTTGTAATTTGGACTTTGATTTCTTTCTTGGATAATAATTTTTTGCAAAACTGTTTTATTTAAGTTTGAAAGAGCAAAACTCAGTTCCACCCTTTATGACCAAAAAAATATACTGAACCTTGTGAAATAAATGTCCACATATTACTTATACACAGGACAAAATATATCTGGCAAATAAAAAGTATCAGTGTCTGGTGTAGTTGTTACCATTAACCCACATCATTAGCCCAATCTACTCTGCGTTCTTTATGTTTGTTGAATTGGCATCGCCCTATAACATATGTATTATGACTTTTATTTCACAGATGAGGAAAGTGAATTCATGGAGGTTTTTTGCCTGTGTGCATGCACACGTGCTTAGTCACTCAGCCATGTCTGACTCTTTGAGACCCTTTGGACTGTAGTCTGCCAGGTTCCTCAGTCCACGGGATTCTCCAGGCAAGGATATTGGAGTGGGTTGCTGTGCCCTCCTCCAGGGGATCTTCCTGACCCAGGAATCGAATCCGTGTCTCCTGTGCCTTCTGCATTGCAGGTGGATTCTTTACCTGCTGAGCCATCAGAGAAGCCCGTTATTTGCCTACATGGTAATTAAGTGATGGAGCCAGAGTTTAAAACCAGAAAATTTCACACCATTGTACTTTTTCCAAAAAAAAATTTTTTTTTTTGCGGGGTTGGTGCAGGGGGTAGAGGTTTGGGGGTTAGCCATGTGCTTTTTTAGGATACTACAAGCTGGCAAACATTTTCTTTTACTGACCAGGGTCACTGTGAAATGACATCGCCTTCGTTCTCCCATTTGAGATATTAAAGTTTATTTTTGTACTATTGTCAATTGAGAGACATTGATAATGTATAAATGAAACAAAGAAGAAAATAAAGACAACAAACTTGAAGAAAAGGGAACACGGCCAATTAAACATACTGCAGAACTGAGTGAAACACCCTAAACGTTAACTCATTCAAATACTTTCAAGATAGACTAATTAGAAACAAACTCACATAAAAAGTCAGAATTTATGGACATGAAAAATGAGACCACCAGCACTGAAAGCACGGTCAACACATTTTTCTTTTCTTTTTTTTCTCCCCACATTCCACCCCTTTCAAGTATTTCTAGAAATGACTGGTAAATAATTACTGTGGTCAAAGAGAAAAATAGGAAAAAATAAGCAGCTCAGCAAATCAGCTTACAAAGCCAAAGGGGAAAATCAAGATTTGTTTGGAATAAGCAAGCTGCCTTTGAAGCAAAAAAAACAACAAAATAAGAATTTTGTGGGCATGAATAAATTGCAAAAACTAAATCAGTACCCCTGACCTCATAGGTATTTCTTTTGATAGCTAACACCATGGTGTATATAAAATACTGCCAATAATACGACATTTTACTTTTAGCTGATTATGAATTAAATAGTCCTGCATGGTTTAGGCGAATTTAGCAGAAGGCTGCTTCCTGCATTTAACAAGGATAAATGGGTGGCCTGAGTAACAGATGATTTTAGAATTTTTGGAACTTTGGAAATGGCCTTAGAAATCACTTAGTTCTATCCTACATTTTGCAGAGGAAACTTGGAGAGCCAGATTTGGGGGCGAGACTTGTCTCGGGTTAACATTGAACAGGAACTACAACCAGAGTTTCTGCATCCTTCATGCAGGAAGGGACTTTGCGTCTTCCTCGTGTTTGTTAAGCCAGGTTGAAGAATATAACCTGAAAAAAAATAATAATAACAATCCACTTCTTACCAGAAGGCAGACAGAAAGGAACTCCCTAGATCCAAAAAGGAGAATTAAGTAACTTGAGGAAAGATGTCTCCTTACCAGCAAACTGACAACGTGCTAAGAAAATGTGGCTCAAGGGTCCTTGGAATTCTGTCTTCTCATGTAAATGTTTTCCTTAGGACCACTTCAGAGGACCAATGGTCCCTTAATAAATCCAGTGGGAGTACACACACATTTTCATCAAAATTCTGTGTTATATTGTTAGCTGATTTAGTCCCAGAGCCTACCTTTTACTGTCAACCAAAGGTATTTGTGAGTTTGCTATGCCTTAGTTTTTAATGAACGGTGGAGAAACGGGCAAATGAACGGTGGAGAAACGGGCAACAGTAGTAGTAACGTGATTCTAAAAAAGGTAAATGTTGATTATAATTAATTAATGCCTTAAAACACCAGAAGATCTTTCTCTAAGGGCTCTCGGGGAAAGAGTTAATAGCCTTCTGAAAAGTGAATGATTTACCTCCTTTCATTCACTTTAGTTTTTTCAATTGTTTTTATTGGAATAGAGTTACTTTACAAGATTATGTTAGTTTCTACTGTACGTCAGAGGGAATATCCCCTCTATTTTGGATTTCCTTCCCATTTAGGTCACCATCCGTTCAGGGGAACTATAAAGTAGGTTTGCATTAGTGTTATCTGTTTTATATGTAGCAGTGTGTATATCTCAGTCTCCCAGGTCATCCCATCCCCACCTTATTTGCAAATTAGCAGAACCCATCTGAATTGGGCCAACATCCCTAACTGATGGGCAGCAAGTTCAGCTAAAACACTGACAAAACTTCAGAGAGGTCATCCTTTGCTTTAAGACCTTGGAGGCTAAACTGGTCCACCAGGCTCCCAGGAGGTGGTTTGAGGAGTTCTACAGGGTCCCTGGGATCATTGTTTAGAAGCCTTGGAGGAATAAATGGATTTTTGCCCCATGAACCTTCAATCTGACATAATTTGAACTGAACCTTGAAGGCCCTAAAAGTCTGGATACAGTGACCACATATTCAGTTCCATTTATTCAAGGAGCCAAGGAAGAATCATCAAATCAATAACATGACTCTGCCATCTGCCTTCCCTTTGCTCACCATCATGATGAAAAATGACTCCTTAAGTGTTCTGTGAGGCAATTAGCTCTGAATGCAGAGCTGTAATGGGGAGAGGCCAAGTCACATTTGTATTCAAAACTTTACTAGTAAAATAGAAAGGAAACTGTTGTCCATATTAATAGACACATAAAGTATATAAATGGGGTAATTAGGTATTACTCTATTGATGCCCATGATTATACAACTGCAGAAACCAGAGAGAAGAAGGGCACTGAAATGACATCTGGCTCATCCAGCTACTTGCAGCCACAGCTGGTGACCCTGCCCAGAACCATCTTGGACAGATAGATTTTTTTCTAAATATTTTCCCAAAAGGCATACCCATAACTTCCGGGACAAATTCATTCCGTTATTTAACAGTCTTCACACTGCAATTTGATCCCATTTTCTTTTGTTCTTTTTCTTCTTGTTCTCATTTTCCCAGAAATAGAGAGCAGCAGATTGTTTTCTTTATAATCATCTATCACGTGGGTGGTAGAAAGCAGTTTGGAGATCACCTCCCAGCCTTCAGTTCAGGTTGAATATAGGACACCCTGCCTTAGGACTTCCAGCCTGGGCTGCCTCATGACACTTAGAATGCTCTTCAACCTTCCCAAATATCACTGGCTTAAGAATCACCCCAGTGGCTGACCAGGTAAAGAATCCACCTGCAGTGCAGGAGACACAGGAGACGTGGGTTTTGGTGGCTGGGTCAGGAAGATCCCCTGCAGGAGGAAATGGCAACCCAGTCTAGTTTTCTTGCCTGAAAAATCTCATGGGCAGAGGAGGCTGGTGGGCTACAGTCCATGGGGTCACAAAAAGTCAGATATGACTGAGCACACACACAGCGGTAATTCTTTCCCTTTGATAGATGAGGATACTGAGGTTCCTCAGTATCCTTAGAATCCAGTATTTGTTACCTGAACAGACTTCCTTAGAATCCAGTATTTATTACTCGGCAGAACCAATGCTAGAATCCAAAAAGCTTCTCTGGCTTGACTCTTGTTTGTTTTTCGGTGCCTGACCTCTTGTGAAATGAACTGCCCTGTTCACTGGTTACTTCCCCACTTTACAGTTCAGTGGAGCTTCTCTGCCCCCTCCTGACCTTGTCTGCCATTCTGCATTTTGTGTTTATGCCTGCTTTCTTGCACCAGAAAAGGGAGCAGTGAGTTTCAGTTCATTTCTCTGAGGTTACAGGGTTATTTTAAAGCTTCATCATGTCATTCCAAACACCATTCTCATACCCTGT
The DNA here is from genome assembly GCA_007570785.1 of Antilocapra americana. Lineage (NCBI taxonomy): Eukaryota > Metazoa > Chordata > Mammalia > Artiodactyla > Antilocapridae > Antilocapra > Antilocapra americana. The sequence goes on from ML660216.1 coordinate 5,737,024, forward strand.
CTCTGTTTGTATTATTTACAAATATGATGATTTTAGGGAGATGTTAAATGCCTCACTGGAGTCCAACATGACTTTTGAAATACCACTTGTTATGGTATCCACCATACCTCTGTCCCTTTGCACGTATTGATCCTTCTGTCTGAACTGTCCTCTAATACACACGCCTACCCTTTCCACCAACAGGCTTTCTTATTCAGTGGTCACCTCCTCTGTGAGACTTGTCCCCATCTCTGCCCATTTTCAGTCCACTACTTTGGTCTTTTTTATGTCCTACTATAAAAATTTCATCACATTGTCACTGTTCTTCCCAGACAAGCTAAAGGCAGGGATTTCCCCTTTATTTACCATTATATCTCCAGGGCCTAAGTGATGCTTAGAGCATAAAAGAAACACAGTATATTAATATCTGCCTAATTATTTTTTTTCTTTCTACTACTTACTTGTACTTATGGGTGCTAACTTCCCAGAGTCCAGCTCTTAAGCTACCTATGAATTCATACTTCTGATTGCATTTTATCCATGTACTTGTTATTTGTACCTTAATATAAATTAATTCTAAAGTCTTCTTAGGTTTAAAAAATAAAAACCCTCCTAATCTCTGGTCTGAATTTTGGCTTATGAGGTAGAATTGAAAACTTTACTGAAATTAAAATGACTGATTCCTCACTGCTGAGCAGGACTATCATTTTAGCCTCATTCTGGAGGCCTGTTTTGTCACAGGTCATGTTACTCATTTTGCAATATGATTTCTTCTACATTTGGCAGATTTCTTTGGGTGTTTTGTTATTTTTTTCCATATATAAAAATCTCACTTGGATGGTTTGATCATTTATATAATCATTGTTTGACCATTTCTAAATGATCTGTCTTACCTGATGGCTCAGAGGTTAAAGCATCTGCCTGTAATGCAGGAGACCTGGGTTCGATCCCTGGGTCAGAAAGATCCCCTGGAGAAGAAAGTGGCAACCCACTCCAGTATTCTTGCCTGGAGAATCCCATAGACGGAGGAGCCTGGTAGGCTACAGTCCACAGGGTCACAAAGGGTCGGACATGACTGAGCGATTTCACTTTCACTTTCATTTCTAAAGCCATCCTGTTTCCCTATTCTTAAAAATGAATGTTTCATAAGCTCTTCTTCATTCTTGGTGCTTTAAGTAGATCAGAGTCCCTACCAGGAGCTTCATGGCCTAGGTGTATCAACATACTCTGCTTCTGCTGTCCCAACTATCTATATTCAATCTCTTCTAATCTTGCTGAGCTACATGGCTTTTACATCCCTTGTTGCTAGTTTTTAGATCACACTTATTGTTAAGACTGAGATTTTTCTAAGACTTCAAGTCTGCTTTAAGCATAGTTTTTTTTTTAATAATTTTTAATGGGTATTACATTTTATTTTTAAAATTTTTGGCTGTACCCCACAGCCTGTGGGATGTTATTTCCCTGACCAAGGATTGAACCCACAGCCCCTGCATTGGAAAGCAGAGTCTTAACCACTGGAACACCAAGGAAGTCTCAAAGCATAATTTTTTAGCCTTTTATCTTTCATGTAGAGATATGTCAGTCTTTTCAAGCCTGTCTTGTACACTACAGACAATATTCTCTTTCCCTTTATATCTCCATTGGGTCACTTCAATCTTTACATTAATGCTTTTCACTTTCTTTAACACTTCAGAAACAGCTTTTCTTTACTTTCTCCAATGCTTCAGAAGCATCATCTTTTCCTAGGCTCCATAAGTGACTTTTAATCTTTTGTTTGTTTAATTTTTTATTAATTTTTCATTGAAGTATAATTGCTTTACAGAATTTTACTGTTTTCTGTCAAACCTCAACATGAATCAGCCATATATTCATATACATATATCCCTTGTTAGGACATTCCTAAGTTCTGTTTTATCTCTATGTGAAGGTCTTGTCTGTTCATCTGAGCTTCCCCTCAATGTCCTTTGTTCATCTGTATTAAAAATATTTCTAAGAAATTCAAATTAAAACAGTCCTGAGATACCATTTCTCACCTGTCATGCTGGTAAAAATTTATAAGTATGACAATACATTGCTGATGAGAATGCAAATTGGTGCAGCTCTATTGGGAGATAATTTGACTATACCTGAGAAAGTTACCCTTGTACTCATTTGATCCAGCAGTCCCATGTCCAAGAATGTACCCGAAAATAAACCGTATAAAATGGGGGAATGAGAGAGGGATGAACAGGGATGAGGACAAAGAGATGTTTCTTTGAGTGGAAAGGAGTAACCTTTGTTACTCCTTTGTAAAAAGGAATAACCTTTTTACAAATCTCTGACTCTTGGAAACACTCTAATGTTTCACATACCTAATAAATAAATCAAATTGGGAGGTGGAGAACCCAAAATGGAATACAAACAGTGAAAAATGAACTTAAATGCTTTACAAATGAATAACATAACTACACTGAGGGGATAGGGAAGAAAAGAACAACCTAAGTAATTTTGGAAAATAATATTTTGATTGTATAGAGTAAGGTTAAATGCAAAGAGAAAAATACACATTGTACAATGTACATTAGTACATTGGTTTCTTCTGGAAACAGGGGCCTGAGTTAGCAATTCTGACATGACTTTATGTCTGTGCAAGGATTGAACAAAGAAGAAAATATGGTGCAGATAATGAGAGCTAATTTTCTCAATGTCAGGAAAACAGATACTTATGAGGAAAGTAAGAAGGGTAGAATGAATCCTGTGGTATTGGTATTTGAGGGATCTGTACGGACTCATTCACATATAGGTAGATTAAAATAGAAATAGAGATGTGTGTAAGTGAGTTAGTATACATATGTATGTTTCCTAGCTGTGTCCACTGAGAGGGCCTGGAAGCAGTGATATTTCAGTAGCAGCGAACACTCCTAGCACCCATATTTTGGTTTCTTAACACCATTTTTCAATTAAAAAAACCTGGACTTTTTGAAGAAATTATTGACTCCAGGGCTAGGAAGCAAAAATGCAGGTTGAAATAGAACATCTGATCCCAGAAAGTAAGTGTTCAAAAAATTATAGTGACATATTGAAAAGATACAGAAGCCCACATGCAGGAGCACTCAATTGCCAAAGCTAGAACAACTTGAACAAAAAGATAAATAAGTATACTATTGGATTATAACTCAAAGAATAAATTAAATATCTTAGTTGTGTAGACTATTGAATAGTTATTTATTCGTAACTGAATAAATAAATAAATGAGAGAGAAGGGGAGCTCTTCCTTACAGTGGAATTTCAGTTAATGAGTATATAGAAAATAAGGAAAATATGAAAATGATCATTAGATAAAAGCTAGAGTAGTAATTATTGCAGGCAAGAACCACTGATGGAATTAAGGAATTAAAATTAGTGGGATAATATATAATATAAACTGTATACTTGCATAGCCTCAAAGTATTGATATTACATAGGCCCACAAGGCATTTATTAATTAAAAATGGGAAAATAATACATTTATCATAGAAAACTGTAGAAGACATGACTTTATCCAAATGATCAAGGTTAATATCACTGGTAATAAAGCATAGAAATTGCATACTTCCTGATATGTTGCACTGAAAAGAGCAAAACATCACTTCCAAAGTGATCTTGTTAAATGTGTAACACCATTTTAATCATGAGAAAAGCTCAGACAAATTCAAATTGAGGAACAGCCTGTAAAACAAACTGACCAGAACTCTTCAAAAGTGTCAAGATCATGAAAGACAAAGAAAGACTGAGGAATTAACACCGATTAGAGACTAATGACATTACATACAGTGAGAACTTGAACTAAATCCTGAGACAGAAATAAAATGTTAGCAGGAAAACTGGTGAAATTTGAATAAGGTCTGCAGATTGCTCAACAGTATTATGTCAATGTTCATTTTCTGGTTCTGACAATTATACTGTAATTATGTAAAATGTTATCATTAGAGAAGCTGAATGAAGGGCAAATGAGAACTCTAATTCTTTGTAACTTTTCTGTAAGCTTAAAATTATTTCAAAGTAGAAAGTTGGTAAAAAGCATTTTTCAGGCCCCTTCTCCAAATGGGTCACATTCCAAAAATTAATCCATAGTCCATGTTGGTTGTATAGCAGTGAGCATAGCCCCCTTCCAAGAGTTAACCTATAGATGACAGGCTATATTTTCTCATAGGAATTATATTTACCTGGCTATATGGTTGCTGGGCTAGCCCCCAAGAGCTTGTTTAACCTAAAATGTATGTGTGTCTCCATTTACTTATAAACTATCCTCAATATGTTATGGAATGTAAACTGTTTACACTGACTGTGTTCCTTGGAATTTTAACCAGAGAAACAGTGGATTAAGAATAGGTAATACATATTGATGGTCCTTATGCATGTGAGTTCACACATACACACACACACACACACGCACATAGACATACATGCGCGCGCGCACACACACACACACACAAATGAACACTGGGGACTCAGATTTCTCTAGTTATAAATTCTGGAAATGGCCCTTCACAGAATCTAGCAAAGTAGAGACTGGTGGCAGAATGAAAAAAAAAAAAAAAAGAATATTGAGTTGGCCAAAAAAGTTCATTCAAGTTAAATGATCATACTAGAGAAGTAGTAAAATAGATTATGATACATCCACAAATGGAGTATAATGCATCAGTAAAAAAAGAATGAGGAAGATCACTATAAACTGATGTGAGATTGTTTCCAGGATATATTATTAAGTGAAAAATGTAAACTGCAAAAGAATACCCAGAGTATGCTGTCCTTTATGTAAGAAATAAAGAAATTTAAGCAAATGTCCAGATAGCTAGTAAATTTTGCAAAAGATCATACAGAAAAACCTGAGCAAACTTTTTGGCCAACCTGCTAACATACCAAGAAGCTCTGGCAGGAGAGAAGAAATGTTCACCCTGATTGTTTTCATGGCTACTCCTTGAAAAAATGATTGATCATCATCAGGAGCATCACTGCTTCTCATCCTAGAAAATGCTATACAGAGTTGCCCAGTTAAGGAGCAGCTTAATCACAAACCTGGAGCTTCCCATGTGGTTCAGTGGGTAAAGAATCTGCCTGAAGTACAGGAGATGCAGGTTCGATCCCTGGGTCAGGAAGATCCCCTGCAGGAGGGCATTGCAACCCACTCCAGTATTCTTGCCTGGAAATCCCATGAGCAGAGGAGCCTGGCAGGCTACAGTCCGTGGGGTCACAAAAGGTCGGATGCATCTGAGTGACTGAACACACACGCATACAATCACAAATCTGCTCTCGCAAGTCACTTGGGAGTAACTGTGACTTTCATTTTGGGGCTCAGGTGTTGAAAGCACCTGTCTGTGCACATGACCTCTCCCAGTCAACTGCCACACGAACTTTGCATGCCTCAGTTTCAGCCTTTCAAGAAAATGGGCATCTCAGTCTTTGAAGCTTCTCCTCAGTTTCCAAAGTGAATCTCGTATGGACTCCACAGTGGATACCTTTAGTCAGGCCATCCCAAACATACCTCCAAATTTAGTGAAAGTGTATCTAGCGATTTCATGATATGTTAACATATAAATGAGCACTCAGTTTATGGTATATAAATAACAGGGTTAAATTTACTGTGTACCTGCCACGTGCAGTCACTATTTCAGCGGTATGTTGGTGTATTTCATTTTCTTACTACAGCCCATAGGGGAATCTTGCCTGTGTTACAGCTAAAGAAACCAGGCTTCAGAAAGGCTTTATCCTTGCCAGAAATGTTTTATTTGCCAGAGATTTTAGACCAAGCAAGTTGTAGAGCTGATTTTAGAGCCGGATCTGTGTGACCTGTATGGGAGTTGCCACATCGTTGCAGTCTCTGAGGTCCCACCCACCAGTCCACTTGCTCACATATTGGACACTTTGAAAATTTCATGCATGTCCCTGTGCTGCTGCTGCTAAGTCGCTTCAGTCGTGTCCGACTCTGTGCGACCCCATAGATGGCAGCCCACCAGGCTCCCCCGTCCCTGGGATTCTCCAGGCAAGAACACTGGAGTGAGTTGCCATTTCCTTCTCCAGTGCATGAACGTGAAGTCGCTCAGTTGTGTCCGACTCTTTGCGACTCTATGGACTGCAGCCTACCAGGGTCCTCCGTCCATGGGATTTTCCAGGCAAGAATAGTGGAGTGGGATGCCAATGCCTTCTCTTGAATTGTTTCCTGATCCTTGAACTATGTGTTCATCTTTTAATTTGTCCATGAGAATGCCTTACTCTTAAAATACTAGCTTTTAAGTAACTAACTTGTGGACTTTTTTTCTCTTAATTCTGCCTTCCATCTTCAAATCTATTTAATGGGTAAGTTAGAAAGTGTAGAACTGCTCATGGAACAGGAGGAGCAAAGTTAATGAAAGCTTAAAGCAAGATGGTACTCATTTACTGAATTATTTGTACTTAACACACATTATCATATTTTTGGTGAATATTTTGAAAATGTGTGAAATAATTAAACAGCTCAAGACCATGTTGAGACTAAGAAGCTCTTTCTATTAAAAACATTCCTAAATTATGTTGACACAGACATGTTGTACTCAACAATTATAGACGGTGAAGCTTCTAATGCAAATGTCATTACTATTATTGATTCTTCTCAATTTAAAAATATTTTCGGTAGGCTATATAAATGTACAAAGTGAGCAGACACACACACACACACACACAAAACTGAGAAAATCTACCATTTATTGGATACTTACTATGTGTCTGTGCTGTGCTGTACTTCGTCTCTCAGTCGTATCTGACTCTGCGACCCCTTGGACTGTAGCTCACCAAGCTCCTCTGTCCACGGGGATTCTCCAAACAAGAAGATTGGAGTGGGCTGCCATGCCCTCCTCTGGGGGATCTTCCCAACCCAGGGATCTCACCCAGGTTTCCCACATTGCAGGCGGATTCTTTGCGGTCTGAGCCCCCAGGAAAGCCCCTATGTGTCTGTAGTTGCTGTAATAATTGCTTTCTTATATTTTCTCATTTAATCTTGTAACAGTCCTATTACTTACATGCTTAGTGTGTGTGTGTGTGATTTTACAAGTTAGGAAAATTGAGGTTCCCATTCTTGCCCATTGTCTGTAGAGCTAATAACTAACAGAATCAAGATTTCAAGCTAACATTTTTCTGACTCTAAAATTTAGACCTTTAATCCCTATACTCTAATGCGTCCCTGACAGAGAAATATCAAATACAGCATAGAGAACTAAGACAGGAAAAGGGCACTTACATGATATATATTAAGCTTACATTTAATTTGCTCTAGTTTATCACTTTTTAAGAAAAAAAAAGAGCCAACAGAAAGGAGGAATTTTAAAGAGTGTTTCGGAGATCAAACATTATTTTATCCTTTGTCCCAGAGTGCTTGAGATTCAAACCCAAGGCTCCACCACTGCTGATGCACACCCATCTCTGTCTTTGACTTGGTAAATTTACATCGTGAGTGTCACCACCAGCTTAAGAAAGGCGCAGATGTCAGTTTGAGGAAATCCTGGGAGTTTCAGGCCTGCTCAGACTAATTGGTCCTATTGATAAAATGCTAATGAAAAAGTACATCCAAACCTTTACCATAGTACCTCTGAATTCTGACCACAAAGATGAATGTAATTGCCTTTCTGAAATCCCTATATTTTCACACAGAAAAAAAAAATTCCCTTAAAAAAATAAAGATATATTTGTGTTTTAAAAAATTATTAGCATTAAACTGGTAATATAAGGATTACCAGAAATTCTAATTGAAAATGTTAGCTGTTTTATAAAATTCAATTCCACTGTTGCATTTTCTTAGAACAATAGAATTCCACGTTGTCACTTGTTGGCTTTAATGTCATCTTGATTATACATCCAGGAATTTTAAGCAACCAACTGCATAAGCAGTAACATCTCTCTAATGTCATATAATCAGAGGAAGCTTCCATTTATTTACACCATCTTTAGTAGCAAAAGAATGGTAGAGACAAGGTCAAAGCCTGCTTACTGGAAACAGGAGCCTGGCAGGCAGCTTAGGGTTCCTGGTATGCTTGTTCCTCCCTGAACTGGCCCTCTTTCTCCCTTCCTAGCTCAGTATTATTAGCATAACAGGATCAGACAACTTGAGTTCATTTTGTTCAGCCCTCTGTCTTGTGCAGAGCCCGTCTCATATTTTTAAATATATCCACCCATTGAGACTATCCAGGTTTTCACTGCAATAATTTCCAGATCTTAATTTCCTTTTAGTATTTGGAGCATAGCCACTGGGTGATTGATTTTCATACAAACATACTAGAGCTGATGTATTGAATTGGTTGCTGCTCCCTTCAAGGCTGTTACCTTGGAAGGTTAAATATACCTACTTGAGTGATATGAATCTTGGTTTTTTAGAAATGGAGAGGGCTATGAGACTGAAGGGCTTCTTTTATGGCTCAGCTGGTAAAGAATCTGCCTGCGATGTGGGAGACCTGGGTTCGATCCCTGGATTGGGAAGATCCCCTAAAGAAAGGAAAGGCTACCCACTATAGTATTCTGGCCTGGAGAATTCCATGGACTGTATAGTCCACGGAGTCGCAAAGAGTTGGATATGACTGAGCAACTTGCACTACTGCTATTATGAGACTGAAACTCACTCAAGCTCTTGCCCTTCCTTCTTGTTCATCTTCTCAGCCGAACTTCATGCTTAGTGTCTATTATCACATCTTCATTTACTCCCCAGCCCACCATTCAGCAACTATTTTTGAATTAAATCTGTCCTGCTCAGGTCACCAGTGATCCCCATCTCTCCTAATGGGGACTGTTTGGTGAACTATCGCTTCCTGTGACCCACTCATTACACTGAAAACTTTCTTACCTAGACTGAGCTCCATGCAAGCGAAGACCATCTACCTTTATCATAGTGTCCTGAATGTCCAGTACCGCGTCTGACACAACAGGCCCTCAACACTTTAGCTGAATGAAAGAATTAATGAATGCATTCATAAATTCTGTCCCTCTAATTTTCCGTACAAAGACAGAAGCCCTAAAGAAGGCCCACAGTTTGCCCAAGGCAGTCAGCTTCTTATTGGCAGAAATAGCATATGACCCCAGGTCTTCTAACTGCCAAGCCAATTGATTTTGTACCATACTGCCAGTGCTCAAAATAAGTTTTGGCTTCCCTTTTTGAATTTCTTTCAAAGCCTGTGGTATAGTCTCTTGAGTCTTTATATTCTCTTGATTGGTGGGTTTTATATTTGGAATCATCTTAAGGTTACCAGAAGTCTCTGTGATCACCCTTCTCCACTACTCCCAACTGCAGATCCCTCACTCTGCAGAAACAGAATCCTCACTGTTTCTCATGCAGAGCATGGTGGTCCCAACTCTCAGCCTTCACTTATGATGTTCCTTCTCCCAGGAATGTCTTTCCTTTCTCACTCCTCCAATGCCCAAATCCTACTCATCTTGGTTCATGTTCTTTCTAAAACAAGGATTTAACTTGTAAAGACAGAGGGAGGAAGGAAATGAGGAGCACTGATTGAGCTAAAGTTTTCATGTATCTTGTATCATTTTAGGAAAGAGCTACACAAGATTGGTGATCAGATGTGTGTACATGTGTGTATACATGTGAACACACACCCACACACACCAGTGCTGAGGACTGAGCAAGTGAAAGAGGGTGAAGGGGTACTGTGATGTTGCCTCTGAAAAAGGAGGCCTCATTTCTCTTTTGCAGCTCACCTCCGCTGCTTTCCACCACCATCACCAACACCTCACAAACACCTGCCAGTTCTCCCTGTAGCTCATGGGTACTTAGGTTTTATTGGTTGATTTTCTGATTATAAAATTAGTATTTTTTCATTTTAGAAAATTTGGAAAAGAGAAACCAGAATCTTAAAACTCAGAGATAACCAACAAAAGTATTTCCTCTGAGGACTTGAGACATATTTAGATTTCTTTTCATTTTACATAAGTGGCATCATTTCTCATGAAGTCCTATATTCTGCCTTTTTACTGAATGTTATATAATGAGTATTTCTCTGTGTCATTAAAAATTCTTCAAAAACAATTTTAATGACTGTATAATATGGGATTTTATGGATGTATCATAAACATCTTAATTATTCTCCTCTTCTTGGCTATTTATGTTGTCCCCAGGCAGCTGCTGCTGCTCCTTGGCAGGGGCTGGGGGAGGGTGGAGTATTGTAAATAATGCCATGATAAAGATTCTTGTGTAAAATTTTTTCCAAATCTCTGATTACTTCCTAAGGATACAGTATTAGTTCTGAAACTGGTAGGTATGAACCTTTTTTAAAGTTTTCAGTAAATATTGTTAAGTTGCTTTTCAGAAAAGTTTTACCAATTTACATTCAGCGAATTGAGGCATTTTGAATGTCATGAAAACCATTGTTTTGAATTATAACCACATCCCTTCCCTAATGAAATTGCCCAGGTGGCGCTAGTGGTAAAGAATCCTCCTGCCAACGCAGAAGACCTAAGAGATGCGGATGGGTCAGGAAGATCTCCTGAAGAGGGCACGGGCAACCCATTCCACTATTCTTGCCTGAAGATTCCCATGGACAGAGGAGCCTGGTGGCCTACAGTCCATAGGGTTGCATAGCGTCAGACACAACTGAAGCAACTTAGCATGGCATGGGACATAGGGAGACAGTCAGATTCCACAGTCTACAGATTAGTTGCAATTGACTAGTGACAGACCTCTGCATTCAGTAAACCATAGCCTCTGCAGAGGCATAGTAGAGGAGGAGTACAGTAGAAGTCATCTGAAATTAAGACAAGGTCGCTCATTAGCATATGAAGAAGCTGGAGGAAAAGTTTATCAATATGTATTTATACATACGGTGTGTGTGCGTGCATACATGATTGCTTAATTGTGTCCAACTCTATGCGACCCCATGGACTATAGCCCACTAGGCTCCTCTCTGACCATGGAATTCTCCAGCCAAGAATATTGGAGTGAACTGCGATTTCCTTTCCAGGGGATCTTCCTGACCCAGGGATCAAACCCAGGTCTCCTGCACTGCAGGCAGACTCTTTAATGTCCTAGCCACCAGGATGTGCTTTGTCATTTGGGCTTCCCTGGTGGCTCAGATGGTAAAGAATCCTCCTGCAGTGCAGGATACCCAGGTTCAATCCCTGGGCTGGGAAGATTCCCTGGAGAAGGAAACCGCAGCCCACTCTAGTATTCTTGCCTGGAGAATTCCATGGGCAGAGGAGCCTGGCAGGCTGCAGTCCATATACTCCACCTAAAGACATTTGAGGTGATCCCTGGTCGTCTGAGACTTTCTCCTGCAGTGTTCTCTGAGCTCCCCACTGCGTAACTGAGGAACCAGATTCCAAAGCAGATATTATTATCCCTATATTCAGTGGGGCCTAACCAATCCATCTCTACTTGATTACTGATAATATCATGAATATCTTTATGCATCAATCAAGAGGCAGTAAAATATGTAAATGGTTAAGAGTATAGACTCTGGAGCCAGACTGCCCAAGGTTTAATTCCTAGCCCTCCCATTTAATAGTTGTATGATCTTGGCCTGTTACTCAATATTTCTGTGCCTTAGTTTTCTCATCTGTAAATTGAGAATAATAGTAGTTCTTTTCTTCAGAATTGCCATGAAGGATAAATGCCTTAATATACCTAAAATACTAGTACTCACGCCCCGTAGTAACACTATAGATGAATCTTCTATTTCTGTTATTTCAAATTCCTAAGAATTAACTTCTACAGACAATATTAGATAATAAAAATATTTTAAAGCAATTGCTTGGATTCTGTGGATAAAACAAAGACTGTTTTTCAAATAGATTCCCAGAATAGTATGGTTCTGTCCTTGAAAAGGATATATAGGTAAGTAGGTATGTACGGAAAGAGAGAGAGAGAAAGATAGGAAGAAAGAAAGAGAGAGAAAGAAAGGAAGGAAGCAAGCTAATTTTTAATTGCAGCTATACTTAGTTAATTTTTGCATCCCTCAGAAATATTTGAAAACCATATCTCTATGAGAAAAATAAACCATTAGCATTCCCATCCCATTTGATACTTTTCCCTCTAATATAAAAACATATATACTTTATCATCAGACATCTTTCATAACATCTAGCCCTCTGTCTTGTTGAAGGCAAGGAATTTCCTAAATGAACACTTAAAAACCATGAAACTGACATAAAACACATAAATGGCTAACAAACACATGAAAAGATGCTCAACATCACTCATTATCAGAGAAATGCAAATCAAAACCACAATGAGGTACCACTTTACACCAGTCAGAATGGCTGCAATCCAAAAATCTACAAGCAGTAAATGCTGGAGAGGATGTGGAGAAAAGGGAACCCTCTTACACTGTTGGTGGGAATGCAAACTGGTACAGCCACTATGGAAAACTGTCTCCACAAACTGGTACAGCCACTATGGAAAACTGTTTCCTTAAAAAACTGGAAATAGACCTGCCATATGACCCAGCAATCCCACTGCTGGACATACACACCGAGGAAACCAGAATTGAAAGAGCCACATGTACCCCAGTGTTCATCGCCGCATTGTTTACAATAGCCAGGACATGGAAGCAACCTAGATGCCCATCAACTGACGAATGGATAAGAAAGCTGTGGTACCTATACACAATGGAATATTACTCAGCATTAAAAAAAAATTCATTTGAATCAGTTCTACTCAGGTGGATGGAACTGGAGCCTATTATCCAGAGTGAAGTAAGCCAGAAGGAAAAACAACAATACAGTATACTAACACATATATATGGAATTTAGAAAGATGGTAACGAGAACCCTGCATGTGAGACAGCAAAAGAAATGCAGATGTATAGAACAGTCTCGTGGACTCTGTGGAAGAGGGCAAGGGTGGGATGATATGGGAGAATGGCATTGAAACATGTTAATTATCATATGTGAAATCAATCGCCAGCCCAGGGTTGACGCTCGGGGCTGGTGCACCAAGATGTCCCAGGGGGAGGGAATCGGGAGAGAGGAAGGAAGGGGGTTCTGGAGGGGGAGCATATGTAAACCCACGGTGGTTTCATGTCATTGTATGGCAAAACCAACACAATAAAACAAAATTTAAAAAAAACCATGAAACTCCCACAATCTCACAACAAGCCACACATAACAATGGCAGTGAGTAGAAACAACCTATTTCCTTTCAGAACTGTTTTAGCCATATCCTTTCACTTGGCTTCACTTGGACAAATCTAAAGGTATTAGCATGTGTTTAAATTTTGACAGTTCCATCCCTAGAAAGGCTTGATCAGATATTTCATGTGTATATATTGGACTTCCATCAATAAACTGTTTGAAATCTAATTCCAGTGAATGATTCTGGTGAACAAATAAGCTAAATGAGAAAGCATTCAAGTAAAGGAACTGTTCAAAAAATCAGGAACTGTTTGACCAGCAGAAACTAGGTCATGGACTTGAGAGTCTGTAAACTCTAGGCCGTCACAGATAATTGAAAGTCATAATCTCCCAAAGGGTTTTAATTGAATATTTGGAACTCTGTATGAAAATAAATGGGAGTCAAGCAAATAAAAATAAATACAGCTATACTGAACAGTATCAATCTTCAAAAGAATAGCCCTAATTAAAAAGATATATTGTATTTCCTGAACTTTGCCATTCTGGTTGTTTGCAATATCATGCCCCTGGGAAAATACAGCTATTGCTAATCAAATAATCTAAACCCTTGTGCTGGGGCTTCATGGTGGGTTCTCCAATTTTGCTCTTGCTACTTGTTTTGGGGATAAAGCAGTGGAAATTATTCAGACACCAATCAGATTTATCATCCTGTGCCTTTTGATGACATCCATCTGTTTATCTAAGAAGCCATTAAAGACTTATTGAGTTACAGTGCTACGGAGAAAATTCGGTTATCATCTATGGTTAAATCCAATTCTTGCATCTGCCATCTTTTCAGCTTATGTGGTATATTCTGAAATTACCCTGACTTGCAGACCTGCACTACAAGAATACATTTGCTTCATAGCCTTTTTTATGTCATTTCTAGAGAATTTCTAATGCGTGAGCAATTTGTGGTTCAGGAAAATGTTGACAGAGAGATGTCAGTGCTTTCCCTTGTTAAAAGTTCAAAAGCCTAATAGGGACTGTGCCAGCTTAAAAGTCTTATTCAGAAGTGGGTACTGTTCAACTCTGCGGTTTGTATTTAGACGAGCCTATTCAAAGAAAAATTTGACTGTAGGTCACAAAGGTAGAACTGTGTTAATCAGAAGATAAAGATAAATTAATATCAAGCCAGAATTCAAATGGGCAAAAAAAAAGGTGAGAACTCATCATAAATGATGTTAAATAAATACCAGCAGGTAAACTGATAAGACACAAAGGACCCAATCTTCCTAGGGAATGACGAGGTAGGAGTTCAGTGCTTATCTCACAAGTCAAGCAGCTTAAGCAAAACTAAAAGTTGAGTTTTCTGAGCTGGCTGAAGAGGCAGCGGAATGGGTGGAGAAAACTAATTGAAATAAAGTGAATATTTGCAGTTTCTTGGAGATACTGTGACATCCTAACTGCAGGAGAGCCAGAGAAAGAGCAACTGTAAATTAGGCAGATGCTTCAGTTTGCCAGTTTTTTCTAGTGTTTGTCAGAGAAATAATGAAGAATCCACAAGTAAAACATTTTCTTGATTTGTTTATGTAAATCAAGCCAGAATTCTGGGAAGCCGAGATTTTCTGGGAATCATCAGATTACAGCATAGCTGCCATTCCTTAAAATCAAGCCGTACACACCGTTTATTGGCCATTTAAGGAGATCCTTCCGATATTTCAGTGTTCTTTCATTGTTTTCCTCTTTGTGAGATGAGTACCCTGAAATGGGAGACAATAGCTATATAACAGCTGAGCGTAATCAATTGAGACCCTCATGCCGGATATGGCTGGCTTCAGAAAACTATCCCTTTGTCTGTCTACCTGTTTGCTTGTCTGTGACCTTCATTCAGTTCTGTCTGTGCTTTCAGCAGAGAAGCTGTTTTGGTGAGTCAACAGAGATGCTACAATGAGAGAGAGAGAGAGAGCAACTGTGTCACAGTAAAGATGACCAGAAGCTAGGACCTAGAAAACCAGAGATGCAAATAGGAAGTAGAAGAGTCTTCTGTGTGTATTTCACTTCCTACAAAAATTCATCCAAAAGATGAATCTGTGTAAGGATTGAAAAAGCTCTTGTTCAGAGTGAGAAGTTGTCTATTTTATGATTTTAAGAACTGTGGCCTTTCTCTCTTTAACACTCTAGTCCATCCATAAAATACTTCTCGGTAACTTGCTCAGGTCTGAAATTCTATGCCTTAAAGAAATATTTGCCTGGGGAAAGGGAGGAGTGAGTGCCTTTTGAACCAGAAGGAGAAAGCACTTTGTTGCTCCGAGTTTTTTCTGGTATCTACTCTATTGATTGTCTTTTGGGTAAACATTTTTGCTTTCAATCAAAATGACAAAGAAAAATAAACTGGCAACTTGTCATTCATTATTCAATATTCATGAATTCATTAGAAATTCAAAGACTTAATTTCGGAATACCTATGGACTATTTCACATTTTAATTAGTAACTTAATTAATTTTAGTGTGCAGGTAAGAAAAACCGTATTGAGAATTCTTTTTTTTTTTCATCTGTTTTAAATTGAAGTATAGTTGATTTACAATATTATATTACTTTCAGGTATACAACACAGTGATTCAAAATTTTTACAGATTATATACATTAAAAGCTAGCATAAAATGTTGGCAATATTCCCTGTGCTGTACAATATATTCTTGTAGCTTCTTTATACATAATAGTCTGTGACTCTTAACCCCCTAGCCCTGTCTTCCTCATCCCCTTTTCCCTCTCCCCGCTGGTAACCACTAGTTTGGTTTCTGTATCTGTGAGTCTGATTTTGTTACAGTCACTTTTTTTTATTCTTTAGATTCTATGCATAAGTGATAACATACAGTATTTGTCTTTGTCTAACTCGTTTCACTAAGCATAATACCCTACAGGTCCATCTATGTTGTTGCAGATGGTAAAATGTCATTCTTTCTATGACTGAGTAGTATTCCATCACACACACACACACACACACACACACACACACACACACACACACACACATGCATCTTCTTCATCGATTCATCTGTTGAGTGATGATTAGGTTGTTTCCATATGGCTATTGTATTATAAATATGCTGCTGTGAACATTGAGGTGCATGATTTTTTTTGAATTAGTGCTTTCATTTTCTTTGGCTATAGACCCAGGAGTAGAATTGCTGGACTATATGGACTTCCCAGGTGACTCAGTAGTTAAGGAATACTCCTGCCAATGCAGGAGATGCTGGAGATAAAGATTTGATCCCTGGGCCAGGGAGATCCCCTGGAGGTGGAAACAGAAACCCACTCCCATATTCTTGCAGGGAAAATCCCACAGACAGTAAAGCCTGGTAGTCTACAGTCCATGGGGTCACAAAAGAGTCAGACACGACTAAGCGCACACACACACACAGAGTAGTTTTATTTTTTGTTTTTTTGTTTTTTTTTTTGAGGCAGCACATAGTCTTTAAAAAGCTTTTAAGTAATTCCATTGATTGGTCAGGTACGGATATTAACCCAGATACAAATAACTTTTGGAATGGTTAAAGGCAAGGTTCTGAAGATGTAGTGGGAATTGCTAGGGATAATAGAGCTGGTAGAACCAAAATGAGCCAGAAAAGTAATGCCCAGAGGTAGGACCACCACTCTCCTCTCTTTGTTCTTGCCCATCCCCTTATTTCCTGCACAGCTCTCCATGCTTCTCAGCTTGAAGGTACAGATCTCTTTCTGATGGCCTGCTAGAGAAGATCTGTTGCCTTTTCTGCCTGTTGGTGACATCTTCCCCCCTCATCTTGGCTTCATCCTGTGGCTTCCTTAGGATGCAGAATCCGAGGCCAGAGGTGACTTGTATTTCCTGGGTTGAGTTCCTCCCACTTGAAGATCACCTCCCTCATTGTCCTACCTCTCAACTGAAGTTTCCATTCTCACAGTGACTGGTACAAACTGAAGCCGATGGCATTACCTGCTGGAATCAGGTCCTGCCTTTTTGTAGGTTGCCCTCCACTTCTAACTTGGGATAAGATGTTGTTTACTTTTACAGGTGTTTCTTGAGAGTCTGTTTCTCAAGTATTGGGCATTATTAAAGAAAGAAAATCATGTTAATTATGCGCAAACTTCAGGAACAAAAAAGAAAATTTGGATAATTACTTTTCTGAAGGAGACTGTAATTTCAGACAGACAGTAAATATGTGAAACAGAACATTTCTACAAAAGAGAAAAATGAGAAGAAAAAAAACACTTTCTACGCATTATGAACTGAACCATATTCCTCTGAATTCATACATTGCTGTGCTAACCCACAATGTGGCTGTATTTAGAGCTAGGACCTTAAAAAGGGTGAACGAGGTCACAGTGTGGGGCCTGAATTCTGTTGAACTGGGGTCCCTATAAGAAGAGGAAGAGTCACCAGGGGTGTGTACACATGGAGAAAAGGCCTAGTGAAGATGCAGAGAGAAGGCAATCCTCTGCAAGCCAAGGAGAGATCTTAGCCTTAGGAGAAGCAAAGCCTTCCAGCACCTCCATCTTGGATTCCAGTCTCCACAGCTGCATTCTGTTGTTCAAGCCACTCGTGCTAGTTTTTCATGGCAGCCCTGGCAGACTAATGTAGTAGAAGTTAAATGGAGTCAGTAGAACTTGAGATTTTCAAGTGATGGGCAGGATGCAGGCAGACAGTATAGAAGGAAAAGGTCAATCCAAGCCAATGGACTCATGAGCAAAGAAGAGTCAGAAATCATAGTGACTTGTAAGTGGGGAGTTGCTAAGGTAAGTGGAAGATGGCAGGAAGGCCCTTACTCTCAAGATGCATTTGAATTTGATCTGGTGGGAATTAGGAAACCATGATGAGTTGTTGAACAGAGAATGACCTAAAAACACAGGGTTTAAGAAAATTAGCTTTGCTGCAGTTCACAAACTCAGTTGTACAAAATTTAGGCAGAAGTAGAAGACTACTTAAGAAGAAAATTACAGTAATCCAGGCAGGTTGAAGTCCAGATGGTGATAGAAAAGGAGAGTATCTGATGGATTTGAAAATTATTGCAAAGTAGAAATTGATAGAATTTGGTGTCCCAGGTGTGTCAGCAGTTAAGAGCCCACCTGCAGTGCAGAAGCTGTGGGAGATGCGGCTTCGATCCCTGGATTAGGAAGATCGCCTGGAGGAGGGCATGGCAACCCACTCCAGTATTCTTGCCTAGAGAATCCCTTGGACAGAGGAGCCTGGCAGGCAATGGTTCATAGAGTCCAAAGAGTCAGACATGACTGAAGTGACTGAGCTTGCCAGTAACAAAATTGAATTAAATTCACTAATACATCATTTATTCTTCTGTGCATCTTAGCTTTATATGTTAAAGGTAATTTCATGTTAACAGCAAAGTTCTTAATATAAGTTGATTTGAGAGCTCTTTTCCAGTTGAATGAAGTTGTTACAGTATTAGAATTACCCTAAAGATATTAGTAAGCAAGACATCATTAAAAATCAGGTAATCTATATAAATAAAGCATTGAGACAATTAAAACTTAATGTCATTACCCAGTTTTGAGGGGACAATAACTGGTCAGTCAGAAGGTACTTTAGGATTAGATATCCTGGGGGACAAATGAAAGAAAAATTTCAGGATTGATTTTCCTAAGAATAGCCAGGAAAGGGACCCCAAAACAAATCCCTCTGAACCAGGGTATCAGTCCCTGAAACAAAATGAAACATGGAATGAGGTTAAAGACGCAAGGATCTAACTAGAGCTTATTCATTCATGAAATAATATTCCTGTACAGTGAAGTGAATCAGCTATATATATATATATACATACATACATATGTGTGCATGCTCAGTCATTCAGTCATGTCTGATTCGTTGAGGCCTCATGGACTTGGGCCTTCCAGGCTCCTTTGTCCATGGGATTTTCCAGGCAAGGATACTGGGGTGGGTTGCCATTTCCTCCTCCAGGGGATCTTCCTAACCCAGGGATTGAACCCAGCTCTTTTGAATCTCCTGCATTGGCAGACGGATTCTTTACCACTGAGCCACCTGGATAGATACATATACATACACATATATCCCCTTTCTTGGATTTCCTTCCATTTGGATCATTGCAGAGCATTAAGGAGAGTTTTCCTGTGCTATTCAGCCATTTCTCATTCTCTGCACAGCAGAAACTAACACAATATTGTAGGGACTTTCCTGGGGGTCCAGTGGCTAAGACTCCATGTTCCCAACACAGGGGGGCTAGGTTTAATTCCTGGTTGGCAAACTGGATCCCACATGTGCAAAAGACTCAGTGTAGCCAAATAAACAAATATTTTAAAACACACACACAACGTTATAAAGCAACTGTGGGTGGTGGTTTAGTCACTTAGTCGTGTCCGACTCTTAGGATCCCATGGACTGTAGCCTGCCAGGCTCCTCTGTCCATGAGGTTTCCCAAGCAAGCTTACTGGAGTGGATTGCCATTTCCTTCTCCAGGGGATCTTCCTGACCCAAGAATCGAACCTGAGTCTCCTGCATTACAGGCAGATTCTTTACCAACTCAGCCAACAAGTGAAGTGAAGTGAAAGTTACTCAGTCATGTCTGACTCTTTGCAACACCATGGACTATATGGTCCATGGAATTCTCTAGGCCAGAGTACTGGAGTGGGTAGCCTTTTCCTTCTTCAGGGGATCTTCCCAACCCAGGGATCGAACCCAGCTCTCCCTCATTGCAGGCAGATTCTTTACCAGCTGAGCCACAAGGGAAGGCCACCTAGCCACCAGGGATAACCCAATTTTAAAAATTGAAATAATAATCCTAATGCCTGTTGAGCATCTATTGGGTGCTCAGAACTTTGCATAGACTCTTTCATTTATGTGCATTGACATCTAGTATATGTAAGCTCAGGGTGAACAAAGTCAAAATGACCCCTGCCCCTATGGAATTTACTTTCTGATGTGGGATACAGGCATCAAACAGATAATCACATGAATACATATCTAATTGTGAGTTGTGGTCATTGCAGGAAGGAAAATACAGAGAGTTATGAGAGTATAGCAAGGTTTCCTCATTTGGATTTGCCAGGCAGAAATTATCTCCCTGAGTAAATGATTCTGTCCATGGGATTTCCCAGGCAAAAATACTGGAATGGGTTGCCATTTCGTTTTCCAGGGGATCTTCCCAACCCAGAAACTGAACCCATGTCTCCCGCATCTCCTGTATTGGCAGGCAGGTTCTCTACCACTGAGCCACCTGGGAAGCCTGAATGAATGAGAGTGAAGTGGAAACTTTGAAGGATAACCAGGAATTAGTCAGGCAAAGACTAGAAGAAAGAGATTTGGGAGAGTGAAGCCAGTGGTTTGCAAGGAGCCAGAGGGCTGGCTCCTGGCATGCCAAAGGTGTGTCAGCAGGGCAGAGATCTAGTCATCAGGAGATTTGAGTTCCTGTGTAGGGAACTTAATCCCTGAGGCAAACCAACTCTTAAAGACCAGAGCAGAGTTTAAGGCAACATTCAGTCATAGGGACTTTGAAAGGCAAATTAGGAAACCAAATACTGAGAACCTTGAAGACAAAAGTGGCAGTGGGACACATTTAAGTATAAGTAGGTGAACTGCTGCCTTTGGTAGATGCCGATGCTATCCTGCCCAGAACCTATAGAAAGTGAAAGTGAAGTTGCTTAGTTGTGTTTGACACTTTGCGACCCCGTGGACTGTAGCCCACCAGGCTCCTCCATTCATGGGATTCATCTCTCCAGGCAAGAGAACTGGAGTGGGTTGCCATTTCCTTCTCCAGAGGATCTTCCCAACCCAGATATCAAACCTGAGTCTCCTGCATTGTAGGCAGACACTTTACAGTTGAGCCACCAGGGAAGCACAAGCTAAATGGAAAAAGTGGTGTGGCTTAATGGTCAGAATGTCAGATTTGCAGTCAGATGCATGTGGACCACTTCCTAGGTGTCTTTTCCTGGGAAGACATGTAGCCTTTCTTATCTTTGGATTTTCTTCTATAAAATAGAGGAAATGCTACCTATCTCTAAAGAATAACATAAGGCTGTAAAGAGATGATGCCTGTAATATGCTTAATTCAGTGTCTAACAGATATGCTGTTTCTTCATGTCACCAATACTTTTGCTGTTCTATTTGGTTCATGTCTATTTAGGTAATAATGTGAAGATATCTACACACACAGTAAAATGCATGAACTTTATAACTGACATTTTCTTTGCTTCTCAGAAGCTTGTCTGAGTCCTTTCCACCTTTTTCTCAAATTGTAATTGTGTCTCCTACTTTTGAGGCTCTCTGAAATGAAATCTCCAGATCCAGGGAAGATGAGGGGATTAGCATTTACATTTACTCAAACTGAGACAGTGTGTGCTCAATTAAAGATTTGATGAATTAATGATTACTGTATAATTATAAAGATTTGACAGTGATAAGCATAGTTAATTAATTACTAAGATAGTGTATATTAAAGAATTATTTCAAAGCATCTTTATGTATTTTGTGTTTTTAAGTGATTGGTAAACTGGATTCTAACCTCTTGCTCTCTGAATATTCTCTTAGTTATAAGCCTACCATGTCTTAATTAGAGCACTGTTCTGACAGTTCCAGGAAAGAAAACCTTTTTTCTGTTAAAACATTTCTAGCATTTCAGCTAAATGATTTATCTATGATGATTTTTCCCTTTGTAATAGACAATTAGAAGTATAGTACAGTAAATTTTCTGCCTTATGGATCCCAGCCAAGAACCATACAACTTTTATGCTTTATAAGCAATTGCAAACTAAAATGAGTAGCCTGTATATTGTAATAGAGCTGCTTTGAGCTGCTATTACCATAGAATACTTTTCCGGCTTTCTTAGAAGCGTTGAGAACAAAATTGAGAAGAAGGCATCTATCTGATTGACACTAGGAAGCTACTTGCATTGTACTCCACTTTATGCAGAATGGCAGTCATTTTATTTGCTATTAATGTGAATAGAGAGATCACTCCTTTTCAGAATGCAGTCTGCAAAAAAGATCTATAGCCAGTACACATGGTTAGAAATGAAGCTGCCTGTGTAGACCAAAACGTCCCTGAGTTCAGTCAGACCCGAGGAGATTGTTGCAGAAATCACATTGCAAGAACTGTTCCAGATTTCCTCAGATGAAGAATATCTGTTGGTAGTTTAGACTGTAATCTCCCCTTAACTCTTCCTCCAGAATATAGGGGTGCAGGTAGGCCCTATTAGTATGAACAGTTGGCTCAGGAATAGGTTACTGCCAAGTCAGTAGGGTACATGTGTGTGTGCTAAGTCGCTTCGGTCATGTCTGATTCTTTGCGACCCTGTGGACCATAGCCTACCAGGTTCCTCTATCTGTGGGATTCTCCAGGCAAGAATTCTGGAATGAGTTGTTGTTTCCTCCTCCAGGGGATCTTTCCAACCCAGGAATCCAACTGGTGTCTCTTACCTTTTCTGTGTTGGCAGACGAATTCTTTACTACTGGTGCCACCTGGGAAGCCCAGTAAGGTACACTCGCATTCAGATATTTCTCCTGTGACAGTACCTGGATGAGATTATTTTATTTGGGTTTTGGGGACAAAACATGACTTGAGAATATGAAAATCCAAAGGACTCTCAAGAGTCTTTTCCAGCACGAAAATTCAAAAGCATCGATTCTTCAGTGCTCAGCCTTCTTTATTGTCCAACTCTTCACATCCATACATGACTACTGGAAAAACCATAGCTTTGACTAGATGGACTTTTGTTGGCCAAGTAATGTCTCTGCGTTTTAATACACTGTCCAGGTTTATCATAGCTTTTCTTCCAAGAGCAAGTGTCTTTTAACCATGCTGAAGCTCCACAATTTGTTCTTCTCAGTGAGGGGTTGAGAAGAGCAAATGGTTTAGGCAGGAGAGAATACCACTAGGAAGACTCTTCCCTTAGGAAATGGGTAAATGAGACAGAAACAGATATGGAAAAGTTAGAAGAAACCTCAGTGTACCTGAACACTCAGACACTCACACACACACATATGCATGTCAGCCAAATGCTTTGAACCTGCCCCACAGGTGTCTAAACTTGAAGAGTATCATACAAGTGGATATCAGTGTCTCTAGTCTTGTAATCTGGGGCAGGAGCCATATATCCTCCAGGATATAGTTTCTTTTCCTATTCAGGTGTGTCTTCGTGTGTACCCAGTCCCTTTAGTCATGTCTGACTCTTTGAGACCCTATGGACTGTAGCTCACCAGGCTCCTCTGTCCATGGGATTCTTCAGGCAAGAATACTGGAGTGGTTTGCCATGCCCTCCTCCAGGGAATCTTCCCAACCCAGGGATTGAAGCCACGTCTCCTGTGGCTCCTGCCTTACAGGCAGGTTCCTTACCACTGAGCCACCCAGTGGAAGCCCCAAGAGGGATCTGGAAATGTGCTTCAATTATAATCAGAATAAGAAGATTCAACTTGACGTCATATTATGACCTTATAGTTTCAAGATTCTATGCTCTTTGCTGGATAAGGTGCATGTTCTGTTACTACCCTTACGATTTAATGCTAGTGCCCCTGATACTCTGTATGCAGGGGAGTGCAAGCAGCTTCTTGGGCCAGCAGTACACGGCCTGTACACGTAGAAGAATTTATCTCCTAAGCCCTCAAATATTGTTTGACTGAAGGATTGGACGATTCTGGTGGAAAAGGATGAGAAAAAGTGAAATGTGGGATTTTACATATACTAATAGTATAACAGAAAAAATATAATGGCTATTGCGTATATGTTGCATATTCTATGCCAGATACTCTTAAAATAGTATATGTGCAAACATTACAATAACCCCATAGATCACCATACTCAACTGTTGAAATTTCATTGATCTGGAAGCCAAGGTAAAACATCTTGCCCAGGATCACACAGCTAACAAGTGACAGGATTTGAATCCAGACAGTCTAGCTGTCTAGTCAATGCTTTCAGCTCTGTGCTATGTAGCCACAGTGCTGGGAGAGCCCTCTGCTGGATATGAAGATAGAAGGCAAAGATTTCTTTTTAGAGTAAAAGGAGGGTGTGAGTGAACTCAGTGAGGCTGTTTAATAGGATAAACAAAATTGTTTACCCTATAAATTAGGAACTTTGAAAGGAATCAAGACAAAGGTTGACTGGGAAGACCCTGACTATGATGATTAAAATTGCAAATAAAAATAATAGTCACTTAGCAGCTTTAAATTCTTTTTAAGAAGTAAATAGTGGATAAATTATAAATAATCCTCACCATAATTTTTTTGGAAGAAATGATGAGAGGTTCTGGTACAACTGTGTTGAAGTAGCTGCAAGGAAATTCAAATTATGTCTTCAAGGAAAGCGTCTTCAACCTGAAACTGAGGTTGCACTCAGCACCAATAAATCAAAGCCAAAATGAAGCTATGGATGATGGATGGCAGCTAGATGAAATAACAGTATGAAGAAGCCTAGAGTCACAGTGGAGCAGTAAAAGCCGACTTTAAGAGTCAGGACAGTTTTTGGAGGCTAGAAATCAAAATTCACCAGATGGTAAAAGCCGACACAGCAAAGTTGATGCCAAAAAGTATCCGGAAATGAGGCAAAGATTGCCTCAGACATGAATTATCTTATATGCTGGACTAGAATTATTTCAGGATAAAGTCATCTTGCTCCAGCTTTCAAGTAGAGTGCTTTACCTAGACTGGCCCAAGAAGTAGATTGTAGCTCAGATGGAAAAGCTCACTTTCTGAAGGATCCATGGATCTGAGACAGTGGGTTCAACTTGAACCTGGCCACAGTAGAGTGGATTTAGGAGAGAAGCAAGAGGATCCTGGACTCTGGCTAGAGAAGAAGACCTGTGGTCATTGGAAAGGAGTGGAACTGAAAGGGGCTGGAAGAAT
The DNA here is from genome assembly GCA_007570785.1 of Antilocapra americana. Taxonomy (NCBI): domain Eukaryota; kingdom Metazoa; phylum Chordata; class Mammalia; order Artiodactyla; family Antilocapridae; genus Antilocapra; species Antilocapra americana. The sequence goes on from ML660216.1 coordinate 5,761,881, forward strand.
ATAATTAATGTTGCGAAATACCTCGACCATCTGTATCCCCGTCATTTGACTAATTAGTATTGAATTGTTATCCCGACTCTCTTGTACACTTCAGTGTAGTTAAGGCAGTTGTGCTCTTAAGTGTTTACAGTGTAAATAAGGGTGAAGGGACTGCCTTAGAAGAGACAGAGGGGAGGCAATGGATCCCAAGATAAAGGATTTGTTCCCTTGAGAAACCAAAACAAACAAGCTTTGGGTGGGTAGTTAGGAGACCCCCTTCTTATTGGGATGTATCTTAAGTCTGAATCACATGATGCCCATCAAGTGGAAATTACCCAGGGAAGTCAACCCTGAATACTCATTGGAAGGACTGATGGTTAAGCTGACACTCCAATATTTTGGCCATATGATGGGAGGAGCCGATTCATTGGAAAGGACACTGATGCTGGGAAAGATTGAAGGCAGGAGGAGAAGGGTATGACAGAGAATAAGATGGTTAGATGGCATCACTGACTCATTGAACATGAATTTGAGTGTATTCCAGGAGATAGTGAAGGACAGGGAGGCCTGGAGTGCTGCAGTGCATGGGGTCACAAAGAGTTGGACATAACTTAGCAACTGAACAACAACAACAGGGGGCATGCGTCTGTTGGTGGAGCTGCACTTGCACCTGTGCCCGCAGAGCCTGAACTGTCTTTTCAAGGGCAGGGGGGCCCCCTCTACCAAGGGCTTCCACAGTTTGATGCTTGGGCCAGTGACTGGGTGGTGTGAGCCGACACTTTCCCATCTCTGAGTACTCCTCTAGGGGCCAGGCTACCGACCCTGCTCACTTCTGTTATAGATGGAGGTCTTGCATTGCCAGGGCCACCGCTAGCTCACGTATTGCTTTTGAGCAGATGCAGTTCCACCCAGAGTTCATGGATTGGCACCCAGAGTGTGAGCTGCATGTCAACCTACACTCACCCCTTCCCCGGGGTTCTTGCTCAGTGGTGAGCTCACACAGCCATCTTTCTCATCCATTATGTCCATTGTATAAATGCAGAAACTTCTGATTAGACAATTTCAGTATTTTGACCCCAGATGAACCTGCGTGACTCCCAAGTCCCATTGCCCTGTGCTCGTGAGTTGCTCCAGGGCCTCTAAATGGCTTCCCTGCTTCACTCTCACCTCCCTATCCTCCAGGGGGCTAGAGGTAAGGACCTCAAGCATATTCAGCCTATGCTCTTAAAGGTTGTGCAGGGCCAGCTGATTCTGACAAGGGAAGTTCAACCATTTCAACATAGCAGCGCACATTTATATTTCCAACCGGCTTGCCTAACACTCAGGTCTCATTTCCAACACTGCTAGACTGAGACCAGCACAACCAAGCTGCTGAGCATGAATGGTAACTCGGAGATGCTGTACACCCAACCATGAGCCTTCACACACAGGCGTTGTCTCTGGGGAAGGGATTTGGAGGTGGGGAAGCTGAGACACAGAAGGTCTTGAATAAAAACTGAGATATGAGCAAGGACGCATCTGGGATGCCCACAGAGTGCCCAGATGACTCGATGTGTGATGACTGGATTTTGTGGGGCGAAAACTAGCAGCCAGCTTCGCATCACCCAGTGTTGTTGGGGCAGTTTTTATTGACCTCCCTTAAATAAGTGGCCTTAAAAGCACCACTCAGGCTCTGATGCCCACATTCTTCTTTGTAATCATACTGAACTATTCATGGTTTCCCGAAAGTGCCCTGTATGTTCATACATCCATTCCCTTATCCCACGATATCCCTTCAGCCTATAAAGGCAGTTTGTCACCTGGAAAAATGTGGTCACTTCCTGAGGTCTCACGTCATTGTCTCCCCTTTGAAGCCTTCCAGACTGTTTCCAGGGCAGTGTTAAAACTGTTCTCTGAGGTTTTGTGACAGAGGAATAGACAGAAAGTTTGAGGAGGAAGGGGACTGAGTTGAAGAGTGAGAAGCAAAGGAGGAAAGAGAATGGCATCTCTTCTTTCCTTACTGACTCTTGAGTGAGTGAGAATTTGCTTGTCTTACTGCTGTGGCATCAACCACTTTGTGTGTTGGCTGCTTTTATAATTAGCCAGATATCTGCAAATACCTCAACCCTGGCCAAAAAGCAAGCCTTCAGTGCTCTCTGCTTCTCAGTAGGCTACCAGTTATTTCTGGAAGTCTCCAAAGGAGTGAGCCACAGTTGCCATGAGCCTTCAACTCTGCTCGAACCCTCTGGCTCCAGCTGTCCCTTGTCCATGTCCCCTGCCCACAAAGCCATGAGATGCCTCCACTCTCCCTTCACCTACCTGGGGGACAGATGCAAGTAGCAGTCCAAGGTTGTGGCCTCTTTATAATCCCAGACAGGACAGTGGAAGTGAATTATCTAGCACATGAATACCTCTTCTCATACCCATCCCAACTTGTAGGCACCTAGTTACCCCTCCTTCACAGGGAACTCCCATCCAGTTGACGAGAGCCAGTGGAAAAATAGATGCCATTTCTTTCCATACTTCTCCCTCCATCTCAGACCTGTTCTTCAACAAAACTCTCTGTTACAAATTAGCTAATGAGTCAACAGCTGTTAGGAGTCACTAGGGCAATTGTATCCTTAGTTACAAGCCCAATGGAAACGGGTAGAGATATATACAAAATGACCTGAACAGGAATGTTCGTGGCAGTATTACTGAATAGCTAAAGTTTGGAAACAAGCCAAATAGCCATCGGCAGTAGAATGGATAAGTAAAGTGTAGGTATATTCATACACAGGAGTAGTAGGTAACAATGGAATAATAAACTATAGCTATAGGCAACAATGCAGATGCACGTAAGGTTAAGCAAAAGAAGCCAGCCACAGAAGTGTACCTACAGTACATGTTTGCATCGTCAGTTGTGTCCGACTCTGTAACCTCACGGACTATAACCTGCCAGGCTACCCTGTCTGTGGAATTTTCCAGGCAAGAATACTGGACTGGGTTACCATTTCCTACTCCAGAAGATATTCCAGACCCAAGGATCAAACCCATGTCTCCCTTGTCTCCTGCTTCGGTGGGTGGATTCTTTACCACTAACGCCACCTGGCAAGTCTATTGTACCTATGGTATGATCCTTTTTATATAGTGGGTTTTTTTTTAATTTATTTAAGATATAGTTGATATACAATGTTGTATTAATTTAGTTTTTTATGGCAATTATCCATGATAATAGGAGTCAGTTTAGTAGTTACCCTTGAAGAAGAGAGAGCAGGAGTCTTCTAGGATTTTGATATACAGAGAACTGACTTTCAGGAGTACATGTTCTGGCTAAGTTTGGATCTTGTACTGGCATATACATCTCTGACTCATTCAGCAGTCTCCTGGATCTGAATGCAGATGCAGTCTTTTTGTACTCTTTACTTTCAGCCTGTGGTGGGGCATTTGTGGTTGATGCAGGGGAGTGACATTTTCCAGTAGCTTGATATCCATTCTGCTCATAGGAAGAAACCTGATGGTTGATACTGTAGACAAGATTCCAGGGAAAACAGGGTGCATTAGATACAGGCTCTGGCAGCAGCAGCGCTAGGGCTGGGGAGAAGGGGAAACCGGCTGTCATAAGAAGGCAAAAGAAAACAGCAATTTCCATCTGGACCGTACCTTTCCATGGCTGGTTTAGCCATCATCATTCCAAAAATGGATTTGAAACTGTATCTTATCTCATTACTCTTTCTATCTGGTCCAATATTTCTTTTGGTAATCCACACTTACAAAGCACCTATAAACAGAATTCTGGCCTATTTTCAAGGATGGGAGCTATGACACACCAATTAACTATAGAAAGGTTTGGATTTGGGATGGTGTTATTTCATGGTGCAGAATGCTTCAGTCATTTCTCAACATAGCCAGCTATTGCAAACTCTTACACCAGAATCATATTACTCCCCGAGTAGATCCCTTGGCTGTTAGGAGATTCTCAGCAAACAACAACAACAAAAAGCATTAAGCCTCTTCTTCCTAATTATGTCTTTCTCTAAATATCTAATTATCATTGAGAACAAATTGCATGTTGCAGAGATAATATTATGGGGAATCGTTAATCTGTTGGGCTTCTGCTTTTGAATTCCTGAGTCGGTGCTGCAGCTGCTGGAGCAAAAAATTTTGCCACCTGGACAGTTCATTACGATTTCATATTTAAATGCAAAAGCTGCCGAAGAGCGATTCTACTCAATGGATTTGGCTTCTTTAGGCATTGTGTAGATATGCATCACATGTACAGCTTTTCCAAGCTTCCCAGGTAGCTGGAAATATTGAATAATTGAGCATTTAGAGGGACTGAATTACAAGGAAGCAGTGGGGATATAGTTATACCAATAAGGTGACAGTGGAATTAGCTTCTGTAATTATTCTTTCTTTTTATCAATGTACAAAGGTCTGCAGATTTTTATGACATTCCTCAGTAACTACATGGGATCACCTTAATAAAGGCTGATCCAAAAAGTACACATTCCCAAAGATTACCTAATAATTGCACCTACTGTAATATGCTTAAAGCTAATTAACATTCAATCTTCACTTTAGAGAATAGAAATTACTAGCTACTTATCCCATAATTACATCTTTGTGCACTTGCTATTGTAATCCACAGTGTTAACTATATAATTAAATGATGAACAGTGACTGCATAAGTAGAGAGTACTTATGTAAAATGTGTGTCTTATACAAAAAATAAAAAAATAAACAGTTTCAAAGAATCACATCTCATTGTAAATTCCATTGTTCTCAGGGAGATTGGATAGCATGTCAAGAATTAATAATAATACTGCTATTCCTTGGAGGTGGAAAGATGATAGTACTGCCCCACAGTCAGGAAGATGTCCACTGTGGTTCATCTCACCACGAGGGATGAGTTCCATCCAGCAGGTCTCACTGTTTTATCTGGGTGTACATCAAAGCACAAATGCTTAGAAGTTGTCATAGTAAATATGGCCTGTGTCTAAGCTATTAAGCCCTATAGTTTTGTGTTGGGTGCTTTTTATAATAATTCTTTTCAAAAATAACATGTTTATCTGATTATAATGCTAACGTATTCATTGTAGAAAATTCATAAAATGTTGAAATACAGAAGAAAATAGAAATTATAATACTGTATTGTGTTAACTTTTTGTTTTGTATGCTTTGTCTCTTCTAAAAAAGTATTTCAAGAAAATATAGTTGACTTACAATATTGTGTTAATTTCTTCTGTATAGCAGAGCAATTCAGTTATATATATATTTAGCTATATATATATATAATTTCTCATGTTCTTTTCCATTATGGTTTACCATAGGACATTGAATATAGTTCCCTATACTATACAGTAGGACCTTGTTTTTTTATCTATTCTATATATAATAGTTTGCATCTGCTAATCCTAAACTCCTAATTCCTCCATCCCTGCTTCCTCCTTGGCAACCACAAGTCTGTTCTTTATGTCTGTGAGTCTGTTTCTGTTTCATAGATGAATTTTGTGTCATATTTTAGATTCCACGTATAAGTGATATCATATAGTATTTGTTTTTCTCTTTCTGACTTACTTGACTTACTATAACAATTGTTAGGTCCATCCATGTTGCCACAAATGCTATGATTGTATTCCTTTTTTGTGACTGAGTAGTATTCCACTATATATATCTATATATATACACATATTCATATATATATCACATCTTCTTTATTCATTAATCTGCTAATGGACATTTAGGTTGATTTAGATTGTTTACACATCTTCGCTATTGTTAATAGTGTTGCCATGAACATTGGTGTGATGTGTCTTTTTGAAATATGTTTTTATCTGGATATATGCTCAGGCAAGGGGTTTTGAGATCATACAGCAGCTCTATTTTACTGTTTTGAGGAATCTCCATACTTTTTTCCACAGTGGCTGCACCATTTTACACTCCCACCAACACTGTAGGAGGGTTTCCTTTTCTCCACACCCTCTCCAGCACTTTTATTTGTAGACTTTTTAATGATGGCCATTCTGACTAATATGTAGTGGTACTTCATTGTAATTTTGATTTGAATCTCTCTAATAATTAACAATATTGAGCATCTTTTCATTTATCTTTTGGCTATCTGCATGTTTTGGAGAAATTGCTGTTTAGGTCTTCTGTCCATTTTTTGATTGTGTTGTCTGTTTGTTATTAAATTGTATGAACTGTTTGTATACTTTGGAAATTAGTTAGATGCATCATTTGCAAATATTTCCCCCCAATCCATAGGTTGTCTTTTCATTTTGTTTATGGTTTCCTTTGCTATACAAAAGCTTGTATGTTTAATTGGGGCCCATTTGTTTGTGTTTTTTTTTTTTTTTACTTTTATTTCTATTGCTTTGGGAGACTAACCTAAAAAAAATTAGGTATGATTTGTGTCACAGAATCTTTTGCCTATGTACTCTTCTAAGAGTTTTATGGTGTCTTGTCTTATATTTCAGTATTTAAGCCATTTTGAGTTTATTTTTGTGTATGGTGTGAGGATTTGTTCACTTCAGCTTCGTTGATTTCCATGTGGCTGTTAAATTTTCACACCACCACTTGCCAGAGAATTTGAGTCTCTTTTCCAAATAAATCAGTCTCTCTCTGTGTATGTGTGTATGTGTGCAAGGAGATCCAACCAATCCATCCTAAAGGAGACCAGTCCTGGGTATTCATTGGAAGGACTGATGTTGAAGCTGAAATTGCAATAATTTGGCTACCTCATGTGAAGAGCTGACTCATTTGAAAAGACCCTGATGCTGAGAAAGATTGAGGGCAGGAGGAGAAGGGGACGACAGAGGATGAGATGATTGGATGGCATCACCGACTCAATGGACACAGGTTTGGGTGGACTCCGGGAGTTGGTGATGGACAGGGAGGCCTGGCATGCTGCAATTCATGGGGTCTCAAAGAGTCTGACATGACTGAATGACTGAACTGAACTGAACTAATACATATACAACCTTGCAGCCTGTTTTTTAAAGCAGTATATTCTGAACCTTCTAATGATGTATTATTTCTCATATTTCCCATGATCCCATAATATTATGTAATACTGATAATTTCTAAATTATTTAACCATTTTCAGTGGACATTTACTTCCAGTTTTTCACAATTTTGTTTTTAAGTCACCAAGTTTTGTCCAACTCTTTGTGACCTCATGGACTGCAGTTTGCCAGGCTTCCCTGTCCTTCACTGTCTCCCACAGTTTGCTCAAACTCATATTCATTGAGTTGGTGATGTAATCCAACCATCTCATCCTCTGTCGCCTCCTTTTCCTCCTGTCCTCAATCTTTCCCAGCATTAGGGTCTTTTCCAGTGAGTTGACTCTTCCCTCTATTCACAGGTGAGTGAAAAAGTTGGCTTAAAGCTCAACATTCAGAAAACTAAGATCATGGCATCTGGTCCCATCACTTCAGGGAAAATAGATGGGGAAACAGTGGAAAAAGTGGCTGACTTTAATTTTGGGGGCTCCAAAATCACTGCAGATGGTGACTGCAGCCATGAAATTAAAAGATGTGTACTCCTTGGAAGGAAAGTTATGACCAACCTAGACAGCATATTAAAAAAACAGAGACATTACTTTGCCAACAAAGGTCCATCTAGTCAAGGCTATGGTTTTTCTAGTAGTCATGTATGGATGTGAGAGTTGGACTATAAAGAAAGCTGAGCACCGAAGAATTGATGCTTTTGAACTGTGGTCTTGGAGAAGACTCTTGAGAGTCCCCTGGACTGGAAGGAGATCCAACAGTCCACCGTAAAGGAGATCAGTCCTTGAGTGTTCATTGGAAGAACTGATGTTGAAGCTGAAACTCCAATACTTTGGCCACCTGATGCAAAGAGCTAACTCATTTGAAAAGACCCTGATGCTGGGAAAGATTGAGGGCAGGCAGAGAAGAGGATGACAGAGAATGAGATGGTTGGATGGTATCACTGACTGGATGAACATGAGTTTGGGTAAACTCTGGGATTTGGTGATGGACAGGGAAGCCTGGCATGCTGTGGTCCATAGGGTTGCAAACAGTCGGCCATGACTGAGCGACTGAACTGAACTGAACTGAACTAGCTCATCACATAAGGTGGCCAAAATATTGGCACTTCTTGAGCATCAGTCCTTGAATGAACATTCAGGACTGATTTCCTTTAGGATTGACTGGTTTGATCTCCTTGCAGTCCAAGGGACTCTCATGAGTCTTCCCCATCACTACAGTTTCAAAGTATCAATTCTTCAACACTCAGCCTTCTTTATGGTCCAACTCTCACATCCATACATGACTACTGGAAAAACCATACAGACCTTTGTCAGCCAAGTGATATCCATCCTTCTGATTACACTGTCTAGGTTTGTCATAGCTTTCCTTCCAGGGAGCATCTTTTGAATTTGTGGCTACAGCCCCCATCCACAGTGATTTTAGAGCCCAAGAAGATTAAATCTGTCACTGCTGTTTCTGCTTTTTCTCCATCTATTTGCCATGAAATGATGGGACCAGATACCATGATGTTAGTTTTTTGAATGTTGAGTTTTAAGCCAGCTTTTTCACTCTCCTCTTTTACCCTCATCAAGAGGCTCTTTAGTTCCTCTTCGCTTTCTGCCACTAGAGTAGTATCATCTGTATATCTGAGGTTGTTGATATTTCTCCCTGCAGTCTTGATTCCAGCTTGTGATTCATCTAGCCTGGCATTTCATGTAATATACAATCCACTCCAGTATTTGTCTGGGGAATTCCATGGACAGTGGGGCCTGGGGGGCCACAGTCCTTGAGGGCAAAAGAGTTAGGTGTGACTATGCACTTTACTGTATGAGAATTCCCTATGAGAAATTTTAAATATTATGTTTTCATGAATGCATATTCTAGGTACTCCGTTTTAAGTAGTTACCTTGTGACAATTTCAGTGTCTGAGTTAACATCTGTATTCACACTGTACTGGAGCCCTGATGATTCACTTTCATTGTCATGGACTAATGAGAAAGGGTGGAGGCTGACTGATGCAATTATTTGTATACTTGATACCACAAAACAAAACCAAAAAACTTCATAGGGTGCATGACAAATGGAAGTTAAAATAAAGAAAAGTGGTTGTAGGATTGTGTCATCACATAGCAGTAGCACAAATACAAAATCCTAAGAAGTTGATACCATATTCACATAGCAAATAACAATCAAGGTTCAAATAAATATCAGTCACTCTAAATTAATGCTGGTTGATTTGAATGGTATTTGTTTTAAAATATTTTATTTAATTTATAGATTTGTTTTTAAATTGTTTGGGTTGTATAAGAACTGTATTCACAAATAGTTACTATGTAATTTCATATTTTTACACATTTAAGTAACAGTGAAAATAATTTCGTCTAACACTGAGGGAGCTGTAAGAAGTTTTCTTTTAAAATGATCTATACATTTTCTCAATTTGGGTTGCACTGTTCTCATAGCTACATCCTTATGCATATTCTTAGACTAAATTGTTTCCTTGGGGAAATTTCTTAGACATAAAATTACTGTCAAATGTTGTAAACATTCTACGGTTTTTGATGTTTTGAACTCCAATTTGAGTTCAGAGTCTTCAAGTTACTTTTTCTTCCTTTAGTTTGTCTTTATTTTAATGTTTTCCTCAGTAATTCACTTACTTCAATTTGCAAATATTTATTGAGAGTTTACCATGCATGCGCATCATGCTTCTCACTGGGCCTTCAAAGACAGAGGAACTTAATCTGTCCCCCAGAGCCCCCCAACTCACAGGGAGGTGATGGCATAAGACAGTGATTCTCAAACATTTGTTTTTACTTTTAGAAATGATTGTGGACCCCAAATAGCTTTTTGGGAGATGAGTTATGTCAATTGATATGTATTCTGTTAGAAAATGGATAAGTTTTTTAAGTGTCATGATTCTTTTCACTTTAAAGCTTATGTTTTATCATTGGCCAAATGTTCTGTTACTCGTTTTCCTTGAAATGACAGGCTTACTTTGTTCATTTTTGAGAAAAAATTTTCCATATACCCAAGTCTGAATAACCACATGTCAGTCATTCATTTAAGAAAGAAATGGTGTCCTGTAAAAGAAGAAAGAGCACAGCTAGTTCATCTGGCAGTTCAAACCATCACATAAGTGCTTTCCTTGAGACAGCCATCTTAACGTTGGTATGCAGCAGAAGTGCTGTGTGTATAATTGCTATTGTTTTTGCCACGAGTGTGTAGAAGATGAATAATACCTCAGTGCTCTTACAGCTTGGTACCACTGTCTTGATTCACACTACACAGCTCTAGCAATTTTACCCAACATGTCACTTGCAGTTTGTCAGTATAAACGTTTACCTAATGAAAAAGGCAGTAATATCTTAGTGTTGATAGGGCTTCCCTGGTGTCTCAGTAGTAAAGAATCCACCTGCCAATACAGGAGACATAGGTTCAATCCCTGGGTCGAGACGATCCCCTGGAGAAGAGAATGGCAACCCACTTCAGTATTCTTGCCTTGGAAAACCCATGGACCGAAGAACCTGGTAGGCTACAATCCATGGGATCGCAAAAAAGAGTTGGACACAATTTAGTAACTAAGCAACATTATGTTCATAGATGATGTCTTTGTACTATGAAAATGGTTTGACTTAATGACCCTCCTAAAAGGGCCTCAAGGACCTGTAAGGGTCTGGAGACCATATTTGGAGAACCACTGCTATAAAGTGTGATTACTATGTGATGGATGGATGCATTGTGTACAGTGGCTGCATAAGAGAGAGCCTCAGTCTGAGCAGAAGCCAGGAGAGGACTTCATAGCTAAGTAATGATTAAACTGAAACTCAAAGATTAGGGAATTTGCTTAAGAGTGTATCGATAAAACAAGAAGTCTAGAACCCCACACTTACTACTTTATCTTTCTAATCTTCACATCACACTGCTTTAAAGTGAAGTGCACAGCCTCCATCTCCTCATTTCCACTCCAGCCTACATTCTGGCCCTCTCATATACCCAAACCATCTTGCTCTCTCTTTCTTAAAATACTCCCCTGCCTTGACTTGACTTGTACAATATTCTTCTGGTTTTCCCCCTGTCTTTCTGTCTCTTTTCTGCTGTCTTGCAGTCTTCCATGCCTCTGTAGAGCCACAGTACAAGCTAGTATGACTTCTGGACGATCATCTCTTACCACTCTGCACTCCCTCTAAAGCACTCCCACACACACCCAAGGCTTTCATTATAGTTTCTCACCCATTTTAGCTCCCATCAAACTTGTCCTCCAAACCTTTGCTGCTTAGATCTATAGGCCAGCATCACTGGCATCACCTGTGAGCCTTGGGCCCACCCCAGGTCTACTGAATCAGAATATGCATTTTAACAGGATCACCCAGTGATTTCTGGTCATATTCAAGTTTAAGGTGCACTGTTCTAAGAACCAGACCCAAAGGTAGAACTGCTTCCCTAGCATTTCTTCTTGGCAGTCTGTAAAGGAACCTCAGAATCAGCATGTTCAGAGTAGAACTTATATATTTTTCCCACCATATCTAGTTCTTTTTCTAGGTTACCTCATCTCGGTGAATAAAATAGTCATCCTCTCAGTCATGCACATGGAAACCTTGCTCGTTTATCTTCCGTGTATAATTTAGCACCAAGTTCATGATTTCCCATATCCTCTGTCTATTACCCTCTTCACTGTCACCATCCTTGTCTGAGCTGTCGTTGTCTGTTACCTCGACATTTTGCAGTATCTTCCCAGTTGGTTCCCTGCTTCGATCCTTACTCACTCCAACTTAATTTTCATTTTCCACAATGCTTAGAACATTCCAATGACCTTCCATTGCTCTTATGATAAAGATGAAAATCTGTCTTGGGAGATCTACCTCCTACCTGCCTCCTCAAACTCACCGTGTCCTCTAAGATTTCAGTCATCTCACACCTTGTTCTCTGACCACCAATTTATCTAGTAGATTCCCATTCTTCCCTAGACTTTAGCTCAATCATTCCTTCCACAGAGAATCTTCTCTGGCCTCTGTAATTACATTTCTTCCTCTTATTCTGTCATCTTACCCATTTCATTTATTCTCCCGCATTCTTGTTGTCAGTTGTAACTCAACATTTTTTTTTTTTTGGTTAATATCTTTGATGAACCTTTGGTTAATATTTAACATTCCCATGAGACTGCAAGGTCTGTTAAGGCACCACGCATGATTTTTCCCACTATTGTAACCTAGCTCAGGGCCTGAAGGATAATAGGCAGAGTCCTGCAGGTTCTTAGCTTTGTTCATGAATTCCACGAGGAATTCTTTTCTCCCTATTGTCAGATAGCAGATGATACCTGTCTTTCAAGATTGAGCTCCTGCATGTGGTCTTCCCAGCTAAATTGCTCTTCAAAACCTCTTATATGGTACTTACTACGTTCTACAATAATTTCTTCATAACTTTTTTTCTCTCTGTGTTAATTGGCGTAAATAGCCCCTAGTTGCTAAAAAGTTAAACAGAAGTTTAATTTTCTTGACACTTGGTCCAGTGGGCTGGGTGAAGCAGGTCCTCGATCCAGTGACTCGGAGGTTATGTTCCCTTCATCTCATCCTGCTGTTTTCCTAGCTTGTAGCACCCAAGGGTATCACAGGGCATGGAGATGCCTCATAGACTCTTAAATGACCTAGCCCAGAAGTGACTTGTTATTTCTACTGTACTAATAATCTGATCCATCCTAAATGGATAAGACAGTGGAGTATAATCTTTCCATATGCCTCGGAATGTGCATAGAACCAAATACAAATGAAAACCAGTAATCCTACAAACCATAAACTCCTGAAAGAAGTTTAAAACAAGGTCAAAGTCTGAGTCATTCCAAAAACACTGAACTATTTGATCTTTTACCTGTGTGGTAATTAATATAGATTACTGGTTCAATGAATAATCTAAGTTTTCAGAAGATAAAATCTGTTGTCATGTTGTTGTCCAGTGGCTGTCGTGTCCGACTCTTTGTGACCCCATAGACTGTGGCACACCAGACTCCCCTGTCCTCCACTATCTGCCAGGAGCTTGCTCAAATTCATGTCCATTAAGTTGGTGATGCCATCCAAGCATCTCATCCTCTGCCACCCCCCTCTTCTTTTGTCTTCAGTCTTTCCCAGCATCAGGATCCCTTCTACTGAGTCAGCTCTTCACATGAGATAGCCAAAGTATTGGAGCTTCACCTCAACATCAGTCCTTCCAATGAATATTCAGATTTGATAAAAACCGAGAGGAGACAAAGCCAGAGAGAAACAGAAGGGCAGGTACAGAACAAGATTGACAGATATTTATTTCAAAACCCACTGCTGTTGCGTGTACTGACACAGGTTTTGGTAATGCAGATTAACCTGGTCAACAGCCTGAGCCTCCCTCCCTTCAAAAAAGTCAGGTTTTGTTGTAATATTATGGCTTCCTATTCTGTGATGATATCAATGAAAATTTTCACAATACAGACACACCTCAGAGATATTGCAAGTTGAGTCCAGACCACTCAATAAAGTGAATATCTCAATAAAGCAAGTCACATGGATTTTTTGATTTCCCGGCGCATGCAAAAGTTATTTTTCACTGTACTATAATCTGTTAAGTGTGAAATAGTATAGCATTATGCCCCCAAACACAGTGTGCATACTTCAGTTGAAAAATACTGAATTGCTAAGAATGCTAGCCATCATAATAGCACAGGGTTGCCACAAATTTTTAATTGTAAAAAAAAATAAAAATGCAATGCCTGCAAAGTACAATAAAGTGAACCATAATAACGCAAGAACAAGATATGCTTGTAATGTTTATATGCTGGATAGTGGGCTAGGCAGTCCATATATTCTGCCACGCAGTCATTCTTTCAGCAATTCTCCGATATAGTCATTCCTATCTCAGAGCTTATGTGTCTCGTTCTAGACCACACAGTTCACAATTCGCTACCTCAGGAGGTAGGCTCAGATCTGCCTGACTCTAAAACCTATGTATTTAGCCACGATGCCACACTGAAGAGTTTGTTAAACATCTGAATATTTATCCACCTTAAGAACAAGTGCAAGCAGGTAGTGTAATTAATCTACCCATCATAATCCTCATGACCTAACTTGGGTAATAGACCCTGAGCGATCACTTTTACTGTTTTGCCAAGTCTATAGGCAAATGCCAAAGAGTTTAAGTATCTGTGTTTAGTTGAGTCTTGAATTCTAAAGCCAGAGTTTCCCTGGTGGCTCAGTGGTAAAGAATCTGCCTGTCAATGCAAGAGATGTGTGTTCGATTCCTAGGTCAGGAAGGCCTCCTGGAGAAGGAAATGGTAACCCACTCCAGTATTCTTGCCTGGGAAATCCCATGGACAGAGGAGCCTGAAGGGCCACAGTCTATGGGATCACAAAGAGTCAGACATGACTTAGCAACTAAACAACAATTCTAAAGCCAAGGTGATATCCCCACGATTGGTTAGTGTTATTTTGGATGTGATTCTTGTAGGGGAGGGAAATTTCCAATGGATACAATGGCCACAAAATGCCTTCTTCTTTTTCCTTTGATATATATACTCATCTACACTTGCATACGTCAGACCGTCCTTAGCTACATGTTTAGCTTTCTGTGCAGTCAAAACACTATTGTGAAACTTTATCACAAGAAAGCCAAAGAAGCCCTTGTAAACCCTTTCTTCATTGTCTTTGCACCCACATCGCTATGGTCGGCGGCCGTGCAAAGCACAGTGGAAAGACTGGGAGCCTGTGTGGTGTGAAGCACAGACTGAGGCTGAAGGATTCCATTTTTTTCGTGAGCTCTAACAGGGTTAATTCTTAAAGCTATTTATTGAACGTAAAGACCTTTGATCGAGCAGTTGGCACTATGAATCTTTCTCTACCACTCTCATTCATCACCTGTTTTCGTTGTATCTTTATTAAGATTTGCAATAATGGTGCTGTATAAAAGGCTCACTGTGCCTATAAAATAGATTTTTTTTCTCAGCTTATCTTTTGAAAATTGTAATTTCTCTTTGTTTCTTTCCAACTGCACTAGGTTTACCTGCTACAGGAAAAGATTACTTAGAGAAACATATACTTTCTATTTCCTTTAATAGCGTGTGTTATGATATGTTTGATATTTCATGAAGGATGCTGTCAGGTTTGAAGAAGGAGCCAATAAACTGTAGGTACGAAGAAATATAGCCCCATAATGATGCCTACTCATATGCAAAGATATTTTCTCAACTTAATGGTACCTTTTAGTATCTGACACCTTTGGTTTACAGGTTTGCTCAATGACCTGTTTGCCTCTGTGCCAAATTAGTGTTGAGGGAGGTTTCTGATAAGAATATTCAATTTGAATGTTAGAGTTATGGTCATCAAGTTGGAGGTGGTCATTCTGGTTTATCACAAATGGTACCTTTTACTGCTGATGCAGACTTGGGAATCGTGAAATGCCAGAGAAACTCATGGTTGATTTTAAAGGAGCAAGTCCAAGTGTGGGGCATGTAAGGGCACCTCCAGCATTAATGGGAACTTTAAAAAAATCTGTTCTATCTTTGCTGGATACATTATTTTTAAAATCATATGTTCATCTTACATTAGACATATTCTTTAAATGAAAATGAAAGCCTGCAATATATAAAATAGAGTCCATTGTTATATTAAAAACATGAGTAGCCAAAGAATAAAATGGACAGTGAGGGCTTCTATGGAAGGAGAAATTCAGATCAGGAAGCAGAGAATGTAAGGTATAGAATCCTGGAAGTCTCGAGGAAGGGGGAAAGCAAAATTTTAGCCCTACACTGCCTAAACCTGTAAACCTGATCCAGAAACACACTTGGGAGTGAACTTGTTGGCTTTGCCTTTCTCTTTTGAAGTGTACAGTTTGGCACATATTGATAAATGAGGGAATACTTAACTATTCTCATACAAAAAGTTCATAAAGACAACATATAAAATTAAATTATACATAGAATCATACCCAATTTGGAGCAATGACTTAGTTTCAAGGTGAATTATCATAGACTTCCTATCAGTTATTTCCCTATCCTTGGATCCATTCATTGAATATTTATTCCTTAATTTCTTCTGTTTCAGAATGCATTGTCTCCAGATACTATATTATAAGATCATTTAGTTCTTCATTGTAAAAAATTTGTCTCCTCAAAATGGAGGACTTTCAAACATCACAAGAAATGATAGCTTTAGTTTTTTTGTTTGTTTGTTTTGGCAATTTGATTATCTGGCTGAGATTCATTTAATTTAGTCTGGTAAACTAATAAAAGTTTGTTTTTCTTTTATTAATAAAACTTACATTGTTTTGTTACACTGATCAGATAATTTTACATTTATGAAATATTCTACACTTTAAATAGGACATTATTAATTCAGCTCATCAGTTCATTACAAATGTATGGTGCAGATACTTACCATTTACTTACAGAGTGATAGGATGCAGCATTCATCCTTTTATGGATGAGAGTCAAATTTGTGAACTAAGATTCAGAATTTGAATAGAGATAAGAGTCTACTAAGTCTGCTGAAACTCTATCAATAGTTTTGGGTGTGTCCCCCCACCTCCCCACAAGGATATTTCTGAAATCTCATGACATTACAAAGGCAGTTTTCATTAAAGCAAAATTTGATGACTTTAGTTGCAGAAACTTTCCAGATTTACAAACAACCAGTTACTATTCCCTGTTCAAGGAGTACAGTAAAGTTTTGGGTAAGAGACCATTTACTCGATAAGGGGGAATTTACAGTTTCCAAACGTATAAAGTAAAATCTATACAATTTTTTCTTTGTAATTTATACTTCTAGTAATGCATTATCTGCCCTATTTAGCCATCAGTAATTTCAATATGTACAGTAAATCCTAAAAAACTTGTATATGACACAGCATCATTCAAAGTGATGCAACTTTTCTTGTGTTTTAATAAGAATAGTGGATTCTGGGGCAGCAATGTTTCATGCTGATATGTATTTTGTAAGACTAAGCAGACATAGCAAATACGTAATTTATAACATATTGCATTTTTATTTGGGGAAGATACAAATGGAGATTACAGAAAACCAAAAGCCCCTTCAAGCCACCCATATTAATAAATCATAGCACTGCATACTTCAAAATGAATTTGAATTCTGATAGAAATCTTTCATGATCAGAGAGTATTTAGAAGCAGGAAATTCAGGCAGCTGGGTAAAGAAGAGGGACTGAGTTCTTTCACAAGCCTGTTAATGCTCCTGTGTTTGTAATTTTAACTTTAGTTATATTTGTACTGTATTACAATTAAGTGACCTAATTATATATTCTGTAAACCAGTAAAATGATAGCTCAAAAAATTGTTTCAATTAGAATTAATGCTTTAGAAATGCTTAACCAAGACAAGTTGCTTTTAAAAAAAATTGCTGTTGACTTATATATGGGCATGCATGTCATGGAAACCTAGAGGGGAAAGGGTTTCAAGAACAAGAGGAAAATTCTTGTGTCAAATGCCTCAAGAATAGGAGGAGAATAAAGAATATGAACAGACTATGGGTTTGTCAACTCAGAAGCCACTGCTGACTGTCCACGTTAAAGTTTCAATATATGTGTGAGAGAAAAAGCTGAATTCCAAGATATTAAGCATGAGGTAGAGGGAGATGGGTGTAGGATATGGAGACCTTGACTGTGTGTATCATTTGTCAGCCAGGTGAAGTGATGAGAAAGAAGTTATAGAGAAGAATGACAGTCTATATCTGGGAAGGACTTTTTAATTATTAAAGATACAGAGCAAAAGAACAAGGCTTTGGATTTGCAAACTGTGTACTTTTGGCAATGTATTTAACTCCTTGAGCATCTATCCATAGCTTCTATAAAGTCATAATTATAATACCTAAACCAAAAGATTGTTGGATAAGTGTAACATCAGAAACATAAAACTTTGTGGTGGGGAGACTAAAAATGTAGGGCTTTGGAATGTGTTGTTAAAAGTTAAGATGTTAACAACTTAAAATAGACTGTTACAAATATAAGTTGTTATGTGTACCCCTCATAGTCCCCACAAAGTAGAAACCTATAGTACACACAGAAAAGTTAATGAGAAAGGAATCTTAGCATACCACTAAAGAAAGTCATCAAACACAAAGGAAGAGAGCAAGAGAAGAAAAAGAGTAGCAGAGGAATTGCAAAACAGCCCCCAAGCAATCAACAAAATGGTGAAAAGTACCTACCTATCAATAATTACTTTAAATATGAATGGACTAAATTCTCCAATCAAAAGGCATAGAGTGGCTGAATGGACTTTAAAAAAATACCAGCTATATGCTCCCTATAACAGAGTGACCTCAAGGGTATGGGCAAAAAGAAAAGAATAAGGACTCAAATATTAATAAATAAAATCAGAAGTAAAAGAAGGGACATTACAACTAACACCAAAGAAATAGAAATGATCATAAAAGAATACTATAAACAATTAAACACTAACAGATTGGAAAACCTAGAGGAAATGGATAATTTCCTAGAAATGTACAACCTATCAAGACTAAATCATGAAGAAACAGAAAATCTGAACACACTAATTACTACAAATGCGATTGAATCAATAATCAGCAACCTCCCAACAGAGAGCTACATTGGTGGATTCTACCAAATATTCAAAGAAGTAAAATCAGTTCTTCTCAAACTCTTCAAACCCTTCTGCATTTTTAGTGGAAATGTAAACTGGTACAGACACTATGGAAAACAGTATGGAAGGTCATCAAAAAAATTAAAAATAAAGTTGCCATATGATTTAGCAGTTTTATTTCTGGGTATTTATCTAAAGAAACCAAAAACGTTCATTTGAAAAGATATACACTTCAATTTTCTTTGCAGTATCATTTATAATAGCCAAGATATGTAAACATCCTAAGTGTTCCATCAACAGATGAATAGATAAAATGATGTGAGGTATATATATATATATATATATATACACACACACACAGATATATATATATATATATTCAGCCATTAAAAAAAAGTGAAATCTTGCCATTTGTGACAACTAAAAGGATCCCGAGGGAATTATGCTAAGTGAAATAAGTCAGACCAAAAAACACTGTATAATCTTGCTTAGATCTGGAATCTAAAAATAGACAAAATTGAGCTCGTTGTCATATATATAACAGAATGTTTCTCTTCTTTGTATCGCACCTTTCTTATAAGAAGGGAGCATCCTGTCCAACTGGAAGACGTTGCGTTCTGAGCACGCTGCTGAACTAGCAGCAGCACTTTGGGAGTAAGCCTGAGGGCGGCTGAGTTGCTCTACGTTCAGAACACAGAGAGCTGATTGCTCCCAGAGAGGACTTGGGGGCCAGGGCCCGGCAGCAGAGATGGCAGTGGGAGTGGAAGGCCAACAAGGGGGAAAGCCAGCTGACAGGGTATGAAATGTGACTCTGGGGAACTCCCTCCAAAAATAATTTTTCTAGTGCCTACTGCACTCACGAATGCTGAGTATGGATATTCTTATGATGTGAAGCAAACAAGGATCTTTATTACATACCTGAGTCAACATGACAAAGGAAAGTCTTCCCAAGGAAGCCAGAATTCAAGGAAACTTAAAAGATCACCATAACCTCACCTTCAAGAAGGAACAAAAATCTTTGGAAGTACTTCATACTTCCACAGGATGAAGAAAGAGGTAAGAGGAATAAAGAGGTATTTCAATGAGACTTTGGCGGACAAGGAAGCCCTGCGCTAACTCCTAGGCTGCATATAAAGCCTAGTGTCTTAAACATAATTAATATTGAATCAGTGATGCTAATTAGCATAACTTTTGACTGAAGATGCACCAGAGGGGATGGTTGATGGCCTACTGTCCACCAAGTGGTTGGAGGAATGGGCCTGAGATGATGGTTATATTTCTCTGCTTTATAGGCCATGAAATTAATGACTGGAACAGAACTTTGGCATCGTGTTGCTTTTCCTTAATTTTGCTGTCCTTTAGGAAGTCACATTGAGCTTTGTTCAGGAACTTGCTGGCCTTGTCACTGTTCCTCCAGTAGACAATACTTTAGGCTCACTTCCTCAAAAATCTAAGTGCTTTGAAACTGGCTATAGACAGCTGCAATGTATGTAAGGCAGTAACACTTCAGGGAATTTTATTCCTTGTCTATAATTGCAAGGACATTTACCAGGCCTCTTCTAAATACTGGAGTTGCAATATAAATGTTCTGGTAATCTCCAAAAACTACCAAGGAAAGCGAGTTTTTGAACTGGCTACCAAGATTTTAACCACTGTTGAATTGTTACCATGGTCAAGAATACATTCCTATAAAAGAAGTCTTATCCTATTAATACTTGTTTAAGAAAACAGCAAAGCCATGTTGTGTCTGGGATGCTTCCACCTGATACTGCTGGACAGTGAGAGTGGCAATGAAATTCCTTCCAAATCTACCACAGATATCTATCTCCTTGGGTTTATACAAAGGCAGTCATGATGGCTTTTGCTTCTGGCAGACTCAAGAAACATGGGGGCCTGTGTAGAAACACTTGGAGTCTACGAAATGAGCTTTTAGTTTATCCCCTGGTAGTTAATTACTATACCTCTAGGTCAATTAAATGGCTCCTAAAAGCTCAGTTGTAACTGTGGTTTCACTCACAAGCTGTATGTGGTAATTCTAGTGTACTTGTTTTCTTAAGTAAAACTCAAATTGCCGTGTGCATCAGATCCAGAATAATGATGAAAACTGAAGTAGGCCAAAGTGGGCTATATAATTAAAGCAATTTCATCAAAAGCTTCTTATTTTAAATCGCTGTTATACTGTTAATGTCCTCTTGGTTTCTCCAAAGATCATTTCTAAAAACACAATAAAATAAAAGGAGCCATTTACTTTCATAACTTTAGCACAAGTATTCAAAGATTTGCATGATCCGAAATGAGACCAGAGATACAAAGTCCACAGTGGTTGTGTGTGTATTGAAGGAACAAATCCATTCTGGTCCTTGGGGGACGCAGCTGAATCTATCAGAGGTATTTGTTGTAATTCACATTCTTCCGTGCAGTACAAGGGCTTTCTAGGCGGCACTAGAGGCAAAGAACCCTGCTGCCAGTGCAAGTAGAAGAGATGCTGGTTTGATCCCTGGATTGGGAAGATGCCCTGGAGAAGGGCATGGCAACCCACTCCAATTATTCATGCCTGGAGAATCCCATGGACAAAGGAGCCTGGTGGACTATAGTCCATAGGGTCGCAAAGAGTCAGACATGACTGAAGCTACTTACCACACACACACGCAGCAGTACATTCCCAGCTGCCAAAAAAGTTATCCCTCCAGCGGTGTATTTTCACACAGTCTGGGTGCATCATGTTATTCTAATGTGAATGTGTTACTTCCAGCTCTAGGACACTCCAGCAGAGGCTTATGGTCACTTCCTTCCCAGTCTTGCCTGTGAATCCTGCATCTAAGCAGAGTGAAACATCTTCTGTCTCCCCTACCCAGGAGAGCCAGCACCCCTATTTGGTACATTCAGCAAATACCTAGTGAGCATATACAATGTACAAGATAACAATGAGCACCAGGCAAGACAAATAAGAACCAGCCCGGTACTCAAAGCTGTTACTATCCTATGAAGGAAGTAGACTTTAGAGCAGTGGCTGTTCCCCCTCTTTTTTGCTCATGGCATTTTGTTCTGTGGGTATCATCCAAAGGGGGAGTACAAAAGAGGATTCCTAGAAGCTTTCTCACTGAAGCTGGTGCTTGCACTGGGTCTAGAAAGTTGTGAGGAATTTGTCAGGTCAATCACATAGAGGGCAGAGATGTTACCAGACAGAGGAGAGAGCATGAATGAAGGTGGAAAGCGTGGCTTTATATTTGCTAGCTTGATTGACCACGTGGATAAGGATGCCATCAACCAAGAAAGAGACCATAAAACAAGAAAATGGGATGCACGCTGGAACCCCAGTTAGATTCCTCTGTGTTATTGTGACTGTTACTGTCATCACATCCTCCTCAAACTGTATTTCCCTTATCCATTCCCCTAATACCGTCAACAGGTTGATAAAAAAGCCACACTGTCCATTCTGAATGGATCCGGTGGAATGTTGTCTTCTCGTATGTCACATGTTCTCTTGGATTATTTTTCTTCCTGTGTTGTACTGTTAAGCTATAAAGAAACTTATGACCCACAAGTCAGAAAGCTTAAATTGGCCAATAATCACAAAATATTTAATATTAGAAAGGTATTTTAAATGTATGCTCGAAAAAATGCTAGATCCACATGATTTTATAGGCGAATTGTTTTAAACCTTTCAGAAAAAATAATTCAAATGCTAATTAAACTATTTCAGAGCATAGAAATCTAAGTCAACTTTTCCTGAAGCAAGTATAACTATAGTCCAAAACCTGACAAAGAAAGCACAGTAAAAAGATATCTTGACAAAATGGTTATATAATTTATTTAAAACAATAAAGATATAAAAATATCTAGTAAAAGCCTGGAAAAATAATAATGAGAAAAGAATGATTATTCTAGATACTAAAACATAAAGCTATAGAAATTAAAACACTGCAGGGCTTGGACTAAATCACAAATCAATACAATAAAAAATAAAGAGTACAGAAATACGCACAAATATATGTGGTGATTCAGTGCAATAATAAAGAACATCACATATGTAAAAGAAGGATAATTTTTCAATGATAGTATTGGGACAATTGCCTTATACTATTAAAAATATGAATTCATTTATCCTTACTTTCAAATAAGTTCTAGATGGATACAATAACATACTATAAAAAGACATACATTAAATATATTAAGTCAAAATATGAGTAAACGGTTTTATAACTTTTAATTGGAAAGACTCACAGAGAAAAAGTCTAATGGCCATGGATGCAGTACTGACACATAAATTCCATAACCAAAGCCACAGTGAAAGATTAAAACCGAACTGACAAACTAGTTACAACATTTATAATGGATTCAGTATTCCTAATGAAAGTGTCCTGATTAATTAATTTTTGAAAACAGATGTGCCAATAGGAAACAGGCAAAGGAAGTGAACAGGAATTGACAAACCTGCATACCAAAGAAAAACAGAGGAATGGTCTATAAGAATACGAAAGATATTGAACTTTGCTAATATTTAAGGAATGGATGGCATCACTGACTCGATGGACATGAGTTTGAGCAAGCTCCGGGAGTTGGTGATGGACAGGGAAGCCTGGTGTGCTGCAGTCCATAAGGTCACAAAGAATCGGACACGACTGAGCAACTAAACTGAAGGAAACACAAAATTGTGGCTACAGTAAATACTGTTTTATGACCTGTTAGAGAAGACCTGATGCTGAAGCTCAGGCTCCAGTACTTTGGCCACCTCATGCTAAGAGCTGGCTCATTGGAAAAGACCCAGATGCTGGGAAAGACTGAAAGGAAAAGGGAAAGGGGTCAGCAGAGGAAGAGATGGTGAAATAGCATCACCAACTCAATGGACATGAATCTGGGCAAACTCCAGAAGATAGTGAAGGACAGTGGAGCCTGGTGTGCTGCAGTACGTGGGGTCAGAAAGAGTTGGACACAACTTAGCAAATGAACAACAAAGAGAAGCAACGATGAAACAGTTCTACACTATCCATTGTTAAGAGTGTTTGAAGAGAGGGCCATGCTCATGCATTTTTGGAGGGAGATAGTTTGGGAAGCAACATTTATCAAAATGTGGAGTGTATTCCCTCAATCTCTCTTCAGTTCAGTTCAGTTCAGTCGTTCAGTCTGACTCTTTGCGACCCCATGGACTGCAGCACGCCAGGCTTCCCTGTCCATCATCAACTCCCAGAACTTCCTGTCCATCAAGTCAGTGATGCCATCCAACCATCTCATCCTCTGTCATCTCCTTCTCTTCCTGCCTTCAATCTTTCCCAGCATGAGGGTCTTTTCCAAGGTGTCAGTTCTTCGTATCAGGTGGCCAAAGTATTGGAGTTTCAGCTTCAGCATCAATCCTTCCAAGGAATATTCAGAATTGATTTCCTTTAGGAAGGACTGGTTGGATTTCCTTGCAGTCCAAGGAACTCTCAAGAGTCTTCTCCATTGTATATTCTTGCCTCCTTTGTCAAAGATAAGGTGTCCATAGATGCGTGGATTTATCTCTGGGCTTTCTATTCTGTTCCATTGATCTATATTTCTGTCTTTGTGCCAGTACCATACTGTCTTAATGACTGTGGCTTTGTAGTATAGCCTAAAGTCAGGTAGGTTGATTCCGCCAGTTCCATTCTTCTTTCTCAAGATTGCTTTGGCTATACGAGGTTTTTTGTATTTCCATACAAATTGTGAAATTATTTGTTCTAATTCTTTGAAAAAGACCTCTGGTAGCTTGATAGGAATTGCATTGAATCTATAGGTTGCTTTGGGTAGTATACTCATTTTCACTATATTGACTCTTCCAATCCACGAACACGGCACATTTCTCCATCTGTTTGTGTCCTCTTTGATTTCTTTCATCAGTGTTTTATAGTTTTCTATATACAAGTCTTTTGATTCTTTAGGTAGAAATACTCCTAAGTATTTTATTCTTTTTGTTTCGATGGTGAATGGAATTGTTTCCTTAATTTCTCTTTCTGATTTCTCATGGTTAGTGTATAGGAATGCCAGGGATTTCTTTGTGTTGATTTTGTATCCTGAAACTTTGCTATATTCACTGATTAGCTCTAGTAATTTTCTTGTAGAGTCTTTAGGGTTTTCAATTGGTGCTGGGAAAACTG